>CM048750.1:218949044-219446544 GCA_026315105.1 Locusta migratoria | reverse complement strand
CAGTCCGTAGCTTACAAACTACTTAAACCTAGGTAAACTAACCGAAGGACACACACACACACACACACACACACACACACACACACACACACACACATGCCCCAGGGAGGACTCGAACCTCCACGGCGAGCAACCGCGCGCTCCGCAGCGAGACGCTTTAGACCGCTCGGCTACTCACCGCGGCAAACTAGCCCAATCAAGCAAATTATCCAGTGTACAAATATGGAGTAGGCATCTACGAGTTCAGGAAGAACTGTACGCTGTTTACATATTAGTTTGCTGTGCAGCAGCATATTATTGAAACTAAATATGGACTTTTTACGAAAATGTATTCTTCTAACGATGTTACGAAATTTTCGTCATGCGAGAAACTTGTAGATTCACTTTTCCGCGCCGGATCGAGAACGCGAAATTTCTTTCTTACGCATTGGCACCTTTCTTGTTAGTTTTACTTTTCAAACTGCAAAATGCATTTATTTTTCTTTATTCGTACGCTTGTTGCAGAAAACAGCAGAAGAATGTGCATCGCGTTTCGCTGTATATATCGTCTTTGCTATTATTGTCTCAACAGTCATCGCTGATCTTCAGTCCGAATTTTATATAAGCTGACGACTTTCAACCACTATATCTTCCACCCACTTATCGGTACCGACAAGGAACTGCAATGGTGTACAATGGGAGACTATACTACAACACAAAGAGATCGTTCGACTCCATTGTGTAGTTATTGATGAACAGCAAAATGTTGACACAGACATGAAGAATTTTATGTGTGTGTGTGTTGTGATCTTCAGTCTGGAGACTGGTTTGATGCAGCTCTCCACAATACCATATCCTGAGCAAGCCTCTTCAACTCCACATAAGAATGGCAACCTACATCTGTTTGAATCTGCTTACTGTATCCATCTCTTACTCTTTCACTGCGGTTTTTACACCACACACTTCCCTACAACGCTAAATTCACAATTCCTTGATGTCTAAGAATGTGTCCTACCAATCTATCCCTTCTTTTAGTCAAGGTATGGCAAAAATTCCTTTTCTCCCCAGTTCTGTTCAGTACCTCCTCATTAGTTACGCGATCCACCCACCTAATCTTCAGCATTCTTCTGTAGCACCACATTTCAAAATCCTCTATCCTCTTCCTGTCCGCACTGTTTATCGTCCATGTTTCACTCCCATACCAGGCAAAACTCCACACAAATACCTTCAAAAAGGACTTCCTTAGGCTTAAATCAATATTCGAGGTTAACAAATTTCTCTTTTTCAAGAACGCTTTTCTACCCATTGCCATTCTGCATTTTACATCCTCTGTACTGCGACCATTATTTGTTATTTTACGTCCAAGTAACCAAATTCATCTACCTCCTTTATTGTTTCGTTACCTAATTCATTCAGCACCACCTGATTTTCCTACACTGCACTCCACTACCCTAGTTTTGCTCTTGTTAATCTTCATCTTATATGTACCTTTCAGCAAACTGTCCATTCCGTTCAATTGCTCTTCCAGGTTCTTCGCTGTCTCTGACAGAATTACTATGTCGTCGGCAAAACGCAATATTTTTAATTCTTCACCCTGAACTTTAATTCCTTCTCAAAATTTCTTTCCTGTATAGCTTGCTCAATGTAGAAATTGAATAACATTGGAGAAAGGCTTCAACCCTGTCTTACTCCCATCCCAACCGCTGCATCCCTTTCATGCCCTTCAACTCTGACAACCTCTGTCTGGTTTTTGTACAAGTTGTAAATAACCTTACGCTTCCTATATTTTACTCCTGCATGCTTCAGAACTTGAAACAGTTTATTCCAATCAACATTGTCAAAAGCCTTCTCCAAATCTACAAAAGCTAGAAATGTAGGTTTGCCCTTTCTTAATCTATCTTCTAGGATAAGCCGTAAAGTGAGTATTGCCTCCCGTGTTCCTACATTTCTCCTGAACCCAAACTGATCTTCCCCGAGGGCGGCTTGTACCTGCTTTTCCATCCTTTTGTATATAATTCGTGTTAATATTTTGCAACCATGACTTATTAAACTGATGGTTCTGTAGTTTTCACACCTGTCTGCGCTTGATTTCTTTGGAATTTCTCCTATTTCATCCTCATCTACTTCTTCTCCCCTTCCTACAATATTTCCTTCGTAGAGCCTCTGTATATACTATTTCCTCCTTTTAGCTTTTTCTTATTTGCTGAGAATGGCTTTCCATCTGTGTTGTTGATATTCATAGAGCTGTTTTTCATATCTCGAAATATCTCTTATTTTCCTGTAGGCAGTATCTATTTTCCTCTATTTACACAGTCTTCTACATCCTTGCATTTGCCTTCTAGCCACTCCTGCTTAGCCATTTTGCACTTGCTGTCAATCTCATTTCTTAGTCTTCTGTACTCCATTTTGTCTGTTTCATTTACTGCATTTTCATATTTTCTCCTTTCATCGATTAAATTTAGTATGTCCTGTGATATATGAGTCGGTAACTTTCGGATCCCATATCTACCACCGCCTTATCGTTAATAACCCTCTACCAGCATAGTGCACGATGGGTGACTGATACCTACTACCACATACAAACACTGTTTGCGATGTGTAGTTTTGGCTGCAGAGTGATATATAGGCACAAACACATGAGTTTTTACATATGTTAAGATTACTACTTGCCCACTATTGTGTCACTCGGCTGAAGCGGGGTGCTGAGACCGCTGCCAGCCTGTCCGAGCAGGGGTTTTAAAATATCAGTAAAGTCATCTGACGACGTTGCGTCATCATAAATCAATAAATATCAATATAATACAAATAAACAATCTCTGAAACGGATTTTCGTCTCGAATATGTCAAAGACAATAATGATAAATCTGAAGCATATAATTAAAATTTGTGATGCGGCTGGGAATCGAACCCGGACCTCCACGCTTACTAGGCAGACGTCTTACCGGCCGCATCACAAATTTTATTTCTATGCTTCAGATTTATCATTATTGTCTTTGACGTATTCGAGACGAAAATCCGTGTTAAGGATTGTTTATTTGTATTAAATTGATATTTATATCACCTTAACAGGATTGTTCCAATATGTCCATTGCCGAGGTGCTATTCCGCTGCATGGAGAGCCTTGTCAGTACTGGCAGTTATCTTTAGAACTCAGAAGTTGAATTAAAGTTTGTGACGTGGAGCGAAATGGTACTTAGACTATTCCAAGGCGCCAAGACGGTCTTCTAACGATGCCGGGCGCCGTGGCTCAACGCCCTCTGTAATAAAGAAACCTGAGGAAGAACACTTTGAACATCAACGAACAAATACGATCAGCGTCCGCGGTGACCAGAAATACCCCAAAAAAAAAAAAAAAAAAAAAAAAAAAAAAAAAAAAAAAAAAAAAAACGGTAAGACGTCTGCGTATTAAGCATGGAGGTCCGGGTTCGATTCCCGGCCGCATCACAAATTTTAATTCTATGCTTCAGATTTATCATTATTATCAAAATAATAAATCTCCATAGTGAAATGGAGGCTACATCTTTCAGTGCCGGCCGCGGTGGCCGAGGGGACTGAGGTCTGCACGGCCACTACGGTCGGGGGTTCGAATCCCCCTCGGGCATGGATATTTGTGCCGTCCTTAGTCTTAGGTAGTTTATAAGTAGTTTGTAAGTTTAGGGACTGATGACCCCGTAGTTAAGTCCTATAAGATTTACAAACATTTGAACATCTTTCAGCTTATTTACTTACGAGTGATAGCGGCAGACTTCAAGGCAGTTGGACTTCAGTAGCGCGCCGCTGTACGGTGTATCAGTTGTAATGGCTGCCACTTGGAGCTGCAGCACGGAGTGTAACGCCCGCAGCCGCAGTTCCCGCGGCCGTCGCCCCCAGAAGCAAACTGCGCCTCGACACGGCCATTTAGCCGCCCTCAGACGCCAGCGGTCGCGTCCAAATTTGCTCGCGGCCCTCCACAAACGCTGCCGTTACCCGCCCACTGTGGCTGCGGCTGTGTGCCTGCCGCGGAATCTCATATCGGCGGGATGCCTGCGGCCACTCTGAATACTTGCGCAGACTTCGCGCGGTATGCGGCGGCGCTGCCGATACCGTGGCTGTGTTCTCTGCGATAAAGAATGCCCTAGCTTTCACCTTCACCCAGAAGCTGTACTTTATTTTACCCTTCTCGAGTGCTCGCAGCTTCTGACAAATTTGCAGTCGGTAGCCGTCATAATAACTGTCATCGTAGTTGTCAAGTGTATCTTCAAACAGGGTGATTTCAAACAGTTTTGAGATTATTTTCACTATAACTTTCGTAGGTTTTGTCAGATTTCTTTGATTTTTTATGGAAGTGGTGATGTATATGTATAACGAATGAAATATCCTAGAAACAGAACGTCCATGTGCATCTACTTTTCCCTGAGACAGACATATAAAAGTGTTCGAAATCACCCCATCGATTGGGGTGATTTCGTACACATGTGTATTTTCAAGCCGGCCGCGGTGGGCGAGGGGACTGAGGCTCTCCAGTCACGGTCTTCACGGCCACTACGGTCGGGGGTTCGAATCCCCCCTCGGGCATGGATATTTGTGCCGTCCTAGTTCGTAAGTAGTTCATAAGTAGTTTGTAAGTTTAGGGACTGATGACCCCGTAGTTAAGTCCCATAGACTATAAAAACATTTGAACAAACATTTTTTTAGTATAAGGTAGTTGATAAGTAGTTTGTAAGACCCCGTAGTTAAGTCCCATTAGCAAACATTTGAACATTTGTATTTTCAATCTCCGTCCGGTGTTTCGAAGTGTATGCGGTGATTTTGGACACAAATTGACTTATTTTTATTCTACTTTCTTTCTGTTTGATTGTAGTGACTACTAACATATTTAAAGGATGTCAATCATTAAAATAATGGATAAGGACTGAGATAAGGAATTATATTTATTAACCCGCGAGAACTCGCGCCTTTAAAAGTTACGTGATCGTCGCATGTGTAGCATTTTGCTGACAGTCAAAGAACTGTTTGGAATGTACTTCATATGTCTAAATAAGTATTTCTAGTTCTAAATAAGTATTTCTAGTTGCGTTTGTAAGAAAATGTTCAAATGTTTGTATAGTCTATGGGATTTAACTACGGGGTCATCAGTCCCCAAACTTACAAACTGCTTATGAACTACTTACGAACTAGGACGGCACAAATATCCTTGCCCGATGGGGGATTCGAACCCTCGACCGTAGTGGCCGTGCAGACCGTGACTGGAGCGCCTCAGTCTCCTCGGCCACCGCGGCCGGCGTTTGTAAGAAAACACACATATTTGAATATTTAAAATTGGTAAAATGCCAATTGTTTTAAAATTACTGTGAGCAGAATGCTCACAGCGCGATTTCTCGCGGGTTAAAGACTATTATATGCGTTAATTTGCCACACTGAATATCTCGAACTGCTTTCTGTTACTCTTATACGTTCTTTGCATTGTCCGAAATCACTCCACAAAGTACACAATTTCGAAAAAATCCTCCGTTACTTTTAAACTTTACACAAGACTCGCGACAAACTAGAACCAAAACTCCTCCCAATGCCGCAGCCTACTGGTCTCGTTGGCAACTGACGCTACAATACTTTTCCGCCAGTCGTAACAACAGAAAGATTCCGCTCCATAACACAGCGACAACTTTGTACAATGAGACTGTCCAACCGATTATTGCGTCGGTAAACAATAGATTCAAACGAGGGAGCGCGGGACGCGGCAGTTACAGTCTCGTGCATAAAATAAGCAGTGTGCGGAGGTGGAAATTAGCGCTAATTCCTTCCTATTCATCGGAAAAAAGAAGAGAAACCATATCGTCCGAAATCACCCTGGTGGCCGAAATCACCACGTTTGACGGTGCCATGAAAGTGCTAGTCATCCTGTATAATTTTGCCATTACTGTCGTTTGTTAGTGTACCTGCAAATATTACTCTCCCCTGTCAAATCCTTTAGTTTATATGTTTTCCGATTTCACCAGCTTCACTAGGGATGAAGCGAACAGTACTATAGTATATGGAGAACGCCATGAGTTTCTTGTTTATTTGATTGCAAATTAAGTTTCGTTTACTACCAGCGCCTTAATAGCAAATGCCGTGTACATGATTAGATAGCCGTCGCACTGAATGGACGCGTGGTATAAGTCGTCATGCTGCGAACTGGGCGGCCGTTACCGCCGGAGGTTCGAGTCCTCCCTCTGGCATGGATGTGTGTGTTCTCCTTACATCTACATCTAAATCTACATTCATAGCCACCAGATAGGTGTGTGACGGAGGGTACCTTGAGTACCACTATCGGAGCTCCATCCTATTTCAGTCACGTATTGTTCGCGGAAAGAAAGATTGTCGGTATGCCTCTGTGTGGGCTCTAATCTCTCTGATTTTATCTTCATGATTTCTACGCGAGATATACGTAGGAGGGAGCAATATACTGCTAGACTCCTCGGTAAAGGTATGTTCTCGAAACTTCGACAAAAGCCCGTACCGAGCGACAGAGCGCCTCTTCTTAAAATCCCGACCTAAAGATGAACACGCAGTCCAGTACAATGATCCCGTAACCACGGCAACATGGCTCTTGTGTTTTTCTCTCGCTTGGACTGTTCCCTATATTACTTCTAGTTGCACAGTTGCTTGGAGTTTCTTCATGATTTTATACAGGACATGAGTTCAGTTTTTGACAGGATACCCGCCGTGCCAACTAACCGCTGAATCTGAACTGGATGCGATGAGGGTTTCCCTTGTTAGCAACTCTCGGTGAGGTCACCAACAAAACTTGCCTGTGAAGTACCACCAACTCAGTTATTTGGCACTTTCAGTTAGGCTCCTATAAGTACTAGCTGACGCATCTGCCATTTTTATTCTCGTGGCTCGTAAGTTAAACACACTGCGGTGCTATAGGATTTGCGTCACTGCACTTTAGCAAGACATTACGGCTGGTTGTGTTGCCATAAACTGCTCAAATCATTCCAGAGGTAGCTACAGAACGTTTAGTTTCCCGAGAGATCCTAAGAGAAGAAAAAGATGGATCATTAAATGTCGGCGCAAACACTGAGAACCCGGACAAAGCCCATAGTTATGTATTGTAAGTAAATAGTTATTATTATGACTCGATGCAATATTTAATATTAAAAATCGTCTATGATACTTGAACTAACGTTTTTGTTTAGCTCTTCTGAAAGTATTACCTCTTAGAAGCTGCCTGTAGGAAATTAGCAGCCCCAGTCACGATCAGCACGGCCACTACGGTCGGGGGTTCGAATCCCCCCTCGGGCATGGATATTTGTGCCGTCCTAGTTCGTAAGTAGTTCATAAGTAGTTTGTAAGTTTAGGGACTGATGACCCCGTAGTTAAGTCCCATAAGCTTAACAAACATTTGAACATTTGAATTAGCAGCCGCAAAATATCATATTACATCAAAACATCCCAGAACACACTGTTTTTAGAGCACAATATCTGTGTCTTATACAGTGCCGTCCGCGGTGGCCGAGGGCACTGAGGCGCTCCAGTCACGGTCTGCACGGCCACTACGGTCGGGGGTTCTAATCCCCCCTCGGGCATGGATATTTGTGCCGTCCTTAGTATAAGGTAGTTGATAAGTAGTTTGTAAGTTTAGGGACTGATGACCCCGTAGTTAAGTCCCATAAGCTTAACAAACATTTGAACATTTTTCTTATACAGTATATTGAGAAATACACCTCGTCAAAAAGTTTTGTACTTACATTGCACAAATTGTTGAAGATATTTCTATTACGTTATTGCGAGGAAGTATTACAAACACTAAAATGGAAAATATAAATATACTGGGGAAAAGTTTCGTTACGGCTGTGACAGCGCACTGTGCTGATATCGTTGAATGCTATTTGTGGTACTTCGAAGTTTTACCGTCATAACTTGTTGTATGCAGTTTGAAAGAATAGTACGGTACCTGATGTTTTATCACAAAATACACCCTCAATTTAATATCGTATTAGTAAATGGAAATATTGACGCTTATCAATAAGAGGCTGTATCATAACTGGCAAAGAATACTGGGTAAATTTTACTTACGCTTGCGGCGGCATAGTGTGCTAATGTTGGCAACGAAATGTTTGCTTTATAAGAATTATTAAATTACTGATAAGACAAGGGTATTGTTACATAAGAAAACATGTCAACATTAGAGATGGGGCTGAATTCTTTATTTATTTCATGGTCAACACATTGTATACGGTTAGGTTTTCAAATAGCATTCAAAGGTTGTTGCGAACATCGGCACCGTGTGCCTGTACGACCGTAAACATTAGATCCTGTACACTAATCTTCTTTTTAGTTTTAAAGTTTGTAATACATTCCGAAACTTTCTCAGTAAAATAATAGAAATACTTTCAGCAATTTGAGTACAAAAATCCGATGTGATGAATTTGTCACAGCAGACAACAAAAACTGCAAGACGACAAACAAACTTCGCATGTTGACAGCCGTTATTTAAATAGAAGCCAAGATCGCTTAAAAATTTTATGTAGAATACCAGTTTCGGCAGCGATTTTTATCACAGAAATACATGTTTACAATTATATATTTTTCGACGACATTACAGCGTTCAAAGAATGAAATAAATCGCAATTTTCGATCAGTTGTGGCTTCACTGTACTAGGTTTAGATGGAATACCAAAGTGCGGCTAATGAAAACTTGTGCCCGGCCGGGATTTGAACCCGGTATTCGATCCCGACCGGGCACAAATTTTCATTCGCCGCCCATAGGTATTCCATCTAAACCTAGTACAGTAAAATAACTGATCGCAAATTGCGATTTATTTCATTCTTTGAACGCTGTAATGTCGTCGAAAAGCATATAATTATATACAAGCCGAGGTCGGGCTTCTGACGGCAATTAAATGTGTCTCGATACCTCATGGTCTGTTCTCCCTGATGCGGGAATACAGTATTGTGGCTGCGAGCATTACAGAACAAATAGGCTGTGGTATAGGAAAGAAAGATTTGGGTCTTGCGGGAGACGTGCAGGCGAGAGTCCTCTGCAGTCGGGCTGGTCACTGTGTCCTCGGTGGCGGAGTGGTGCCGGGCGCCGTGGCTCAGCGCGCCCGGTCAGAGGGCTGAACGCCCTCTGTAATAAAAAAGCTGAGCCAAGAACAAATCGAACAAAAACGAACAAACTTGATCAACGTCCGCAACGAACAGAGCTACAGATAGAGAAAAAAAAAAAAAAAAAAAAAAAAAAAAAAAAAAAAAAAAAAAAAAAAAAAAGAGTGGTCAACGCGTCTGCCTAGTAAGCAGGAGATCCCGGGTTCGAATCCTGACTGAGCACAAATTTTAATTCGCCGCACATTGGTGTTCCATCTAAACCTAGTTCAGAGAAGCCATAACTGATCGCAAATTGCGATTTATTTGAAATATATGTTTCTTGCTCTTTTTTCTGTATTTGGGCAGAAGCAGCAATAAGTAAAGAAAACGAGAGATTTTTGTGTCTAATCCACATATCGATGTAAACAAGAGCGGAATGCAAGCTCAAAGTAGCACGATCTGAGGCTCTATGACGGGCACTTGTAAAATATTTCACTAAACTTAAATAAAACAACACTGTTCGTATAAGCTGCGTGGTGTGTTTAGCATTCGCAGGAATGAAAATGGCGGATGCGCCAGCCTGTGCTTTCAGGAGCTGTAGCGTCACCTCTGACGTCAGCAGTTTGCCGCTGGTGACGAGTCGGCGGTGGCAAGTGCTCGGCAGTGACAGCGACGCAGGAAAGGGCGCCCCTCCACTCGGCCGCGGCCTGCCGCAGAAGCGTCCTAATTAGTACCTCGGACTGCCTCCATTATCCGCTACTAATTGGCTCTGCTCGCAAGTTGCTGGCATTCTTCCGGACGCGCTGAGGGCCAGATGGAGCCCGGAGTGCCAGAGGCACGAGGATGGCGGGAGAGCTGTGGTTGGCGACGAGGGCCGCGGCTGGGGGGAGGGGGGGGGGGAGGGGAGGCAGCTGACAGGCGTCCGCAGCATCCCACTCAGCACCGCCGTCGCTCTCCCAGCGCAGTTTGCCTCCCTGCTGCTGTCTGCGAATGCGCCGTAATATTTGCTGCTCATCATTCTGTCATACTTCCAAATGTCATGTATGTCCAACAAGGAGACCACATAGGTATCGGATTTTACAATTTCTTTATTTCTATTGTACGTGAAGTTGTTAAATTGCTACAACACGAAGATGACGAGCTACAGACGCGAAATTTAACCGACAAGAAGAAGATGCTGTGATATGCAGATGATTAGCTTTTCAGAGTGTTCACACAAGGTTGGCGCCGGTGGCGACACCTACAGCGTGCTGACATGAGGAAAGTTGCCAACCGATTTCTCATGCACAAACAGCAGTTGACCGGCGTTGCCTGGTGAAACATTGTTGTGATGCCTCGTAACGAGGAGAAATGCGTACCATCACGTTTCCGACTTTGCTAAAGGACGGATTGTAGCCTATCGCGATTGCGGTTTATCGTATCGCGACACTGCTGCTCGCTTTGGTCACGATCCAATGACTGTTAGCAGAATATGGACTCGCTGGGTTCAGGAGGGAAATACGGAACGCCGCGCTGGATCCCAACGGCCTCGTATCACTAGCAGACGTCATGACAGGCATCTTATCCTCATGGCTGTAACGGATCGTGCAGCCACGTCTCGATCCCTGAGTCAACAGATGGAGACGTTTGCAAGACAACAACCATCTGCACGAACAGTTCGACGACGTTTGCAGCAGCATGGACTATCAGCTCGAAGACCATGGTTCCTAAGTACAACAAACACACACCCATGCCCGAGTGAGGACTCGAAGCCTGAACGGAGTACAGCAACGCGCTCCGCTGCAAGGTGCCTTAGAGCGCACGGTCATTCCCGCTGCCATAAACGTTCACTTAGCAAGTAGCATCAGACGTCTGACAGATAGCTAACTAGTATGTCAAAAGAATTGAAATTAGATGAATTTTTAGATAAAACTTAGTAATTTCGGTAAAAAAAATACACTACTGTGTATTCAAATTGCTACACCAAGACAAATGTAGATTACAAACGGGTATTCATGGGGCAAATATATTATACTAGAACTGACATGTGATTACATTTTCACGAATTTTGGGTGCATAGATCTTGAGAAATCAGTACCCAGAACAACCCCCTTGGCCGTAATAGTAGCCTTAATACGCCTGGACGTTGAGTCACACAGAGCTTGGATAGCGAGTACAGGTACAGATGCCAATGCAGCTTCTACACGATACCACAGTTCATCAAGAGTAGTGACTGGCGTATTGTGACGAGCCAGTTGCTCGGCCACCATTGACAAGACATTTTCAGTTGGTGAGAGATCTGGAGAATGTGCTGGTCAGGGCAGCAGTCAAACATTTTCCCCATCGAGAAATGCCGCTACAAAAGCTGCAACACGTGGTCGTGCGTTATCCTGCTGAAATGTAGGGTTTCGCAGGGATCGAATGAAGGTTAGAGCCACGGGTCAAAACACATTTGAAATGTAACGGCTACGTTCAAAGTGCCGTCGATGCGAACAAGAGGTGACCGAGACGTGTAACCAATGGCACCCCATACCATTACGCCGGGTGACGATTACACGCTTCCAATCTGCGTTTACCGTGATGTCGCCAAACACGGATGTGACCATCATGATGCTGTAAACAGAATCTGGATTCATCCAAAAAATGTCTATTGCCATTCGTGCATCCGGCTTCGTCGTTTCGTACACCATCGCAGGCGCTCCTGTGTCTGATGCAGCGTCAAGGGTAACCGCAGCCATGGTCTCCGAGCTGATAGTCCATGCTGCTGCAAACGTCGTCGAACTGTTCTTGCAGATGGTTGTTATCTTGCAACTGTTGACTCAGGGATCGCGACGTGGCTGCACGATCCGTTACAGCCATGCGGATAAGATGCCTGTCATCTCGACTGCTAGTGATACGAGGTTGTTGGGATCCAGCACTGCGTTCCGTATTGCCCTCCTGAACCCATGGATTCTATATTCTGCTAACGGTTATTGGATCGCGACCAACACGAGCAGCAATGTCGCGATACGATAAACGGCAATCGCGATAGCCTACAAACCGACCTTTATCAAAGTCGGAAACGTGATGGTACGTATTTCTCCTCCTTACACGAGGCATCACAACAAACGTTTGACCAGGTAACGCCGGACATCTGTTTGTGTATGAGATATCGGTTGGAATCTTTCCTGATGTCAGCATGTTTTAGTTGTCGCCACCGGCGCCAAACTTTTATGAATCCTCCGAAAACCTAATCATTTGCATATCATAGCAACTTCTTCCTGCCGGTTAAATTTCGTGTGTGTAGCACATCATCTCCGTGGTGTAGCAATTTTAATGGCCAGAAGTTTACATTTAAAAATATCCACCATCTATTAAACTTACACGTTCCACATCATTGCGAAATGTTATATTTATGATCTATGGAACAAGTATTTGTCTAATCTAATCTAGAATTTTGTATGCTTCATGTTTTGTCCTGACATTGATGGCACCTTTTAACAAGATAACTAAAACGTGTCGCAAGGTCATAATCTTGCTACAGTAGTTTTGGCGCATCTTACTGCACTCACTTGGACGTCGTTTCCAGGATGTAGCATATATGGGTCATTATCAGCTACAGCCACAAATCACTGACCTGCAATTTACGGGTTCTGCCCCACCGATGCTTAGGTACCTGGTGCTACATGCCACGGACTTGTCAGTCGGTCCTGTATTATGTTACTTAGCTGGGCTACCACGCTATTAATCGGTTCGTAATGTTGGGACTCGTGAAATATTAGATTAATACTTGTTCCATATATCATATAGACGCATTTCGTAATGATGTAGAACGTGTCAGTCTATTAAATGTTTTATACACTTGACAATCAATATTTTAAGGATTTTAATAATTTATTTATTTATTTATTTATTTATTTTTTTTTTTTATCTAAAAATTTATCTACATTGAAGAAGGAGTTGCAATTCAGAAATGCCTTTAATTTCTTTTTAAATACTAGTTGGCTATCTGTCAGACTTTTGATACTACTTGGTAAGTGACGAAATACTTTTGTGGCAGCATAATTTACCCCTTTTCTGTGCCAAAGTTAGATTTAACCTTGAATAGTGAATATCATCCTTTCTCCTAGTGTTGTAGTTTTGCATACTGCTATTACTTTTGAACTGGGTCACGTTGTTAATAACAAATTTCATGAGTGAATATATATATTGTGAAGCTATACTGAAGATCTTTAGATCCCTAAATACATGTCTTCAGGATGCTCTTGGGTGGGTTCCAGCAATTATTCTGATTACACACTTTTGTGCAATGAATAATTTTTTACGCAATGTTGAATTGCTCCAGAATATGATCCCATATGAAAGCAATGAATGAAAATAGGCGTAGTAAGCTAATTTACTGAGATGTATATCACCAAATTTTGCAATGACTGATAGCATAAGTAGCTGAACTCAAATGTTTCAGGAGATCTTCAATATGTTTCTTCCAATTCAGTCTCCCATCAACACCATCACATAAAATTTTTGAATATTCTACCTTAGCTACAGATTTATGTTCAAAGTCTAAATTTATTAATGGTGTCATGCCATTTACTATATGAAACTGTATATACTGGGTTTTATGAAAGTTTAATGAGAGTCCATTTGTAGAGAACCACTTAATAACTTTCTGAATTATATTTACAATTTCATCAGTTAATTCCTGTTTGTCAGGTGTGATAGCTAAACTTGTATCATCAGCAAAAAGTACTAGCTTAGCATCTTCGTGAATGTAGAATGGCAAGTCATTAATATATATTAAGAACAGCAAAGGACCCAAGACCGAACCTTGTGCGACCCCATTTTTGATAACTCCCCAGTTAGAGGAATTAATTGTTTCATCTATATCATGTGAACTGCTTCTGCACTCTTCCGGTCATGTATGATTTAAACCATTTGTGCACTGTCCCACTCATACCACAATACTTAAGCTTATCTAGAAGAATCCCATGATTTACACAAGATCATCCCGCAGTCGGGAGAAGTATCTAGGAAGCAAACGGCAAAATAAAAAGGAATGGCGGTCCGCCGCGTGTTGCCAGAAAGGAGTTGGAGCTCTGGGAATAAAGTTGGCAACTGCTCCGATACCGCAAGTTATGGACTAAGAGGCGGCGTGTGAAGAACAGCCTGAGAATTCCCCCGTCGCCAGCTTTGATCAACAGGTGACTGCTGGCGCCCAGAAGAGGCGGCGCCGTACTCCGTCATGTGCGTGGAGATAGCGTGACGCCTCAGAGGCCGCCCAACGTCTCGGGAGGCACAGGTGAGTGTCACAGAAATGGTGCGCGACTTGGGGTGGAAGTCATTAAGAGAAAGGCGGTATTTGTTGCGGCGAGATCTATTTGTGAAATTTCTTTCGCCAACTTTCTCTTCAGAATGCGAACTTATATTGTTAGCACCCACTTACATACGGAGATATGATAAAAAAGTGAAAATAATAAAATAAGGCAAATCAGATGGAAAACAGAAAGATATAGGTGTTCCTTTTCCCCGCGGGCTATAAGAGAATGGCCGGCCGCGGTGGCCGAGCGGACTGAGGAGCTCCAGTCACGGTCTGTACGGCCACTACGGTCGGGGTTCGAATCCCCCCTCGGGCATGGATATATGTGCCGTCTTTAGTATAAGGTAGTTCATAAGTAGTTTGTAAGTTTAGGGACTGATGAGCCCATAGTTAAGTCACATAAGCTATACAAACATTTGAACATTTTCTTTCTTTTTTTTTTTTTTTATAAGAGAATGGCGGAGAAATATCATAAAAGTGAAATAAATCGCAATTTGCGATCAGTTATCACTGTACTAGATTTAGTTTGAATACCGATGTGCGGCGAATGAAAATTTGTGTCCAGCCGGGATTCGAACCCGGGATCTCCTGCTTACTAGGCAGAAGCGTTAACCACTCCGCCACCGAGGACACAGTGATCAGCCCCACTGCAGAGGACTCTTCCCTGCACGTCTCCCGCCACACCCAAATCCCCATTCGCCACGCTGTCTCTTTCCTATACCACAGCGGGAGACGTGCAGTCAGTGCTCTCTACCTAGCATGAATAGCCGTGTGGTTAACGGCATCGCGTTGCGCCGTCAAAGGTAGTGGGTCTGAGACCAGCTGCAGGCAATTATTTTAAACCCAATCTTCTTTTTAACAGATATAGGAACAACAGTGCCAGACTACAAATCCAAAGGTTGCGGGTACCCATCCCCGCCATGTCCTAGGATTTTTATCTGTAACTTTCCACTTCTTTCACCTCTGGCAGTATTGCTCACGTGAAAAATACCGAGTAGCACCGTGGTTCGGAACCCACGTTAAAGTGTAGGTCCCCTATAACAGGCTGGGTTAGTCAGTTCGATGGACGGAGAAAGGCAACGGCATATCACCTCCAAACAGTACCATGCCTAGTAAAGCACGATGGTTTTCAAACCAATCTTCGGATTGCTGACAGCTTTACCTTAGGAACAACAATTACTTTTTTTATTACGACTTGCTATGTATCTTTGGATGTTCTTGCAAATGTGTTGCGATTTCGAGAGTAAATGGCATACTCTTCGTTGTAACAAATATTTAACTCTTTGAAAAGATTTGGTGGAGGACAGCCACTGCTCTTGCGCAAGGTTAGGGGTGCTGCTTACAGTGTACCTTGATTCATTTTGTTACAGTCACTTAACTGTGTAATCAGTTACTTACTGTGTTTTAGTGTTCATGTGCATATTCATATGTTCTTGGTGTTTATTATCAAAGAAAAATGGACAACGTTCAGTGTGTTTTAGAAAAAAAAAATTACTCAGCTTTAAGGGCAATTCACACTGTCCGTCACGTCAACGTCACGTCACGGCACCGTCACGTCAAGTTATATTCACACTGTCCGTCAGTGTCCGTCACGTCAATTCGCCCATCTCAATACGCGATGTTGAAAGTGAGGTTACGAGTGCCGATCTGTTATGTAGAAACTCATAGTTTAATACTATAACTGAGGGCACAACAACTGTAAATGTTATTGACGGCCAAAGAAAACTTTACAGTGTATGTTCTTGACCAACTTACTGAGAACTGAAACAACATTTCAAAACATCGACGTCTATTTTCAAGCAAAAAAATGAACATATGAAAACATCAAACAATACTTATAAGAGCATAAATAGCGCGTGTATACTTTATGATTTGCCCGCTGACATTGTTAATACCGTCGTAAACAACTGAATTTTTGAATGCTTTGGTGAGGCGAGTGTCAACTGCCGTAATATATTTCATAAAATGCATTTTTAAAAACCATAAGCTGTTTATTAAAAACCTTAAACATCTACCAGTTTCGGTCATAGACCATCTTCATGGATAAAAAGGTGTTAAAACAGAATGGTAAAACGCATCAAATAAAATACATCCAACTGAGACACACAGGAGTCAGTATAACTAAAAGTGTAAAAATTACATAGGTCATCTTAGATAAAACCTATCAGTCAAACATAACATAAAAGGTAAGAACAGACTATAGTCTGTTTCAGATATCCGACCTCGATTTTAGGGGGACACTCAACTGACAAAAATATTTAAATCGTCATGAAACATTTGAGATTTACCGCTAACAACAAAATAAAGATGAATTTCACACATTTGCAAGTAAACAGTGCAATCGTCGACTGCAACATGTAATTCGTGTGACGTAAATAGGTTAACTTCCGATGTTAGCAGACGTCCGTTCCGTCAGAACATTCTTCTCGAGAAAGCTTGACGTGACGGCCCAGTGACGGACAGTGTGAATGCCACCATTAGCAATGCATTGCGGAATGTTCTGACAGACGGTGACGTGACGTGACGTGACGGACAGTGTGAATTGGCCTTTAAGTTTGGAACGAAAGTGTGAAATACAGAAGCTCGATACGCCGACGCCTCAGCTCGAGTTGAGCAAGCGCAAACAAGCCAAGGTAAGAGACATTCTGCAGAAATTTCAACGAAAATTTGCCGTATACCGGTAGATCACCCTAGAGGCGCTTCTGAGGCTGCCTCTCGCACATCAGAGCATGGAGGGGAGGCTGAGGGAAGAGCTCGTTCCGCCTGCCACGAGGTCACGGCTGTGTCCGGTGTGCCAGCGTTTAAGGGGAGGTGGTGGTGGGGACAGCCGCTACCTGCCCCCTGCTCTGGCCAGTGTTAAAGGGCTGCTTCTGACCGCAGCGCCATCATGGGACATCTGGGCGTGTGACTGGGTCCTTACGGAGGTTGCCCCCAGTCACCTGAAGCGCCAGCCGCCACCGGCTTGCTCGCTGTTTCGGCGGTAGAATCCCGCGGCTGGCGCCAGTTTCCCTCACGTGCCAGTCGCGGCGCTATTTTGTCGCGGCGCGGCGCCAGCAATAACCACAGCGCGCCGGCTGGCGCCACTCGTATATTTCGCATTATTGCCGCCAGGCGGCGTCGACACCGAACAAGTGGTGCGCTTCCCAGAGTCGATGCCTGCCTGCCTGCTGTGTCGCGCGCTGACGGATGCTGACGTCACACCACAGTCGAAAAAGCCGCTCCCTTTCCGATGGCGGAATATGCTGGTCCTTTATTGCTGCGAGCTGCATACCGTATTTTGGCTGTGAATCCCATTTAATATTCACACGTTTCATATCCGTGTTACCATAAGATTACCCAGCAACAAGTATAGGTTGCCTACCCACGTTCATCCTCTAATTAATGAAAGGGTAAAAATGCGGTTTATGAGTCCGCGAGTAGTGTTTCTTGTGCCCTCCGACCAACCCTAAACCGTCCCACCCCCCTCCCCATAGATTCAACGGGCAGACCCGAAATGGGCAACTTTTAGTGGCCATTAGAAGGGTACTCTGGAAAGGACAGTTAATCCCACACTCGAACTGTGCATCTTCCAAAAAAATGTTCAAATGTTTGCAAATCTATCGGACCAAACTGCGTGGTCATCAGTCCGTAGCTTACAAGCTACTTAAACCCAGGTAAACTAACCTAAGGACAACACACACACCCAAGCCCTAGGGAGGACTCGAACCTCCACGGCGAGCAACCGCGCGCTCCGCAGCGAGACGCTTTAGACCGCTCGGCTACTCCACCGCGGCGTGCAACTTTCGCTCGCAGGTAGCAGGACGGCCCGACCCAAGGCGTTCCTGGTCCTCATTGAACTCGCCACTCCTGTGAATGACGACAGCTCGCTGACATCTGTGTAGAATCACATAGTGTTTCGTTTTGTACTTCAGTTTAGTCATGGAAGCAAATAATACGGCAGAAAGTAACGATTTGCAACCTGTTATTAGTGATCGTGGTAATACACATTTGATCGGCGACGGTTATACATTCAAACCTTACAGAAGAGTTGTAGTAACGGAAGAACGCGGATGTCGATGCTGCGGTAAAATTTCGCTTCCCCCCCCCTCGGGCATGGATATTTGTGCTGTCTTTAGCTAGTTCATAAGTAGTTTGTAAGTTTAAGAACTGATGACCCGGTAGTTAAGTCCCATAAGCTCTACAAACATTTGCATTTTGAAACATTTGTAAAGTTTCGCGGTGTGCTGTTATTTACAGTAGACAGCGAACACGTATTTTCGCGTTTGGAAGGCACTCATGGCCACGCACCTGTTGCAGAAGACTTGTTAAACAGGAGAATGATATCTAATTCTCTAAAGACAGAAGGCGATACTTTGGTTGAAAGACCGTCAAAGCTGATACGCAATGCAGTTGATGCCAATCCAACAAGCTTGGACACGTAACAAGGGAGGACGTAAGGTTTATTCGTAACAATATTATTGGCACTCTACATTGATGATGAAGAAGATGCAATCTTTCCTCCAAACGTCTAGGCAGCAGATTGCGCTTCCTTGTGGAGGACGAGTAACACTTGCGAAAGCTTTCAATCCCGATTCAATGCTTCAGGTGAATCTTCTAACCCAGACATCTTTCAATTTGTGATAAGTCTGAAGCATGAACAAACTGATATTTATATAATAATCAACGCAGCAAAAAATAATATCCCCATGCAAACGGACTCAAAAACCAGGAAAAGGCACGCTTTCCTGCAACATAAATTAGAATTGCTTAGGAATGGTGAAATTTGCAAATTAGACTTTGTAAAGTGCGTTTCATACCAAACAGCCGTGAGCAGAATACGAGCCAAACTAAATGCATTTGTTTTCTACAAATATTTTTGTTTGTGAAATTTGTAATAAAATATTTGTATTTGTATAAGATTTGTTTGTTTTTTATAT
This sequence comes from Locusta migratoria, assembly GCA_026315105.1. Taxonomy (NCBI): domain Eukaryota; kingdom Metazoa; phylum Arthropoda; class Insecta; order Orthoptera; family Acrididae; genus Locusta; species Locusta migratoria. The sequence continues at coordinate 219,427,323 of CM048750.1, read as the reverse complement.
CTTATTCCTGGCACAGTATTGACATTATTCCTTAACAACTCTACAAACAGGGGCAGAAGTTTCGCACTTGGTAAGTTTAGATTTGGAAGCATTTTGCGAGATTGTGCAGTCGGTCTCTCAGGAGCAGATAGGAGTTGCCGAGTTCGTCTGTTCTTGTCAGTCTAACCGGAGCAGGTAAAAGTTGGCCAGTTCACTCAGGGGGCACTTAGGGGGGCACTTAGGGGACAGTTACCCAGTACGAGTCTTCCGTTTATCACCAACAGGTAGAAGTTGCTCAGTTCGGACGAGCCCGATTCAACTCCTTCCCCCTCCCCCTACCCTCTCCCTGTCCTTTTGCCGCTTGGCCTCCCCTTTCTTCCGCATCCAGAGAGCCGTTGCGCGCCTTCTGCCCCTCCTTTCTCCCACGCTTCCTTCCCTCCTTCCACCCCTCCGCCTGCAGGGCCCACAGTGCAACCGTTCTTAACACTTGTGAATTGCCATCAGTGCTGTGACAGTGCGTCCATTAAAATGCCTTTTTAACTCGGTGCGACCGCCGTATCTACTACATGTGTGGCCAGTGTCTTTTATCCTGTGTCTCCGTATATTCTTCGTAACCAGTGTTTCTGTCCGTCAATGTGTTTTTAACGCCACCGTGGCCATTATTTTACGAACCATGTTTTTTATTGTGCATGACTATTTTATCAAAGCAAGACTTATGGGTCTCGAGGGAGTTTCTGCGATCGTCGTTAGAATAAAATTCTTGAATATCAGTCTCCAGATCGCTTTTATTTTCTAGAACATTACCGGTTTCGGGACAGTTACCCATCTTCAGATCTGTTAAACAAATGTTACAACTAAATGTAAGCTACTATTTACAAAGTATAATACCTAATTTAGATATTAGATGTATAGATATTTGAGTATTGCCTCGCGTGTTCCTACATTTCTCCTAAAGCCAAACTGATCGTCCCCAAGGACTTATTTAGCGATTAAATGCGTATTTTAAGTATACAATTAAAGTGCCGATTTCTCGGACAGCGCCGATTACTGGTACACTTACCTTGACCCCGTCTTTGCTCATTCTACACTACTGGCCATTAAAATTGCTACACCAAGAAGACATGCAGATGATAAACGGGTATTCATTGGACAAATATATTATACTAGAACTGACATGTGATTACATTTTCCCGCTATTTGGGCGCATAGATCCTGCGAAATCAATACACAGAACAAATACCTCTGGCTGTAATAACGGTCTTGATACGCCTGGGCATTGAGTCAAACAGACCATGGTTGGCGTGTACAGGTACAGATGCCCATGCAGCTTCAACACGATACCACAGTTCATCAACAGTAGTGACTGGAGTATTGCGACGAGCCAGTTGCTCGGTCACCATTGACCAGACGTTTTTAATTGGTGAGAGATCTGGAGAATGTGATGGCCAGGGCAGCTGTCGAACATTTTCCGTATCCAGAAAGGCCTGTGCATGACCTGCAACATGCAGCCGTGCATTAAAGGTAAAGCAGTCAACAATCCGAAGATTGGTTTGAACACCACAGTACTTTACCAGGCATGGTCCTGTTTGGAGGTGGTATGCCGTTGCCTTCTCCGACCTTCGAACTGACTTACCCAGCCAGCTATAGGGGAACCTACAGTTTAACGTGGGTTCCGAACCATGGTGCTACTCGGTATTTTTCACATGAGCAATACCGCCAGAGGTGAAAGAAGTGGAAAGTGACAGATAAAAATCCTAGGATCGAACCCGCGACCTTTGGATTTGTAGTCTGGCACTCTACCACTGTGCAACCGAGGCGCACATCCTGTAGGGTTTTGTAGAGATCAAATGAAGGGTAGAGCCTCGGGTCGTAAAACATCTGAAATGTAACAGCCACTGTTGAAAGTGCCGACGATGCGAACAAGAGGTGACCGAGACGTATATCCAATGGCACCCCATACCATTACGACGGGTGATACGCCAGTATGGCGATGACAAATACACGTTTCCAATATGCGTTCACCGCGAAGTCGCCAAACACGGATGCGACCAACATGATGCTGTAAATAGAACCTGGATTCATCCGAAAAAAAAGGCGTTTTGCCATTCGTGCACCCAGGTTCGTCGTTGCGAACACCATCGCAGGCGCTCCTGTCTGTGATGCAGCGTCAAGGGTAACCGCAGCCATGGTCTCCGAGCTGATAATCCATACTGCTGCAAACGTCGTCGAACTGTTCGAGCATATGGTTGATGACTTGCAAACGTTCCCATCTGTTGACTCATGGATCGAGACGTGGCTGCACGATCCGTTACAGCCATGCGGATAAGATGCCTGTCATCTGGACTGCAAGTGATACGAGGCCGTTGGGATCCAGCACGGCGTACCGTATTGCCCTCCTGAATCCAGCGATTCCATATTCTGCTAACAGTCATTGGATCACGACCAACGCGAGCAGAAATGTCGCGTTACGTGTAACCGCCATCGCGATAGGCTACAATCCGACCTTTATCAAAGTTGGAAACGTGATGGTACGCATTTCTCCTCCTTACACAAGGCATCACAACAACTTTTCATCAGGCAACGCCGGTCAACTGATGTTTGTGTTTGATAAAACGGTTGGAAACTTTCCTCATGTCAGCACGTTGTAGGTTTCACCAACTCGCGCCAACCTTTTGTGAATGCTCTAAAAAGCTAATCATTTACATATCACACCATCTTCTTCCTGTCGGCTAAATTTCGAGTCTGTAGCGCTTCATCTTCGTGGTGTAGCAATTTTAATGGCCATGAGTTTATATTAAATATTCTGTCACAGCCTCCCCCCTCGGGCGTTATGGACCGAGGACCCCGAAATTGCAATAATGAGGAGAAAAATCCAACTTTCTGTGTTATGTGAGCCGGCTGTGCTGTTCTGGAGAGAGTCGCCAGTGAATTGGGGAGTGGCTAGCACAAAACGGCAGACAGAGACAGGTAGGGTAGGGTAGGGTAGGGTTGTCAACAGCGGGGCTGGTGCCCTGGGGCGGCGGCGGGCCGTTGTGACGCTAATTGGGCGTGCGGCGCGCTGCGCAGGGCTGCCAACGCGACAACGCCACCAGGGACGCGCTCGTCAGGGCCGCCCTGGGCGGGCAGGCCACACAACGCAGGCCGCCCCTCCCCACCCTCTCCCGTGCCGCTTGTTATAGTTCTGCCCCCGGCTCCACTCCGCTGTAGAGTAGCGCTCAGGCAGTTGCCGCGCAGGGTAACAGGTGCTGTGTACTTGGCAGCGGGTTGAACTTGTGGCCTCACCTAATGTACGAGAGGCGTCTGAAACGTTCGTGCAAAGTCCGAGCTTATCGAATATCGTCCCAATTGCGCAATTGCATTCACGTTTTGCTATCAGAAAGGACACAGTTTTTAGTAATTGACGGTAAGTCATCGAGTAAAACAGAAATGATATCTGGCGTTCCCCAGGGAAGCGTTATAGGTCCCCTACTCTTACAACTCTATAAACTTTGTTTATATGATCAATCAAGTGTGAAGGCCGTAAACTCCACAAAATACCTAGGAATTGCAATTACTTCTGACTTAAATTGGAAAGAACATGTAGATAATGTCGTGGGAAAGGCGAACCAGAGACTGCGTTTTATTGGCAGAACCCTTAAAAGATGCAACAGAACTACTAAATAAACTGCATACACTACGCTTGTCTGTCCTTTTATAGAGTATTGTTGCCCAGTGTGGGAACCCTGTCTGGTGTGTTTGACGGAGGACATCGAAAGAGTCCAAAGAACAGCAGCTTGTTTCGTATTGTCACGATACAGGGGAGAAAGCGTTACGGAAATGATACAGGATCTGAAATGGGAATCATTACAACAACGGCGCTTATCGCTGCGACCTGGGCTCCTTTCGAAACTACAATCGCCAACATTCTCTTCCGAATGCGAAAATATATTGTCGACTCCCACTTACATAGGTAGAAATGATCATCAGAATAAAATACAAGAAATCGGAGCCCGAACGAAGAGGTTCAGGTGTTTATTCTTCCCGCGCACTATTCGAGAATTGAATGGGAGGTAAAATAGTATAACGGTGGTTCGATGAACCCTCTGCGAGGCACTTAAATGTGAGTATCCCATGTAGATGTACTTTACAAACGATTTAGGAGACAATCTGAATAACTCCCTTAGACTGTTCGCGGATGATGCTGTCGTTTATTGGTTAGTTATGTCAACAGAGGATTAAAAGCAACTGCAAAGCGATTTAGACAAAATTTCTACATGGTGCGAAAATTGGCAATTGACACTAAATGATGAAAACTGTGAAGTAATACAATGACCACTAAAAGAAAACCGGTGAACTTCAATTACGCGATAAATCAGTCAAACCTTAAGGTCGTAAATTCTACCAAGTACCTAGGAGTTACAATTACGAACAACTTAAAATGGAGAGAACACACAGAAAATATTGTGGGGAAGGCGAACCAAAGATTACGTTTCATTGGCAGAGCGCTTCGAAGATGCACCAGCTCCACCAACGAAACTGCCTACATCACACTTGTGCGTCATCTCCTGGAGTACTGTTGCCCAGTGTGGGACCTTCACCAGACTGACGGAAGACATTGAGAAGGTTCAGAGAAGGGCAGCTCGTTTTGTTTTATCACGTTACGGGGACAGCGTCGCGAAAATGTTGCACGATTTGAGGTGGAAATTGTTAAAAGAACGACGTTATTCGTTGCGGCGAGATCTAGTTACGAAATTTCAATTGCCGACTTTTACTTCTGAATGTGAAAATTCTTTGCTAGCACCCACCTACATAGGGAGATACGAGCATAAAATTTTTTTAAAAAAGTAAGAGAAATGAGATAGACAACGGAACGATTTAGGTGTTCTTTTTTCTCGGGTACTATTAGAGAATGGAACGGTAGAGAAAGGTTATGTAAGTGGTTAATGAACCTTCTGCCAGGCACTTGAAGAGTATCTATGTAGATGTAGTAATAGCAGCATCGGCCCGTATCGAGGTCATGGTAAGTTAGTTCGTTCTTTTGAAAGAACACACACCGAATAACAGCCATATTGCTCTATTTCTTTGTGTTTGGCATTCGTGTGAATCAAAGAAGTCGAGTGATTGACAACGTGCGAAAAAGATTTTCGTGTGGTGATTAAACATTACTTGATGAAAGGCAAAACGCCTCAGAAGACTAAGAGAAGCTTGATAAACATTATGGTGACTCTCCACTTTCAATTAGCACAGTTTATTAGCGGTTTCAATATTTTCGGAGTGTCCATATGGGCGCAAGTGACGATGAACGTTCTGGATGTGCTGTGGAGGTTACGAGTCCAGAAATCATTGATAAAATCCATGATATGGTGATAGATGACATAAGAGTTCAGGTGCGTGAGATTGCTAGTGCTGTGGGAATCTCGAATGAAGTGTACAGAATATTTTGCATAAACATTTGGACATGAGAAAACTACTCGCAAGATGGGTGCCGGGATTGCTCACGCTTGACCAAAAACGGAATCGTGTGAAGTGTTGAAAGGAAGGTTTTCAGCTGTTTAGGATGAATCCGCAGGACTTTCAGCATCGGTTCGTCACCGTGGATGAAACATGGATACGTTGTTATACTCGTGAGACCAAAGAACAATCTAAACATTGGGTTACCTAGAGATAATCAAAAAAGGTTATGGCGACGTTCTTTTGGTATTCGCAAGGGACAATCCTCATGGACTATCTGGAACATGTGCATATTATTCATCGTTATTGGACCGTTTGAAAACCGAGCTACAAGAAAAACACCGGCGATTGGCCCACAGAAAACTCCTTTTCTATCACGACAATGTACCTGCACACACCTCAGCAGTTGTGGTCGCAAAATTAATTGAAATAGGATTCCAAATCGTTTCTAAACCTCCTATTCTCCAGACGTGGCTCCCACAAGCTACTATTTGTTCCATAGTTTGAAGAAATGGCTGGCGGGACGTAGATTTCATTCAAACGAGGAGATGATTGCAGAAACTAATATCATTTTGCAGGCTTGGAGAATTCCTGTCATTCGGAGGGATCAACAAATTAGAACAGCATTGGACAAAGTGTATAAGTCGAAAAATAAAAATGATTTCCCCAAACACGTAAGTAGTTTTTATTTCTGCACGGTCTTTTCGAACGCCGAACCCAATTACAGAAAGACGTTTAATAACTTCAGGAGTCTGAAGATAACGACAGGATGAAAATTTTGATGTACGGAACCTAGAGCCAGAAATGTAAAATTAACCATGGTGGGAAATGAAAACCTAGTTCACTTTTTTTGTTACACTTTGCAGTAGAGGCAAAAATGGTGCCTTAAAACATAATATGATGTCATACAGATAAAGTTTCTACACGTGCCAGTAAGTGTTCTGACAGCCCAAATGTTCCGTCAGCAAGAAAAATAATATTTTGTTAGAATTAAAATGTTGACACAGGCAAACGGACTTATTAGGTTCCCACTGCCTACCATGGTTAAGTTTATGTAGCAGTTTTCTCCATCTATCGAGAGGGGTGGCGCATTTATAGCTCGACAGAGTAGAGACAGTAACTTTCTACTGAACTGTCACCAGCCATGTCAATAAAAGTTCCTTTCGTGATGACATCCTCTGGTACTTTTCCTGAATATTGGTTTCTTATCCAGTGATTACATTAGATTAGCTGCTCGTTTCATAAATTCGTATTGAGGAGATCCTCGTCGATGTAGAACAAGTTTTTTTTTTTTTTTTTTTTTTTTTCTTTTTTTTTTTTTTTTTTTTTTTTTTTTTTTTTTTTTTTTTTTTTTTTTTAATAAGCTGTTAACAGTATGACGAAAGGTACATGCATCATTTGGTTCTATTTAAAAATTCGTCAGTGGAGTAGAAGAACTTGGCCACTAGAAACTTTACTTCCGCCAGTACCTCGCCTCCTACTTTCCAAACTTCACAGAAGCTCTCCTGCGAAACTTGCAAGACTAGCACTCCTGGAAGAAAGGATATGGTGGAGACATGGCTTAGCCACAGCCTAAGGGATGTTTTGAGAATAAAACTTTCACTCTGCAGCGGAGTGTGCGCTGATATGAAACTTCCTGCAGATTAAAATAGTGTGCAGGAGCCGGAACTCGAACCTGGGACCTTTGCAAGTGCTCTACCGAGTGAGCTATCGCGACACGACTCACGATGCCGCCTCACAATTTTACTTCCGCCAGTACCTCGCCTCCTACTTTGTGAGTTGTGAGACGGTATAGTGAGTCGTGTCGCGATAGCTCAGTCGGTAGATCACTTGCCCGCGAAAGGTAAAGGTCCCAGGTTCGAGTCCCGGTTCCAGCACACAGTTTTAATCTGCCAGGAAGTTTCATATCAGCACACACTCCGCTGCAGAGTGAAAGTTTCATTCAGTAATTATTTTGTTTACTTGTGCGGGTACAACCTGAAATGTCCTTGCGCACCAGCAACGGTACGCATACCATAGTCTGGAAGTCGCTGTACTAGGAGAATACCGTGTTGTTATGTAATTGTAACACGAATGTGCCTCAGTAACTAAAACGCCATCATTTTCAGTTCCAGACGTATGCGACGGCGCTTAGGGAACGAGCGACTAATGAATGTTTGCACTGCGGTCGGACTTCTCTCGGTGACGATACGGGCAAAAAAATTCGCCTCGAGCGGAATTTAAGGGAGGGGTTTTGGCCGTGCTCCGGTAATTGCTGGAATCATTTTCGCTAACTACGGAGCGAGGGTGTGTGGGGGTGGGGGTGTGATACACGGCACGTCCGGCCGCAATTAAAAACAGCGGCAGCGGCAGGTGTGGGAGGAGAGGAGTCCCTGCTGGGCTGTGTGTGGCTGTTGCGACTGCGGGAAATTGTGCCGCGGTCCGAGCAAACTACCCCTCCCTGCGTCTTTCAGCTGCCGGCGTATTTATAATTACACTGGCCCTGCGTGCGGCGGCGAGCGTCCCTCCCTTTTATATTTTTGCATTCGTTTTATTTAGAGAAAGGGGGGGGGGAATGCCAGTTTGGTAAAAAATGTACCTATGAGCCGAAACGAGCACGTGAACAACGGTGTGTTGGGCTACCTTTCTAACGCAGAACGGCAGTGATTTTGCGAGCTCTGGCTCCTGCGGTGTCGGAAGTGGCGCAGTGTCTTGAATCTGGCGTTGTGACGTGGAGAGTTGTCCTACTGGAATGTGCCATCGCAATGGGGAAGGATACACTACGTGATCAAACGTATCCGGACATCCCCAAAAACATACGTTTTTCGTATTAGGTGCATTATGCTGCCACTTACTGCCAGGTACTCCATATCAGAGACCTCAGTATTCGACATTGCGAGAGAGCGGAATGGGGCGCTCGGCGGAACTCACGTATTTGCAAATGATTGGTAAAGGAGGGGAAGGAAGAAGGATAGGAAAGAAAGGATTCACAGTGGCCGCATTTGGGCATTGATATGAAGCAATGGCGTGTCAACGGTCACCTTAACCACTTGGCCACCCGTGCTCGTCTCCCGTCCGTCTAAAATGCCCACACGTCGCACGCTATGTTTGTCGCGCCCCTATCGTCCGTGCCCTCTTACACTCGCCATTACGGATTCCCGTGCGAGGTCGGACGTATGACCACATCTGCGGTGAAATAACTGAAGCTAACGCCGTCGTCGCGTTTAAATACTTATTGTATTGGTGCGGTGTATGTTCTTTCGTACGTCCGACACCACACCAATACAACAAGGAACTCACGTACTTCCAACGTGATCATGTAATATGGTGTCATTTGTGTGTCAGAAGTCTGTACGCGAGGTTTCTACACTCTTAATACATCCGTAGCTCCACTGCTTCTGATGTGATGGTGAATTTCATTCTTTTAGATCGTGGCTTGCGTCCCTCATCGGAAATCACCCTTCGCAGTTTATTTGTGTGTGTGTTTTATGGTGTTGTGATGTGTCTGTCTTAAAGTATCGTGAGCAAGTCTGTCTTGCCTTTCAAATGATCCATCATAATCTATAATTTCATATCCTCCTTGATCTCTGTAATACATCTACATTCTTTAATGAAAAAAAAAAAAAAAAAAGAAGTTCTCGTTTCTTGTCAATCACGCCTCGTACTGTGGCTTCCCTGCCAAGAAATCTGAAACCAAATTTCGGTTTATAACTTTTAGTCGTAGTTTCTATAATCGGTGTATGTAAGTAAATATTCAAATCATTGTAGGAAGTCAGGCAATACTATATTGATTGCTTTCGGTATGTGCAATAAAGTGTTAAATGATGGATGTTTTCTGAATCCACTTAGGTTGGCATGGAAGATGTAATACTGTGTCATAACACTCATTATATTCGAGTTTAGAAAAATGTTTTAAAAATCTCCAACAAAATAATGTCAAATCTAATTGTAGTTTTGTACTTGACATCTGCTATCCTTCTGGCTTCCTTCTAACGACTGGGAACGGTTATTTATTAGAAAGAGCTACATTCGGTATAGAACCGAGACCCGGGTCTTTGCAGTGGTATGGCGATTTTCTCTCTCTCTCTCTCTCTCTCTCTCTCTCTCTCTCTCTCTTTGTTTCTGTCTTTCATCCAAACGCGCAAAGAGGAACACACTAGCAAAGAGGAAGTTTTTGCGGTTCTTACGATACACACTAAATTGTTGCACTGACAAGGAAAGTACTTGGGCTCGAACAAACACATATACACCAAAATCGTATGAGAGATAATGTAAAGATCCCTTATTGCACTAGTGATACTCCCGCATCTGCAAAACTCTGCAGTCGTCCGTTAGAGGCCTCTCCGTGTGCCATGCCGCATTGCACTTTGACCTGTCGGTTCGCCGGTAGGGACGGTGCAGTGTGCCTCCGAAGTTGTGTTTTGTGATGTTATTTGTGTGGTGAAGCGTTAGATGGGGCGGCGATTGGCAATCAATCCTGCTAATGTATTGCGATTAGTTGAGATGAAGTTACGAAGAACCCTTCTTCCTGAAGATGATATTAGTGTAGAAGATGAATTATTCGCATGCTTCCTCGTATCTGTTATGGTAGAGAAACATAAACATAAGCTAGATACTGTTGTAACACTAACACATAATGATGATAATAGGGATGATAACGACGAACAACTCATTGCTAGCGGTAGTGCTACGGTAAGTGCGGAAAGAGGCGATGGAAGCAGTGGCAGTGAATACCAACAGTCTTTCGGGAAGAAGGTTAAAGTTGCAACTATCATCACGGCTTTTGATGACAATTCGCTAGAGAACATGTGCGATGATTATTACATAAGTTATAGTTAAGATATCTGCATTACGTATGGCGTCTACAATTACATCTACAGTGCTATCTAAAGCATGATTGCAAAGTTTTGCATAAAATCGACACCCACCAGCACACTGAGATGTAGTAGAGATCCTGTAAGCAAACGTTCATACAGATAATGTTTGTTCGAGCCCAAGTACTTTCCTTGTGAGTGAGTCATATAGTAAAATATCTTTTAATAGTCTTATAAATCAGGGGTTGCCCAAAATCTATTCAAAATATTTTTATTTATAACCGGTTTCGACACATCTCTTGTGCCATATTTGGATCTCGCACATATTAATAAAAGTCCATAATTTCAAGTCACAAAGTGATGTTGCGTCATCCTACATTAACAGTAAAATCATCATGCCAAGTATAAAATGAAACGCTAATAATTGTGCTGTATTTGTGTCTGCTTAATATTTGTTTCACTTATTACTTGACACGCTGATTTTCCTGTCTATCCGGTACTATAGAATGTCACAGTATCACTGTCTGACTTGCAAGATTGTGAACTTTTGTTAATATTTGAAAAATCCTGTGATGATAGCGGAGGTCTGTTCAAAATGGTCGTAAGTAAAAAGATTTAAAAGCGATCACGCGGAAATATATTTTTTCATGTTTTTGGAACTAATTCCATCGTCCTCTGCAACTAACGTAATCACAGAAATATATAAAACTAGCTGAAATCCCGGCGTTGCCCGGGTATTTATCTATTTATTCCTGCCATTTCTCAGGTATATATTCATTTGTATAAGGGCTGTATGTCTGTAAAATATCTTGGAAATACAATTAGTAGTAAAGAAGAAATAGATTAAAACTTGGTGCGTGATGGGGCGGTTTACCATTATCGTTACTGTTTATGTGCTCATATACCATGGACTACGTGTCGTACTGTGATACAATTTAGAAGATGCACTCAACTATATGCGTGTATACTGTCTGTAAAATTTCCTGAGGCTACCATTTGTAGTGTACAAATTATAATTTGTAACGTCATACCGAATTGCGGAATTTTAGTCAATGAACAGTCGAACTTTAATGTTTATGTGCTCATATCTCGTGAACTACGTGTCGGAATGTGATACAATTTAGAAGCTACATTCAACTATATATGTGTATACTGTCTGTAAAATTTCCTGTCGCTACAATTTGTAGTGTTCAAATTATAAATTGTAACGTCATACCGAGAGCCGTAGTTTTACTCCATAAACAGCGGAAAAGTAGTAAACGAGAAACTTTTTTCCTTTCATCATTTTACTGTGGTTGCCAGGGAGAAAAAGTTTAATAAAGGTTTGAAATTATGTTTAAAGTCTGTTGCAAGTCGCTAAGTACTGTCATTCTCATACAGTGTAGTTCGAAAGTCTCGCCGCATGATATGGCACTTTTGCGATTTCTATTGGTTATGACGTTATATCTTTTGAACCATGTGCCGTAAGTGATTCTTAACCATTCAGCAATTGTTAGTTACCTCACGGTAAGGAATGTGTGTACCAAATTTGGTTGAAATCGGTCCAATAGTTTAGGAGAAAGTGAGTATTGTCGCTTAATGTAGCAGTTTTTCGCACATCTTATGGTTTACGACGCCATATCTCGTGAACAATGTGTTGTATATGATTCTTACACTTACGACGGCCGTCCTTATGGATTGAAGCTTACGCGTACAAAATTTCTTAAAGATTGGAAGAAAACTGTAGATTTGTATTATAAGGACACGGTTTCCTTTCCCCGATATTATCAGAGAACATTTTGTATTTTTATATTATTTCGGCATGTAAAAATAATTATCTCCGAATAGCAAAGTAATAATTTAAGAACATCACTTTCAATTTCTTTAAGACGGAAGGTACTCTTGCTTTGTACTTAGTAGTGATAGCATCTTGCAGACGGGAGCTGTACTTTATTATTTTTATGTGGCCGCTGTTGTGTACAATCAGGTAAATATATGTGCTGTGCGCGTATCTTAAATTTATAAATAAACCCTACCTCTCACTTAAATTCGCACTTATGAATTTTTATTAATAATTTTGCCCTATCCTCCCTCCGCCCATAATGTCTTTTTCAGCCTTGTTGAATCACCGCATCAATGCATGGCACAGTTTTTAGTTAATATTGAATGGTGATATTTCGTGTAGCCTGTCACTCTTGTTTCAAAATTTATTCCATAGTATTATTATTTACTGGCAATAGAATCTGCAGTCAATTTTCTTGTAAATTTTTAGAAGTCCGATGTGTTTGACTTACGTAATATTCCTATTCGATTTATATCATGTCACTTATCTTACTTTACGGTTTGCTACACGTGTCGTAGTTTGATATTGACGAACTGTCATCCACTATTTGGCGAGTGGTTATCATATTATTAAAATTTCATTTACAGGCAAATTCCAACCACCGATAGATCTATTGTTAAAGGTAACTGCTCGTCGATTCTTTTTGTAATGTTCTGCCTGCACAACACTCCACCGTCAATTAGATTGTCATTTCATTTAAATGCATTTAATAATTTTTCCAATTTTTTTTTTTTTTTTCGAAATTTTGTGATTGGGATCTTTCATAGCTTCTAACTTCAAACCTCATCCTTCTGTAAATTTGTTAATCTCAAAAATTAATAGCCAGGCTGGAACATTATAGTATGCAACACGTACAAATATACGGACACTCTGCTTTATATATTAGATAGTAACATATGTTTTGTCTTATTAACAGGACACGATACACAGAATTTCGAATTTTAACTCTAAATGTCGTGTACCGACGGGAGATCTATAACACTTTTCATTTAAATTACAACATGCTAGAGGGCGCTGGTGTGAAAAAATATGTACGAGAAAAATGTGTTCGGTAATGAGGTGAGCGTTAATCACGACAGATATTCGCTCGCCAGGTAGTGCTGGAAACGGCCGGCAAAATTTAATTACACGGCGAGCCATGTATTACGAGGATGCCAGCAGGGTAGCAGGCGCGCTCTGCGTGGGGGACGGCGGGACTTAAAGTCGCGTTAATACGCCGGTTGATGTCTGCCGCGGCCCTGCTCTGCTGATTACGTTAAAATGAGGAGTCCCTGGGGAAGAGCGAGGCATCTGTCTTCATTTGTGGAGGGCCCCTTTCTGTGGGAGGGACGGAGGGCGAGTTGTAGCTTCCTGAAGACAGGCGGACGCCTGCTGGGTGCGGGGGCTGCAGCTGAAGATACGGCTTCACTCCGGGAGACCTGAGAGAGATTACCCGCCGGAACAACATCTACGTCCATTACCTCGCTGCGGAGTATCAATTTTCATTAATTAACTACATGGGAAAATAACCACAATTTCCATATATTTAAAGTGTTATAGAATGTATAAATAGGGAAAAAATGGATACAGCCTACAGGAAAATAAAAGAAACATTTGGGGATAAGAAAAACAGTTCTATGAATATCAAAGACACTGTTCAAACAACTTACGGGTATGCTGCCGGGTGACGTCGTCGACAACCGCCGATATTTCGGCAGGAGGACACCCTGCCATTCTCAAGGCACAACTGCACTTAAGGAAGCAATGTGCAAGCGTATTTAATACCTCGGTTTGCAAAGGGTAAACAAGGAAGATAACACACACAGTACAAGTCACAGCAGAGTCAACACAACCAAAGATGACCAAACATCAAAAATATCTGTGTGTCTTATCTTCCTTGTTTACCCTTTGCAAAATTAAATACGCTTGTACATTGCTTCCTTAAGTGCAGTTGTGCCTTGAGAATGGCAGGGTGTCCTCCTGCCGAAATATCGGCGGTTGTCGACGACGTCACCCGGCAGCATAACCGTAAGTTGTTTGAACATTCATTACGCCGGGAAAAGTTAAAGTCTCACATCAAAGACACTGTTGGAAAACCATTTCTCAGTAAAGAAGGGAAAGCTGAAAGGTGGAAAGAGTATATAGAGACGCTCTATGAAGGAAATGAACTTAGCGGCAATATTGTAAAAAGGGGAGAAGAAGTAGATGACGATGAAATAGGACATACTATACTGAGAGTTGAATCTTACAGAGCACTGATAGACCTAAGTCGAAACATGGCCCCCGGAGTAGATGACATTTCCTCAGAGCTACTGAAGTCTCTGGGAGAACCAGCCATGACAAACCTGTTTCACCTGGTGTGTAAGATGTATGAGACAGGCGAAGTACCCTCAGACTTCAAGAAAAATGTAATAATCCCCATTCCAAAGAAATCAGGCGTAGATAGGTGTGAAAATTATAGAACCATCAGTTTAATAAGTCATGGTTGCGAAATACTAACACGAATTATTTACAGAAGGATGGAAAAGCTGGTAGAAGCAGACCTCGGGGAAGATCAGTTTGGGTTCAGGAGAAATGTAGGAACACGAAAGGGAATACTCAGTTTATGGATTATCATAGAAGATAGATTAAAAAAAGGCAAACCTACATTTCTAGCTTTCGTAGATTTGGAGAAGGCTTTTGACAATGTTGATTGGAATAAACTCTTTCAAGTTCTGAAGCAAGCAGGAGTAAAATAACGGGAGCGTAAGGTTATTTACAACTTGTACAAAAACCAGCAGCGGTTGTCAGAGTTGAAGGGCATGAAAGGGATGCAGTGGTTGGAAAGGGAGTAAGACAGGGTTGTAATGTTTCTCCATTGTTATTCAATTTGTACATTGAGCAAGCTATAAAGGAAAGCAAGGAGAAAATTGGAGAAGGAATTTAAGTTCAGGGGGAAGAATTAAAAACATTGCGTTTTGCCGACGACATAGTAATTCTGTCAGTTACAGCAAAATACCTGGAGGAGCAATTGAACGGAATGGACAGTGTGCTGAAATGTGCATATAAGATGAACATTAACAAGAGCGAAACTAGGGTAATGGAGTGCAGTGTAAGAAAATCAGGTGATGCTGAAGGAATTAGATTGGGAAACGAAGCAATAAAGGAGGTAGATGAGTTTTGTTACTTGGGCAGTAAAATAAGAAATTATGGTCGCAGTACAGAGGATATAAAATGCAGAATGGCAATGGGTAGAAAAGCGTTCTTGAAAGAAATTTGTTAACATCGAGTATTGATTTAAGCCTAAGGAAGTCCTTTCTAAAATCAAATGTTCAAATGTTTGTTAAGCTTAAGGGACTTAACTACGGGGTCATCAGTCCCTAAACTTACAAACTAGCTAATCCTAAGGACGGCACAAATATCCATGCCCGAGGGGGGATTCGAACCCCCGACCGTAGTGGCCGTGCAGACCGTGACTGAAGCGCCTCAGTCCCCTCGGCTACCGCGGCCGGCAAGTCCTTTCTGAAAGCACCCCTATGAACAGAGACAACGAACCATAAACCTTTAAGTACCCTGAGTTATGTATCGCCCTGTTCTTATTGGTGAGTACCGATAGGAAGGTGACAAGTGGTACTTGAGGTACCCTCCGCCACACACCGCCATGTGTCTTGCGGAATACGGATGTAGATGTAGACGGGGTGTTTGTGTAGGCCTTGCTTTGCCTGTCTGGCTGGTGGAGTTAGGAGCAGCGCGCAGAGAGAGATTAGACCGGTCGGGTAATTGCCTCCTCGCGGCTCACAGGCCGGCAGACGGCCGCACTCGGCTGTCGTCTGCACACGCGGGGCCCGCACCGCCTCCTCGCCTCCTGAGCGCTCACCACACGTTAACTCCGCATCTCCAACCAGGGGGCAGGGGAATTACAGTTTTCAATTTATATATTTAAAAAAATCAGTCTGGAGTGCAGTGAATTTCTTATTTAGTCAACTAGTTTCGGTCCTTTTTTTGACCATCTTCAGGACTGTAGCTCCATTGATATCGTGGAGCTGGGCAGGTGCTTCGTCTCTGCTGTGACGCCCAGCTCCACGTTATCAATGGAGCTACAGTCCTGAAGGTGGTCCAAAAAAGGACCGAAACTAGTTGACTAAATAAGAAATTCATTGCACTCCAGACTGACATACATAACTCCCCCCTATGAACTGAGACAACGAGCCATAAACCTTGTACTAGAGTGCCATGAATTGTTTATTTAGTCAACTACTGTCCATTCCATAATGATTGACCCCTGGCTATTAACGATCATATGTTTAGTTGGTTTTCGTTCTAGGAGGCGATCCAATTATGATATTATAGAAAGATATACATACATATGTAACATTCTATCTTGTACCATGTAATTTTTGTAAACTTATTGCTACACATTATATGCAGGTCTGTCACACTTGAAAATGGCCTAACATAGAGGCCGAAACCGGTAGTGTGGGCTTAAATAAAGCACAAATAATTGCAACTGGAGCTGGACTTTCATTAAAAAAAAAAATAAATAAATAAAATAAAAAAAATTAGATATAAAAAGTCAAGATCGCTAATCATCAATTTTTATTTACGACGACCGGTTTCGCTGAACTATGTCAGCATCATCTGGTCAAATAAACTCATTTTACAAGGCCTTAATCTTGTAATATCAATCAGTTGTTATTGTGACTATTGTCACTCACTAGGATAACTATGTTTTATTATAATGACATAGTGCACCTATGCACTGTAAATTGTTATATAACAACTGATTGACATAACAAGATTATGGCCTTGTAAAATGATTTTATTTGACCAGATGATGCTGACATAGTTCAGCGAAACCGGTCGTCTTAAATAAAAATTGATGACCAGCGATCTTGGCTTTTTTATATCTTTCTACAAGTTCATTTGTTTGCCAATCGTCAACTTATATTAACAATTTCCTTATGATTAACAGTAATTGTATTCACAAAGTATTTGGAATGTCTCAATTGAACACAAATAATTGTATACAGGTATTATATGAAGCGTAATATGCTAAAACTCTGAGATTTTTGTGTCACAAAACATGGCATAATTATCACTATGACGTGAACTGCATTATACAGGGTGTCCCAGTATCTTGTCCACCCAAAATATCTCTGGAACAATAACAGCTATTTGAAAACGACTTTCACCGGTATCAATGTACGGTTGGGGCCCATGTATGTACATATTTCGAAACATTCTAAAACGAAAGCAAATGTGTTTGAACACAAACTTTTGTTTTTTTTTAAATGGACACTCTATATTTTTTCTTCATCAATCCGTAGCATGACAAATCACGTAAACAATGGCGTGGATTGCATCGCAATATTCCAATTGCATCCCGAGATATTGCGACACGAAGTTGACGCTTGAAATACGCGAAACGCGCGGCTAGCGCACGTCCAGAGCAGCATGGGGTTCTCGCCTAAGTCTCAGGACGTGCGCTAGCCGCGCGTTTCGCATATTTCAAGTTATTGCGACACGAAGTTGACGCTTGAAATACGCGAAACGCGCGGCTAGCGCACGTCCTGAGACTTAGGCGAGAACCCCATGCTGCTCTGGACGTGCGCTAGCCGCGCGTTTCGCGTATTTCAAGCGTCAACTTCGTGTCGCAATATCTCGGGATGCAATTGGAATATTGCGATGCAATCAACGCCATTGTTTACGTGATTTGTCATGCTATGGATTGCTGAAGAAAAAATATAGGGTGTCCATTTAAAAAAACAAAAGTTTGTGTTAAAAACACATTTGCTTTCGTTTTAGAATGTTTCCATATATATATATACATTCATGGGCTCTAGCCGTACATTGATACCGGTGAAAGTCGTTTTCCAATACCTCTTATTGTTCCAGAGATATTGTGGGTGGACAAGATAGCTGGGACACCTTGTATATAGGTACACCGGTACAAACACTGTGTGCTTTGTTATAAAGTTTATATGCTGAACTGATAAAAGTAGTGAATAAGAGCAGACGTATTTAGTCAGTATAATGATATGATTTTTCTGTCTTTTTTCCGGCGATTGTCAACTTTAAGGATGCACAGAAATCAGACCGTAATTACGAGAAAGTTTTCCTTTGCACAGTGTAAAGATTCGACCTTGTTCTATTTACAGACGGAGTTATTTTCTGATTAGTCGTTTTGTCCTAATAATGGTAGGAATAGACTGCTGCAGTTCGTGATACGTGTTAACAAGATGAAAAGTGTCAAATGCAAGCTCTGCCTTTGCCTTTCACAACTGTTATATTTTTATGCTCATAAATCTACACCAAGCGCTAATACCACATGATTAATGTATTTGTGTTTTCGATCCTATTCGCTACGGGCTCGTGTGTGATGTGTTGCCATTCTTCACAGTTCAATATGCGCTTCTAGCGCGTTGCAACAGTGGCGGCGCGCTGGAGTGACAACTATGCACCGCCACAGCGTCACATATACTGCAGCCACTAACGCAGTTGCTGTACAAACTCTTAACTGACAAACACGGAGACAATGTGTTAGTAATAATATCTGATGTCATCAACAAAAGTTCAAGCTTAACAGTAAGGCCCTCTCCGTCTCAATAGCTTCAACGGTAAGCTTAATCGCAGCTTCTTCTGTTTTATGTTATAGAGACGTAACGATTAATCATCAAATAACGAACTTCCGTCTGTAAATAGAACAAGGTTAGGTGTACAAGCAGTTAACATGCCAATTTAGCCATTTCGAATTCGCTAGCTCTTTTGTGTCTCGGTGCCGCCGAATGTCCTATACGCTGCCCTATTTCTAAAAGAAAGTTACCGACAGAGGCTAATATTGTGCAGAAAATGCTCTGCTTTCTGCACGCGGCGCCCGCCAGGTGCAATGGCCGCGGGGAGTGCTTAAGTGAATAATGGCGTCGCGCGCGCTGCATTAGCCGGCTGTCCGCGCCCTGCGCATGCGTAGTGCGTACCTGGCCACCTCGCCTGCAGCCTGCCGGTTTACTGCGGCCGAGGGCCGTAAAGAAACAGGGAAGAACTGCTGCCTGCATTATTAACCGCTGCGCCGCGCCGTGTAGGCTACCAGCCAGACGCCCGTGTATCACGGGTAGCGTGCGCGTAGGCGCTATATCGCATGTGGTGGCGACACCTAGCCTACGTTAATCCTTTAATGGACGACTTTTTATTTGAAGCTATAAAAACCACCACGATTAATGTATAATGCGTATATACTGCGAAAAATATTGAAGAAAAAATCCTTTAAAATATTATGCACTGTCATATGTTGAAAACAGTAAACTGGCAGGGCGGGATTAAAGTACGTGAAAACAAAATAAGCAGTCTCGCATATGCGGATGACTTAGTTGTAATGGCCGATTCGATTGAAAGGTTGCAAACTAATATTTCAGAGCTCGATCAGAGGTGCAAGGGCTATGATATGAAGATCAGCATCGCCAAAACGAAAGTAATGTCTGTGGGAACGAGATTCAAACAGATTGAGTGCCAGATATGAGGAGCAAAGTTAGAACAGGTAGACAGTTTCAAGTACCTGGGATGTATTTTCTCACAGGGTGGCAACATAGCGAAAGAACTGGAATCGAGGTGCAGCAAAGCTGATGCAGTGAGTGCTCAGCTAAGATCTACTCTCTTCTGCTAGAAGGAAATAAGTACCAAGACTAAGTTAGCAGTGCACCGCTCTATCTTTCGACCAATGTTGTTGTATGGGAATGAAAGTTGGGTGGATACAGGTTACTTTATTCATAAGATAGAGGTTACAGATATGAAAGTAGCAAGAATGATTGCAGGTACCAATAGATGGGAACAATGGCAGGAGGGTGTCCATAATTAGGAAATCAAAGAAATCTGGGAATAAACACCATAGATGAAGCAGTTAGAGCGAACAGACTGAGATGGTGGGGTCATGTCACACGCATGGGGGAAGCAAGGTTACCTAAGACACTCATGAGCTTGTCAGTGGAGGGTAAGAGGAGTCGAGGTAGACCAAGAAGAAAGTACTTAGATTCGGTGCCGAATGATTTTGAAGTGAAAGGCATAACATCAGACGAGGCATCAATGTTCGCATTGAATAGGGGATCATGGAGGAATTTTATTAGAGGTACTATGCTCTAGACTGAACGCTGAAAGGCATAATCAGTCTCTAATGATGATGATGATGATATTATGCACTGTTATTGTTGTTGTTGTTGTTGTTGTTGTCGTTGTTGTCTTCAGTGCAAAGACTGGTTTGATGCAGCTCTCCACAATATCCTGAGCAACTCAGCATAAGAACGGCAACCTACATCTGTCTGAATCTGCTTACCGTATCCATCTCTTGGTCTTCAAAGAAAGTGATAAAAGTAGAATAACAGGGTGGTTCCTCGGGGATTCTTCCTCGGATGCTGATAGTATTAGCTTTTTAACTTTGTACTTTACAACAACAACAAAATGGTATTCTCGAAAAGTGATTACTAAAACATAACCAGTATTAAGTAATACCCCTAGGGAAACTAGCAAGTTTTGTGAAATATTAAAGATACTGAATAGGAGGAGGCTGCAGTTTTGAATAACGCCCGCAGCGCAGATTTTAATTCGACCACTGCGGTCATCGATCCCTACAAGTTACTTAAACTAACTTTGATTCTATCCTATGGACAAAACACACACACACACACACACACACACATTTTGAGGAAAATATATGGTTCAGTGTTTCGGGAAGGAATTTGGATAAAGCGGCCAACTAGAGAGATTTACAAAGACATGGAAACAATAACGGACACCATCAGAAAGAGAAGGATGAAATTTTATGGTCATATCATCAGGATGAATGAAACAAGGCTCACAAGGCAAATATTTGAGATAGCAAACAAGAGCAAAAACAAGACGAAGTGGATCACTGAAACAGAAGAGTATATTAAAGAACTGTGAATCACACAAGAGAACATAAGCAATAGAGAACAGTTCAGGAACATTATAAAGAAACATAAACTTAAACAAGAACACACGGAGAACAGAAGAGGAAAAAAGTGGTCAGAAGAACGCAAGAGAGAACACAGTGAACGCATGAAGAGAATTTGGGAAGAACGAAGGAAGAAGAAGAAGTCATAATCGGAAGGAAGGAACCTTAGGGTTTTACGTCCCGTCGACAGCGTGGTCATTAGAGACGGAGCTTACGTTCGGATTTTTGGGGAAGGATGGGGAAGGAAATCGGCCGTGCCCTTTGAAAGGAACCATCCCGGCATTTGCCTGGAGTGATTTAGGGAAATCACGAAGTCATAATTACTCAAGTTCAATCGCTCTATTTAAAGGGAATAATCGAAAATAAATTTTATATATATGGAGGGAGGACGTGAATCTCCGGTGGAAGCGGCCGCACAGTCCGTGACATGGCGTCTAGAACCGCACGGCCATACCCGAGCGGCAACAACGAAGGAGGTTTGAACAGTTCGGGGAACGTGTGGTCGGTTATGATCTCTTTGCAATGTGACCGTCTGGATTCTCCGAAGGTATGGAGGGACAACAGCTCCAACACTTTTAGAGATGAAGGAAACCGAAAGCTCTGTAGCCGCACACAGTGTCAACTTGAGTAGCAAGTAAAATATCAAGATTGAACGACGAGCTACTGAGACGCGTTCTTTTGCTGGCTGACATAATAGCCAGCAAACATCTTTTTAGTTTTATTACATAAAAATGATGACATCATATAACACGAAGTATGTGTTTTCTGTATCTGAAATTTATTGAAAAATTCTTCCCCCGCGCTATTAGAGAATAGAATGGGAGGTAAATAGTATAAAGGTGGTTCGATGATCCCACTGCCAGGCATTTAAATGTGATTTGCAGAGTATCCCATGTAGATGAGATGTAGGAAATAAACACATTCAGACTATTAGTTTTCAATTTTCAGACTATTCGTTTTCAATTTTCTATTAATTTTATTTATTTATTTAATTCGTTTTAATCCGTACAGTGAATTTCAGTGTCTTCCTGATGTAGGAAGCGCACAGGAAATTGTAAGGAAGGGGGAAGGAAACTTAGGGTTTAGCTTCACGCCTACAGCGTGGTCGTTAAAGACGTTTCACACGCTGTGTTAATTTTAGTCGGAGATCGGGAAAGAATTCGTCCGCGTTTTTAGAATGAAACTATCCCGGCATTTACCTGCATTGATTTAGGAAAATCGCAGAAAATCTGAATCAGAATGGCCGGAGGCGGGTATGAACCGCCGTCCTCCCCAAAGAAAACAATAGTTAATGCTTATCATTATGTAGCAGTGTATGAACTAATACCCTTGTTTTCTCATGTTTCAGGTGAGTACTACGTTATAACGGAAACTAACTTCGAGCTACTACGTTTACACTCTCGTGTGGTAAGAGTACCTTATTTTCTTTATTTTCTTTTCTTATATATATATATATATATATATATATATATATATATATATATATATATATATATATATACCTTTTAAAATACCTTCTTCAAATATTCGTCATCAAATTAAAATTACAAATTACATTTTATGTGTCTGTTTATTATCACTCTTCATGCTTAGTCACAAAATTCAAGTTGTTTCTTCTACTGATATGCAACTTTTAAACACGGATGGCTATAACGAAAGTGTGTAATGTGCTACTGTTACCAGTCTCCGAACTGATTTTAACATGCAATTCCTCCATAAAATTATTTCCTTTCAATATTCTATTACTATCAGCAATCGTAGAATTTGTTGAAACTTCATGGCCACTCGGGAGTAGCCGAGCGGTCTGGAGCTCCACGTTGCGGATCGCGCGGCCTCCCTCTTCGGAGGTTCGGATCCTCCCTCGGGCATGGATGTTTGTGTTGTCTTTAGTATAAGGTACTACATAAGTAGTTTGTAAGTTTTGAAAACTGATGACCTGCAGTTAAGTCTCATAAGCTTTACAAACATTTGAACTTTGTTTTTAAACTTCCTGTCGGATAAATACTAACTGCTAAGTAGGGACTTGAATCCTAAGCCTTTACCCATCGTGTGCAGTGCTGCACTGGCTGAGCTACCCGAGCACGACTCCCGAACTCGCCTCTCAGTTTCATTACCGCCAGTACATTTTCTGCCATCCAAGTTTCACAAAAGTTCTCCTGCATACCTTGTCGGAGAAGCACTCCTGGAAGAAGGAATATTGCGGAGACTTGGCTTAGCCACTGCCTGGGGAATCGTTTCGTATCGACGCGCAGACCACTGCAGAAGGCGGGAGTAAAGCAGTGAGGAGAAGTCGGTCGAATACTTGTCTACCGAAGGCGAAGGTTCAAAGTTCGAGACCCGGTCTGATACACAAAACTTGTCACGATGTTCCAAATAAACGCACACCTCGCTACAGAGTGAAAAGTGATCGAAATTAAATTATTTCTTTTTATCACTTTGAAGCCATTTACTCTTCAAAACTAATCTTTTTTATGATCTTATGAACCGCTTCCAGACCGCCATCCTTGAGAACTAGTCACTGTCTTTACGAAAGCGCGCGTAGGTTGTTAGGGATTCGCTGACCTTTGAGGCTTAACCGCCACGACCAGAAACCTCTAGAACATCACAGATTTATTGCATGCAATTGCAAATATTGATCTTTACTAGGCCACCTTTGACAAAAGGTGTAAAAGATACTTGCAAAAACTGTTGTAAAGTTATGTGGTGTTACTTTAGCGTATGTCAGGTATTTAGTGTCATTTCGAACACCTTCGTTTCTTGATGTTATGATTGGCATGCTACTACAGATCTGTTCGGACTCCCTTAGTGCCCTGCAGAGTCTTAAGGACCCTTTCTCGACCCATCCTCTCGTGTATCGAATCCAACGCTCCCTCCAATTGCTAGCAGATAACAGCTGTCACGTTTCTTTTCTGTGGGTCCCTGGCCACGTGGGTGTGCCCGGGAATGAGACCGCCGACATTGCAGCCAAGGCAGCAGCTCTTTTGCCTCGCATGGCTACCTTTTGCGTCCCATCAGACGATGTTCAATGGGCTCTTCGCCGGAGTATTGTGTCTTCCTGGCACAGTGCGTGGTTCTCACTCCACGATAATAAATTGAGAACTGTAAAGCCGACCCCGACCGCTTGGAGGACTTCCTCACGCCCCTCTCGGCGAGAGGAGGTCATCCTGGCCCGGTTGCGGATCGGTCACTGTCGATTCAGCCACCGTCATTTGCTAACCGCCGACCCTGCACCGCTGTGCTCCTGCGGTGTTAATTTTAATCATCTCCGTGTAGCCCTTCACTTTCCGTCTACTCTGGAGGAACTTTTAGCTGATGACACACGAGCAGCTGTTCGAGTTTTGCTTTTTATCAACATGGCCAATTTATCAATTACCCTTGTAATTGTTTTTTATCTTTCGTTTTTAGCTTTCTCGTGATACTCTGACACCTACCTGATAATTTTTTCGAGATCTAGCGAATCTCTGTTCCGATGTGGGCGCTAATGACCTGAGATGTTGTGCGCCTAAACCCCCCCCCCAAAAAAAAAAAGAAAATAAAAACTAAAATGCTGCTACAGTAACTATGTGCTCAGGATAAGCCATGGAAAAAATATCTGTACTTTCCGGTATCAAATACGTTTCAGTTCTGATTCGCTACTTTTCAATTTATTACCTTATTCGTAAAAATAATTCTCATAATGTTCAAAATATTGAAATGTTTGTAAATCTATCGGACTCAACTGCTCGGTTATTAGTCCGTAGCTTACAAACTACTTAAACTAAGGCAAACTAACCTAAGGACAACACAAACACCCATGCCTGAGGGGGGACTCGAACCCCCGACGGAGAACGGCCGCGCGCACCGCAGCACGGCGCCTCAGTGCGCGCGGCTAATCCGCCGCGGTGGTTCTCGTAATGACCTTTCATTTTTATCAACTACCTAAAATTTTTGTCTCGTGACTCATTTTCGAGACGTTAAACAAATTAAGTCGCGAGCGACAAAGAGAGTGTAAAAATATTTGCGGCCCTTCGTCAAACTTGGCAACGTTTCGCTCGCTGTTCATCCACTTGGAATAATGTCGTTTTACTTTCCGACTTGTCTATTTCTTTTCGTATTATTTAAAGCAATTCAAGTGCCATAATTACCTAATTTGCAGACGGCGTAGAACCCGAAAAAAACTTAAACCTACAAGTATTTTCAGAAGCAGGATAATATACGTTTAAAAAATTAGTATTGGGGAAACACTTCAAAACATGTAATGAAATAGCCCACCACAACAGAACAACGGCAATACTGTGAGACTGGGTTGCTTTACGAGTAATCTATGGCACCTAATGTCCACATGGCTAGATTACTATTACCTTTCAGTTTGATAGTAATTATTTTATATGTGTCAGCTTTTACTCTAAACATGAAATATTCACTGTAGTGACGACAAACTGGGCCGGCCGCGGTGGCCGAGGTGACTGAGGCGCTCCAGTCACGGTCAGCACGGCCACTACGGTCGGGGGTTCGAATCCCCCTCGGGCATGGATATTTGTGCCGTCCTAGTTCGTAAGTAGTTCATAAGTAGTTTGTAAGTTTAGGGACTGATGACCCCGTAGTTAAGTCACATAAGCAAAAAAAAAAAAAAAAAAAAAAAAAAAAAAAAAAAAAAAAAAAAAAAAAAAAGGACGAACTGGAGCGGAATGTTTAGTACAGGGGAAGCGTAAAAAATTAATCTAACCATGTGCTGTCCTACTGTTTGCCGCCGTGGAATAGCCGAGTGGTCTAAGGCGCCTCGCTGCAGATCGCGCGGTTGCTCGCCGTCGGAGATTCGAGCCCTCCCTGGGGCATGTGTGTGTGTGTGTGTGTGTGTTGTCCTTAGGTTAGTTTAACTTAGTGTAAGTAGTTTTTAAGCTACGGACTGATGACCACGCAGTTTGGTCCGATAGATTTACAAACATTGTTTTTTCGTGCTTTTCTTTATGACAGACAGTTTGAACGTCGCCCAGATTTTGATTATTGCTTTATCCATACACAGAATTACATTTTCCATGCAGGTTCTCAATTTGGTGATTTTTTTTTTATTTTATTAATCTTCACATAATTATATGCCTCTCATATCTGAAACAAAATTTTAAAACATTGCATTAAGCACACTTACTTACGCATCTGTTCAGTGCAAAGATATAAAGAAAAAAATATGTCACAACTCTTACATTTAACAGTTTTAATCGTGGCTGTGCTTCATGAACAGATAGAGGACATACAGACAAACATTCGTTTTTATATATAAAGATTATGCCCTGTGTGTAATTGTTTTAATTGAAACTCTTTGTAAGTTTGAACTAACTGAAGAAATTAAAAGAAGAGAATCCCCCAAGAATTCTTCATCTAAACGAAAAGAAGTATAATGAACCTAGGATACCAAAAAAAAAAAAAAAAAAAAAAAATGAGTGACAAAGATAAAGTGTTGAGTGTTACTGACTTCTTAAACAATCCTTCATTCTCAGGGAACAATACACTGATGGCGAATAACAACGAGGCGGGTGAGTGAAGACTGTTCGTACCGCTACGACTTCTCAGGAGGAGGCTGGCTACGGTGTACTGAATGACTCTGGTGCAGGCTTGGAAAGTGATGATGGCGAGGCTGTTCATATTTGTGTGATATGTGAAAGTAATGGGCCTAAATAAAAGAGGACTTGAGTCCATAATTCACAAAACCATTTTTAAACCTTATCTTCTCATTGTTTCCTTTTGGATCTTTATTTAATCTCTAGAGATCAATTCACGCTAGTTCCCCATCTTACCCCGAATATGGGGCAAGACGGGGAATTTATAGTTTATTTTTCAAATCCAGATATATATAACTATACGTAACAAGTTTGCAGATTTGTTTGCATGTCATGTTACTTCAATAGTTAAATAAACAAATTATAATCAAAATTATTTTTAAATATAAATTCAAATACCCTGAGACAGTTTTTCGTCTCAGATATGTTCAAGACATTAACGATAAATAATAAGCAATGAATTAAAATTTGTGATGCGGCTGGGAATCGAACCCGAACATCCATGCATACTACGCAGACGTCTTACCATTAGACCACCGCACCAGTAACGGTTAAGGCGTCTTGGAATAGTCTATGTACGACTTCTCTCCACGTCACAAAATTTAATTCAGCTTCTGTGTTCCATAGAACATTGACACTACTGCCAATGCTTCTTATTTATCGTTAATGTCTTAGACTTGTTTGAGAAGGAAAACCGTCTCAGGTTATTTGAATTTATATTTAATTTGATATTTATATCATCTTAACAGGAATGTTCCAATATGTGCATTGCCGAGATGGTATTCCGCTGCATGCAGAGCCTTGGCAGTAGTGGCAATTATCTACGGAATACAGAAGCTGAATTAAAGTTTGTGACGTGGTGGGAAGTCGTACTTTGACTATTCCAAGGCGCCTTAACCGTTAGTGGTGCGGTGTCTGCCAAAACGTTTGCCTAGTAAGCATGGAGGTACGGGTTCGATTTCCGGCCGCATCAAAAATTTTAGTTCATTGCTTCTTATTTATCGTTACAATTATTTGTATTTGTTTATTTTGTCCGTTTTATAAGCAGTTAGAATTAGCTTCGCCACCTTGTCCCGCATTCCCCTAAATCGATATATTTCTCGGAGTACTATACACGAGTGTGTCATCGATACATCTCGTTCGATAGTAGCGGAGCAAACGGGGCAGCTAAGAGTGGGCGGTAACATTTGTGTGGGCGGAGCGCCTTAAATCCCCGGGAAGGTCTCGACTGGAATCGACTGCTGGCCCGAGTGATGGGCCAATCGCGGCGGCGTGTTTTCGACTGTGCAGGAGCGCCGGTCGATCCGCCTCGCGCGCCTCCTTTGTCTCGGCCGCCGCCTCTGCGGCGCCGCTCCCACAAAGGTCACCGCCGGTGCTACACTCTGCTGCTCATCGCGTGTCTCAGCTCTCTAAACAGCCTTTATCCTCTTAATCTGGCCAAAGCAGTCAACAGTCCCACGATTGGTTTCAACACCACAGCTTAACGTGGGTGTCGAACCACTCAACTACTTGCTATTTTTCATACATTTGTTTATCGCGATCGTCGACAGCGATATATTTCAGGAAATGCATTGTGCACTTTGCTGTCATGTAAAATTTAATTCATTGTGCTACCAGCTTAGGGAGTGTTCCATTTTCCAGGCATTTCTATAATAGTACAAAAATTAGTTAAGCTTCAATGTGACACAAATATATATGTTGTTGTTGTTGTTGTCTTCAGTCCGGAGACTGGTTTGATGCAGCTCTCCACAATACCCTATCCTGAGCAAGCCTCTTCATCTCCACATAAGAACAACAACCTACATCTGTCTGAATCTGCTTACTGTATCCATCTCTTGGTCTCCCTCTGCGATTTTTACTCCACACACTTCCCTCCAATGCTAAATTCACCATTCCTTGATGTCTAAGAATGTGTCCTACCAATCTATCCCTTCTTTTAGTCAAGGTGTGCCAGAAATTTCTTTTCTCCCAATTCTGATCAGTACCTCCTCATTAGTTACGCGATCCACCCACCTAATCTTCAGCATTCTTCTGTAGCACCATATTTCAAAAGCCTCAATCCTCTTCCTGTCCGCACTGTTTATCGTCCATGTCTCACTCCCATACAAGGCAACACTCCATACAAATGCCTTCAGAAAGGACTTCCTTAGGTTTAAATCAATATTCGATGTTAACAAATTTCTCTTTTTCAAGAACGCTTTTCTACCCATTGCCATTCTGCATTTTATATCCTCTGTACTGCGACCATCATTTGTTATTTTACTGCCCAAGTAACAAAACTCATCTACCTCTTTTATTGCTTCATTTCCCAAACTAATTCCTTGAGCATCACCTGATTTTCTTACACTGCACTCCATTACCCTAGTTTTGCTCTTGTTAATGTTCATCTTATATGCACCTCTCAGCACACTGTCCATTCCGTTCAATTGCTCTTCCAGGTTCTTTGCTGTATCTGCCAGAATTACTATGTCGTCGGCAAAACGCAATGTTTTTAATTCTTCCCCCTGAACTTTAATTCCTTCACCAAATTTCTCCTTGCTTTCCTTTATAGCTTGCTCAATATACAAATTGAACAACATTGGAGAAAGGCTACAACCCTGTCTTACTCCCTTCCCAACTGATGCTTCCCTTTCATGCCCTTCTAGTCTAATAACTGCAGTCTGGCTTTTGTACAAGTTGTAAATAACTCTCCTTTCCCTATATTTTACTCCTGCTTGCTTCAGAACTTGAAAGAGTTTATTCCAATCAACATTGTCAAAAGCCTTCTCCAAATCTACAAAAGCTAGAAATGTAGGTTTGCCTTTTCTTAATCTATCTTCTAGGATAAGACGTAAAGTGAGTATTGCCTCCCGTGTTCCTACACTTCTCCTGAACCCAAATTGATCTTCCCCGAGGTCGGCTTCTACCAGCTTTTCCATCCTTCTGTATATAATTCGCGTTAATATTTTGCAGCCATGACTTATTAAACTGATGGTTCTGTAGTTTTCACACCTGTCTGCACCTGCTTTCTTAGGAATGGGGATTATTACATTTTTCTTAAAGTCTGAGGGTACTTCACCTGTCTCATACATCTTACACACTAGGTGAAACAATTTTGTCATGGCTGGTTCTCCCAGAGACTTCAGTAGCTCTGAGGGAATATCATCTACTCCAGGGGCCTTGTTTCGACTTAGGTCTTTCAGTGCTCTGTCAAATTCTTCTCTCAGTACAGTATCTCCTATTTCATATTCATCTACACCCTCTTCCCTTCCTACAATATTGTCTCGAAGTGCATTTCCTTTGTAGAGCCCCTCTATATTCTCTTTCCACCTTTCAGCTTTCCCTTCCTTGCTGAGAACAGGTTTTCCATCAGTGTCCTTAATATTCATAGAGCTGTTTTTCTTATCTCCAAATGTTTCTTTTATTTTCCTGTAGGCTGTATCTATTTTTCCCCTATTTATACATTCTTCTACATCCTTGCATTTGCCTTCTAGCCACTCCTGCTTAGCCATTTTGCATTTCCTGTCAATCTCATTTCTTAGTCGTCTGTACTCCATTTTGCCTGTTTCATTTACTGCATTTTTATATTTTCTCCTTTCATCGATTAAATTTAGTATCTCCTGTGATATCCAAGGATTTTTTGTAGGTCTTGCCTTCCTACCTATTTTGTCCTCTGCTACCTTCACTATTTCATCTCTCAATTTTACCCATTCCTCCTCTACTGTTTTATTTTCCCCTGTTTCTGTCAATTGTTGCCTAAAGCTCCCTCTGAAATTCTTAAGAACCTCAGGTTCCTTCAATTTATCCAGGTCCCATCTCCTTATTTTCCTACCTTTCTGTAGTTTCTTTAGTTTCAGCCTACAGTTCATAACCAACATGTTATGGTCAGAGTCTATATCTGCTCCTGGGTATGTCTTACACTGTAGAACCTGGTTCCGAAATCTATGTCTTACCATTATAAAATCTATCTGGTATCTCCCGGTGTCTCCTGGTCTCTTCCACGTATACAACCTTCTTTTGTGATTCTTGAACCAGGTGTTTGTTATAACTAAATTATGTTCTGTGCAAAATTCTACCAGGCGGCTTCCTCTTTCATTCCTTTTGCCCAGACCATATTCACCTACTATCTTCCCTTCGCTTCCTTGTCCTACTACCGAATTCCAGTCTCCCATAACAATTAAGTTTTCCTCTCCCTTAATTGTCTGAATAATTTCCTTTAGCTCTTCATATATTTCTTCGATCTCCTCATCATCGGCAGAGCTAGTTGGCATATAAACCTGTACTACTGTTGTCGGTGTTGGCTTCGTATCTATCTTGACAATGATAATGCGATCACTGTGCTGCTCATAGTAGTTTACCCGCATTCCTATTTTCTTATTCATTATCAATCCTACTCCTGTGATACCCCCAACTGATTTTGTATTTATAATCCTGTACTCACCTGACCAGAAATCCTGTTCATCCTGCCACCGAACTTCACTAATTCCCACTATATCTAACTTCAACCTATCCATTTCCCTTTTTAAATTTTCTAATTTTCCTACCCGATTAAGGGATCTAACATTCCACGCTCCGATCCGTAGAATGCCAGTATTGTCTTTCCTGATGATAACATCCTCCTGAGTAGTCCCCGCCCGGAGATCCGAATGGGGGACTATTTTACCTCCGGAATATTTTACCCGAGAGGATGCCATCATCATATGTTCATACAGTAGAGCTGCATGTCCTCGGGAAAGATTACGGCTGTAGTTTCCCCTTGCTTTCAGCCGTTCGCAGTAGCTGTGTGGCAAAGCCACATTAGCTGATGTTACAAGGCCAGCTCAGTCAATCATCCAGACTGTTGCCCCTGTAACTACTGAAAAGGCTGCTGCCCCTCTTCAGGAACCACACGTTTGTCTGGCCTCTCCACAGATACCCCTCCGCTGTGGTTGCACCTACGGTACGACTATCTGTATCGTTGAGGCACGCAAGCCACCCCACCTCGGCAATGTCTGTGGTTCATGGGAGTATATATATAATATAAAGATCTTCATCCATGGTAGAAGTACTGACAGAATTACATGAGCAGTTTAGTTTTGTACATTTTCTGAATAAGTTCACAGCGTCGTCATACCTATAAAACCAATTAAAATACAAGTTAAAAGTGATAGTGATGTTTTCAAATTTATACTGACTTTTTGATCACCGGTATTTCAGACATGCTTCCATAGCTGCCAATATTAGAAGAATTAATGTATTTTCAAGTTGTGAACATGATTCAGTGTTGGCAACATATGGAATTTCGTGCCGGATCGGGATTTGAACTTTGATTTCCCACTTTTTCGCGAGTGCTAACGTTTGCCATTACGCTATCCGAGTACGCTTCTTGGACCTAACAAAACTTTCCTATGTCACACATTGTCCATTACCCATGAGTGCATATACATTCTATAATGTTTTTCCCACAGAATTATCCGATAATCATAGATACCGCATATCGTATTTAAATGCCAAATTAAAGTACGTCATATTGTACGAAGAGAGTTGAAAAATAAGTTTCCCATGTCGACTGTGGGCAGAGATATGTATTAAAAGAAAATAAATGGAATGAGACATTATAGGTAAAACGTATCTTTATTCTTCTACATAGTTTCCAAGTACATTGAGACACCTGTCAAATCGCTATATAAGCTTCAGAAAGCCTCCCAGGAAAAAAAATCTGAGCGTTGCATACGGAAGAAGCTTTGAACGTCTTGTTTGACGTCAACATTACTTTCAAAGCGTTCTTCGCCGAGGCGCTTCATTCACGGTCTGCACGGCCACTACGGTCGGGGGTTCGAATCCCCCCTCGGGCATGGATATTTGTGCCGTCCTAGTTCGTAAGTAGTTCATAAGTAGTTTGTAAGTTTAGGGACTGATGACCCCGTAGTTACGTTCCATAGACTATACAAACATTTGAACATTTTTTTATTCTTCGCCGAGAGTCTTCTTCGTAGGTGGAAACAGCGCTCCTATCCAAACTGGTAGTGCGCCATCCCACCGTTAATTGTTGCCAGGTGTGGGACAATATTAACAGCCCCGTCTTTCTGCCAGGAGCCTCGTCAAGGACACGGTGGCCACGGTGGCCACGAATCAACCCTTGGACAACATCCGCCTTCGGGTCACAGTGGGTGATAGGGAATGCGATGGGGAATGCGATGCACCAGTGACCATCGTCTTTTGTGTCGCTCGGTATTGTCGGTATGGAACCTTGTCGTGGGATGGTGGCCCTTTTCAACGGTTCGTACCAGATGGATCTTGACGCCTGATGTCCAGTCCTCTCCTCGTCCGAAGAACAAGGCTACAGTCTGGCCGCTCGGTTTTACGGTCTGTGCCATAAACCAGTTAAGACTTCCCGATGCCGTCTCTTACTTGGCGCATTTATGGGAGAGCCACCGAACAGTCAACAAGTGTTCGAAATATAGTGACCTTTTTGCATACTTCCTTGCGGTGTCCTGATACATTGGTACCAAAAGACCCTCGGAGTGTGACATTGGGAAATTGGAAGTATGTAATTTCTCATTTCTTCCTTCTTTCTTTATTATGATCTTTTTTCAGTTTTGCGCGTAACGCAATTTACTTTGCTGTCTTTGTTTTATTTGTTTTCACGGAAGTACACTTTCTTTTTTAAGTTTTGCCAAGTCAGAGGCCACTGGCTACGTCCTGTGCAGTGCGTTGTGGCCAGGACTGAACGTGACACAATAGAGACTAAACGTTTATCAAATGTTCAAATGTTTGTTACGTTGAAGGGACTTAACTGTGTGGTCATCAGTCCCTAAACTTACAAACTATTTATGAACTACCTTATACTAAAGACGACACAAGCATCCATGCCCGAGGAGGGGGGGGGGATTCGAACCCCCGACCGTAACGGCAGTGCAGACCGTGACTGGCGCGCCGCAGACCACTCGGCGGCTCCAGCCGACAAACTTTTCTAAGAACGTCTGTTGTTGCTTTAGTTCATTGTTTTAATTCTGTACTTTATTTCGGCATGAAGCATGCACTCACCACATGGCAGAATGCATTTTTGTTCATGTCCAACCGACGTTGTGTTCAGTTAATGTTTTAGAACTTATTATGCCGCGCCGGCAGGGATAAGCCGATAACGCAGGGGGTGTCTGATTGTTTCTGTTTTTGTTTTATTTTCGTTCATTACTAGTGGCATTGAAGTCGAACAAGAGCTGCGAAACTCCAGCAAAAAAGTAAAAAAAAATACAATTAAAAAATAAATAAAACGAAAAAAATCTGAGGGGAAAAAGTTTTTGTAACACGAACGCATAATTTTTGCCAGTCAGGACTGTGTACACGCTGTAAAAAAAATAAATAAATAAAAAATAAAAAAAAGTCAAGCGTTACAATATGGTTTTGCGTCTCCGTCGCAGACTGTGCTCTCGCAACAGCAGAACGCCAGATCTGAGAAGGCAAGGCCGCTTTTCCGAATCACCTCTTTCAATTTTGACAGATTTACACAGCACCGCGAAGCATTGATGGTTGCATCCTCAAAAAAGTCCAGCAACAAAACTCCTTAGGCGTCCCAGAAAACGGTGAGTGCTTTTGAACTTCTTTCGGGCAGGTGATGACGGATGTTTCCATTCCACGAATGCGGCTTTAGATTTGGGTGGATTTTGTGTCCCAGCCTCGTCGCCGCTTTTGTGTCTTGTTTCCGTCGTAGGTGTCGGTGGCCGAGTAGAAAGTCCGACACAGGAATAAAGGATGCACGCTTGTGCAGGTAGGAGGCGACCAGCTAGTGGGACAGCAGAAACTAGAAACACTAGAGTAAATTAGAAGAGATATATATTTCTTAGAGACTTAGTAATACTTAACTTTTACATAGCTCATTACTGCAGAATGCTGATACATAGTTGAGCTAGAGGCCTGCCTAGTGATGAGTCCTAGTGCCTAACCGATAGCCAAGTCTTCACTTGTGCCTGTCTGATTCCGAAGTGTTAACTGGTTCCTATCTCAGTCCCAAGTGAACGATGTCGTTCAGTGGTGGACACGAGCGGAGTTGCAGCAGAGGGCGCTCGTGGCTGACGTAAGAACGCCGCGCCGTGCGTGCATGGCGGCGCGCGGAGAAAGTAGGTGGCGCGCACTTTAGACTTGTGCGACACCACAGTGGACCCACGTTTCAACCCCCCACATTTTCTGAACGCCTTTTGAAGCTTATAAAGAGGTTTGATCAAATGTCTCAGTGTACTTGGAAATTAAATGGAAAAATAAAGATATCTCTTATCTTTAATATTTCATTTTAGTTTTTTTATTTTCATACACAACTCTGCCCACAGTCGACAGTGGAAAATCATTTTCCAACTCTCCCTCGTAATAAACTCTCTGCGGGAATAACATCGTAGAAGGTACGAGAACAATTTGTGGCATACGATAGTTTGTGTCGGTTCTGGAGGCGTAATGTTTAACGCGACCGCCTACGAAAATCGGGATGCTCTGGTTCGAGTCCTGGTTCGACAGAAATTTGTCGTTCCCATTAATTGTACAGCTGTTGCTGAATTATATTTGTAATTTGCAATACATTAATTCTTATTATTTCCGGTTGCTTATTGTAATATGTTGTAAGTTTACAATAGGCTCTTCATGTAGGACATCGTACCTCCATCACGAATATAGACTTCGTATGTGTATTGAATTTCACTCCAGTTCGGAACGATTGGCTGAAACAACAAGTGAAGAAAGAATTTCAAATTTATTTATTTCATCCAGTGACGGGAATGTCTTTTCCTCCTTTCGAAGTACGGTGCTGTAGCTTCAAAACCTTTCCATTATTCCGTATTTTCCATTACCTCATAAACCAGCACTTCTAGCCGTTTCCGTGTTATGATGTTGAGCGTAATTTATAACAAACACAACCCGTAACGTGTTCCATCTCCATTCCCCGGCTCACGAAATTCGCTTTTAAAGTATATATTACAGTCACATCCATCTCATCCTTGTCGCTTCCGAATTTCAGACAATACGTACTCACTTCTATTCTGATTCCCTAATAACACCTCCATCTTCTAAAGAAGTGAAAACCTGGGAACGTTTTCGCTCCTCTCTTTTTTCGGTGGTCAGGGTACTGCCAGCACGTGACACGTCAGTACAAAAAGATGGCGCGCAAACACATCTTGAGAGGTGTTGTTCAAATGTTTGTATAGTCTATGGGACTTAACTACGGGGTCATCAGTCCTTAAACTTACAAACTACTTATGAACTACTTACGAACTAGGACGGCACAAATATCCATGCCCGAGGGGGGATTCGAACCCCCGACCGTAGTGGCCGTGCAGACCGTGACTGGAGCGCCTTAGTCCCCTCGGCCACCGCGGCCGGCCGAGATGTTGTGAAATGTCACCTGAACCTCTGCGCCTTTTGTCTTTATTTCTTTGTGTGCTTCGCTAACAGCGGCGTGCGTATTTTGGGGAACTTCGCCATTCTAACACACACAATTTATCACCCACTTCGCGAAGGCAGCGTAACCTATTTCTCAAAATGTAAGAACATCGACATTTTGCGCACGCGCTGTTTCTGTTGCATTGTGCTTTCGTTAGTTTTAATTTCTATTGAGAATCGACGAACAAGTTTGGGCTTTAAGTCTATTTGCTTTACATTGTTGGTATGGATCTCAGTGTCGCCTTTCCCTCTCCTACTATTTGTTTTATATTGTAATTCCACTACACGTCGCTCCGGTCGCTTGATCCCAGGTATATTTGGTTTTAGTGATTAGTTTCCAACAATACAATCGAACAGTAGTCGTATCGAAGCCGTGAGATATGAAAACACTATGGTCTCCTTCCACACTTCAGGTTCCCTGTTTACCATCCACCATTTTCAGCTTTGTCTATTCGAAGTTGAAGTCATATATTCCCTGAATCTGAAAACAATAACAACTGCTGGATCAGAAGTGAACTCTGTTCTTTCTGAATAGACGCCACATGTATGTACAAGAAGTGTATGTCGAGACGCAACATTTTCAAGGAAGGAAGAAGTAAATCGGGGTTTAATGACGCGTCGATGAATGTGTTGCTATGTTTAAAGTTGGACAGTTATCTATAGCTCTGATTTGATTTAATAGTAGTTGTGTACGATCTATTATATTAATTTATTTTGTGTGTCTGCTAGTGGAATATGGTTCCAAATCCAAATTTTCGCATTTATAGCATCAAAATAGTCTTAGCAGCACCCTTAAAAGATTTTACCGTATTTCACCCGCTTAATGCTTGAATTTCCAAAACTATCGAAACACGTGTTTTTAAAATTCCAATCCAAAAATGTAAATCCGAAGTTTTGTATTTCTTGCTTCAAAATTGCCTCAATAGCGACGCATTTTCATAAAACCGTACATACCCTATTTCACCCCCTTAGGGATAGGAATATCGAAAAAAATCGCTGATGCCTACAGTGTAAGATAAACAACATTTACAAATTTCAAGTTTCTATCGTCTGTAGATTCAGTATTCTGCGCCGTTTTCTGTCCTTTAGAAACGGATCGAGAAAGCGAAATTTCTTTTTTACGCTCTGACATCTTTTTTAGTAGTTTTATTTTTGAAACTGCAATATGCACTTATTTTTCTTTATTCGTAAAATTTTTGCAGAAAAACAACTGAAGAATGTGCTTCACTTTTCGCTGTATGTAACCTCTTTGCTATTATAGTGTCAAAAGTCATCGCTGGTCTTCAGTCCGAATGTTATATAAGCTGACGACTGTCAACCACTATATCTTCCACCCTCTTATAGCTGTCGACACGGAACTTCTGTCACGTACAACGGGAAACTTTGTACTACAACAACACAGATTGTTCGTCTCCATTGTGTAATTTTTGCTGAAGAGCAAAATATTGACGCCCACACGTGGAATTTTATATAAGTCTGTAACTTTCAACGACCATATCTACCACCCCCTTATCGTTACCATCCCTCTAGCACCATATTGCACAATGGGAGACCTGCTACCACATACAAACACTATTCGTTTGCGATCTGTAGTTTTGGCTGCAGAGTGAAATGTAGGAACGAACACCTCAATTTTCGTCGTATATCAGTATTTTCCCGTTTCAAACATCAACTCCGCACTGTCGCTCAGGCGTAAAGAAAAAAACTCTACGACGTCCAACATTTATCTGAAATCGTAACAAACAGAAGCGACTCTGTAGCAGTGCGGGGGAGTCAAGCGGAATGGAAATCAGTGGCGGGGGCAGGATGGGAGGGGTCGTCGTGGTGTAGAGGATATGTGTGTGTATGTGTGTGTGTGTGTGTGTGTGTGTGTGTGTAGCACAGCGAACGCCCAAACTTCGCACCGGCAGCCACTGCTTTTGATTTGCAGTGCGCGCAGCTATTTATGGGCCAGATCGCGACGAAAATGATACATCGCCTGTGATTGTTTTCACGCTACGCTCCGAACTCGCCCTGAATTCGTGGACTATTGCATCGAAGGTTCGTGTCCCCATTGCGATTCTGCTCCCTAAGAACTGCAGATTTATCAGTACGCTTTGAATCCGGTGAGTATAGCATACGCTGTGCATTTCTCTCTCTCTCTCTCTCTCTCTCTCTCTCACACACACACACACACACACAGGCGCGTGCGCGCTGCTGCGCAATATAATTGGGACGATTCGGAATAAAAATTGCCTCCTACTAAGCGCGCTGAAATTCTGCCACCTGTCTCTATAATCTTCAACACAAATTGCACGGACATGCAGAATCTTTAATTTCGCCCACTGCCGGACGTAATCGTGATTTAAAAATAAGCTACTGGGTTGTGGTTGCGAGAGTAATTGCGGCACGTTAGAACGGTGCATTCGTTTCGATAAATAAGGCATATAACTTCAATATTGGACGCCTAAGTTTAGAAATACTTATTAACGCTTTCCAAAAAAAGTTATATTCGTGTTCCACGATTTGTACAAAAGTAGGGAAAAATAGTGAAAAAAATCTTATGTTGCTAGTTTTAAAAAAAAAGGTCTTTTTGCCATGTTGCATATATGGAACATCTCGTGTATATGTACACTAGTCATTCTGTATCCCATACTATACAAAATAAAAATTCATCAGTTTTTTAATAATTTTTTCTTATTTATTTATTAAAAATCAACCTATATACATATCCAAACATCATTGCATATGTTTAACAAAACATTTAACACACTATGGGTATGATAACATGCTGAATGAACTGTGATTAATTTTTTGCAAAAGCTAAGACTATATGTCAGTTTTCCTGTTATTGGTGGAAATTAATGTAGCAGTTCTTGTCCTTTTTGAAACAATGCATTACATTTACTGCAAGTAATGAATGTATAACCTGTGCATCCTGGATATTTGCATCAATTTCGTTTTGCATTCCACGTAGGCCAGTGATCAATGGAGTCACTTCGGAACAATAGCCTGGAACACTACTTCTTTCTTGCCTCAGGTTGAAATGTTTAAAATGTTTAAATGTTTGTATAGATTATGGGACTTAACTACGGGGTCATCAGTCCCTAATCTTACAAATTACTTATCAACTACCTTATCCTAAGGACGGCACAAATATCCATGCCTGAGGGGGGATTCGAACCCCCGACCGTAGTGGCCGTGCAGACCGTGACTAGAGCGACTCAGTCCCCTCGGCCACCGCGGCCGCCTCAAGTTGATTCCGAATTTCATTACTTGGTCTACCCCTCTATGGCCCAGATCTTCCTAGGCTACAAAGACATTGTACCAACTCAAGCCTGAATTGCTTCTGATTCAAAGGTTTTTCACATGTTCTTTTCATCTGTAATAGTTCCTTGTAAAGGGTCCAGGCATTTATAACTGCAAGATCAAGTAAGTGGTAAAACAGTCTGAAATATCACTTCTTGGATTTGACGACCCAAATGACTGTCCATAAGATCTAATCCTCCCATGTGTTTCTTATAAACTGTCACAATTTCAGGTCAGTCAACTTCCTTGTGTGCTTTTGAACTTCGTTCATAGCGCCTTACTTTACTTCCTGGCAGTTTTCCCGTGAAAGTTGACAGAAGAGTCACACATTTGTTGTCTTTCCATATCACAGAAGAGATATCCACACCATCCACAGAGGCTACAAATTATTCTGATGTACCTCTGGGCAGCTTACGTAGCTCCGTCTCTGTTGGAAATTTGCAATCAGGAAGTTGATTTCTTCGGACTGTCCCTAGAGACAATATGCCCTGTTTATGCAAATACACCATACAAGATACTGATGTATAATATTTGTCAAAATAAATTTTATGATTTACATGTTTCGGAATATACCTCTCAAGTCTAACAACAACATTTGATGCCGGCCGTTGTTGCCGAGGGGACTGAGGCGCTCCAGTCACGGTCTGCACGCCCACTGCGGTCGGGGGTTCGAATACCCCCTCGGGCATGGATATTTGTGCCGTCCTTAGTATTAGTTAGTTCATAAGTAGTTTGTAAGTTTAGGGACTGATGACCCTGTAGTTAAGTCCCATAAGCTATACAAACATTTGAACATTTTTTTCAAGAACGGTTTTCTACCCATTACCATTCTGCATATTATATCCTCTGTACTGCGACCATCATTTGGTATTTTATTGCCCAAGTAACAAAACTCATCTACCTCCTTTATTGTTTCGTTACCCAATCTAATTCCTTCAGCATCACCTGATTTTCTTAGACTGTGCTCCATTATCCTAGTTTTGTTCTTGTTCATGTCCATCTTATATACACCTTTCAGCACACTGTCCATCCCGTTCAACTGCTCTTCCAGGTCCTTTGCTGTCTCTGAGAGAATTACAATGTCGTCGGCAAAACGCAATGTTTTTAATTCTACACCCTGAAATTTAATTCCTTCTCCAAATTTCTCCTTGCTTTCCTTTATAGTCTGCTCAATGTACAAATTGAATAACATTGGAGAAAGGCTACAACCCTGCATGCCTTTCATGCCCTTCCACTCTGACAACCGCTGTCTGGTTTTTGTACAAGTTGTAAATAACCTTACGCTCCCTATATTTTACTCCTGCTTGCTTCAGAACTTGAAATAGTTTATTCCAGTCAACATTGTCAAAAGCCTTCTCCAAACCTACAAAAGCTAGAAATGTAGGTTTCGCTTTCCTTAATATATCTTCTAGGATAAGCCGTAAAGTGAGTATTGCCTCCCGTGTTCTTACATTTCTCCTGAACGCAAACTGTTCTTCACTGACATAGGCTACTACCATGTCTTCCATCCTTCTGTAAATAGTTCGTGTTAATATTTTGCAACCATCATTCATTAAACTGATGGTTCTGTAGTTTTCACTCCTGTCTGCGCCTGCTTTCTTTGGAGTGGGGATTATTACATTTTTCTTAAAGTCTGAGAGTACTTCGCCTGTCTCAAATGTGATTACAAACTCTAATACTGACGCCATTCTGAAGCAAGTGCTCCTTCAAGTTTGCAGTGAGCTTCTGCACCGCCGTATAATAACACACACAGCGTCTTTATACCTGGAACGGATGCGGCACCACTGAGCGAGCGCCCCTGTTTTGTCCACCCCTGGTCACGCGCCTCACTGTATTTATAGTCCGTCTCTCGTTTCGGTGAACGGATTATAGATATGTCAGTTGATCATATTTGTATTAGCTCTTTAAAGCAGGGTATTTCCCCGGATAGACTGAAATATGCTATGGTTAAACCTTTGCATAAAAAAGGGGATACGTCCGATGTCAACAACTACCGCCCCATCAAACTTCCTACAGGCTCATCAAAATTTTTTGAAAAAGTTATGTAATCTCGAGTTGATTTACATATTAGAAAAATTAAAGTTCTAACAAAATGTTAGTTTGGTTTTCAAAAAAGCTTTTCAATTGAAAATGCTATATATACGTTCACTGATGAAATATTAAATGCTTTGAATAACCGGACATCACGAGTTGGGATTTTTTGTGATCTCTCAAAGGCTTTCGATTGTGTAAATCATGGTATTATCCTAGATAAGCTTAAGTATTGTGGTATGAGTGGGACCGTTCACAAATGGAAGAGTGAAGAAAGTTGAAATAAGCAGTTCACATGATATGGATGAAACAATTAATTTCTCTAACTGGGGAGTTATCAAAAATGTGGTCCTACAAGGTTCGGTCTTGGATCCCTTGCTATTCTTAATATGTATTAAATGACTTGCCTTTCTACATTCACGAAGATGCTAACCTAGTACTTTTTGCTGATGATAGAAGTATAGCTATCCCATCTGACAAACAGGAATTAACTGATGAAATTGTAAATGATATCTTTCAGAAAGTTATTAAGTGGTTCTCTACAAATGGACTCTCATTAAACTTTGATAAAACACAGTATATATAGTTTCATACAGTAAATGGCATGACACCATAAATAAATTTAGACTTTGAACATAAATCTGTAGCTAAGGTAGAATATTCAAAACCTTTCGGTGTTTGCATTGACGAGGGACTGAATTGGAAGAAACATACTGAAGATCTCCTGAAACGTTTGAGTTCAGCTACTTATGCTATCAGAGTCATTGCACAAAAGAGTGTAATCAGAATAATTGCTGGAGCCCACCCAATAGCATCCTGCAGACATGTATTTAGGGATCTAGGGATGTTCACTGTAGCTTCACAATAGATATATTCACTCATGAAATTTGTTATTAACAATCCGACCCAATTCAAAAGTAATAGTAGTGTGCATAGCTACAACACTAGGAGAAACGATGATATTCACTATTCAAGGTTAAATCTAACTTTGGCTCAGAAAGGGGTGAATTATGCTGCTACAAAAGTCTTTGGTCACTTGCCAAGTAGTATCAAAAGACTGATAGATTAGCCAACCAGTATTTAAAAAGAAATTAAAGGAGTTTCTGAATGGCAACTCCTTGTACAATTTAGATGAATTTTTAGATGAAAATATAAAAAAAAATAAAAAGCAACAAAAAATGTTTCGAGAATGAAACTTTCACTCTGCAGCGAAGTGTGCGCTGATACGAAACTTCCTGGCAGATTAAAATTGTGTGCCGGAACCTGGTCTCGAACCTGGGACCTTTGCCTTTCGCGGGCAAGCGCACTACCGTCTGAGCTATCCCGGCACGACTCACGATGCCGTCTCACAACTTTACTGCCGCCAGTACCTCGCCTCCTACTTTCCAAACTTCACAGAAGCTCTCCTGCGAACCATGCAAGACTAGCACTCCTGGAAGAAAGGATATGGTGGAGACATGGCTTAGCCACAGCCTAAAGGATGTTTCCAGAATGAAACTTTCACTCCTGGCAGATTAAAATTGTGTGCCGGAACCGGGACTCGAACCTGGGACCTTTGCCTTTCGTGAGTAAAGTTGTGAGGCGGCATCGTGAGTCGTGTCGGGATAGCACAGTCGCTTGCCCGCGAAAGGCAAAGGTCCCAGGTTCGAGTCCCGGTTCCGGCACACAATTTTAATCTGTCAGGAAGTTTCAAGAAAAAATGTAATAAAAATCCGTAAATATTGATTGTCAAGTGTAGACAACATTTACTAGACTGACACGTTCCACATCATTACGAAGAGTCGTATATATGATCTATGGAACAAGTACTAATGTAATCTAATCCGCAAAATGTATTAACCAGTGTAATTCGTCCAGCACCTTACTACGTCCTCACACTTCCTGCGCCTCAGTTTCGTGCGGTTGCCAGCACTGGCG
The DNA here is from genome assembly GCA_026315105.1 of Locusta migratoria. NCBI lineage: Eukaryota > Metazoa > Arthropoda > Insecta > Orthoptera > Acrididae > Locusta > Locusta migratoria. The sequence continues at coordinate 219,384,231 of CM048750.1, read as the reverse complement.
TCAGTTGTCGGCGAGTGCAGCGACGCGCGTGTGGAGTTATGAGCGCGCGAGTGCGGCCAATTGAACCAGCGGCGTGCGGCCGGTGATTCACGGCCGGGGCTCACGAGGCGTGAAAGTGTGCCGGCGCGGCTAACGACGTGCTGATAAGGCGCTAACGCCGGCACACGCGGCGCGGGCCAGCGCGTCACCGCTGAACGGCTTGTGGACACTGTGATTCAGCGGCAGCGCCGCATACAGCCGCCTGGCTGGTCGTAATGTAGCTCTTCCTGGCCCATCGCGTGCACTGCAAAGTAGGGGGGCTGCAACATGACGTATAAGGACCGACCGGATATTCTGTTAACACGTTCGCTGCCGTTCACGCTCTGGCGCGTGTAAACGTTACTTGAGTCAGGTGCCGCTCACGCTGTGGCGCGTATTGCGACCTGGCATCCTATTATGGGTTGTTGTAAACTGGCATCGTCTAATAAAGCTGTATACTCTGGTAGGCACTCAGGGAAGGCTATAAGTGATATGCACACGTACGTGGTTCCAGATTTCCGCGTTTACATTACCGGCTACGAGCCACACACGCTTCTCATGATATCATGATAGATTTATGTACTGTTTATATTGTTCATTTCTTGTTTTCACAAAAATACAAATGCAAATAAAAAACCATATCAAAAAAACTGAAAACTAAAACCAAAACATTCAGTGGCTCAAACCTGTGAAAAGATACTATCAAAATAAGATCACGCGCCAGAGCGTGAAGTGGCACCTAGCGTCATCGCGCCAGAGCGTGAACGGCAGCGAACGTGTTAAGGTCGCGTTCTGAATTCATTACGTCAACAATAACGCTTCACCTCAGTTGACGGTGCGCCGTTAAATTACTAGGAGTCTCTCCTCGCGCATAAAAATATATCCACAGAGCTGTGCTGGTGGACGACATGCTTGAAGCTGACGGAATTGAACGAATAGTGTGGCCAGCTTGCTCACCGGACTTAAAGCCGATTGAGCGCGTTTGGGATGCACTTGGCAGACGCATTGCAACCAAACCAGCACCTCCCACAACGGTTGCAGTGCTGGGTATTGCACTCATAGAAGAACAGCACTCCTGATTAATAAACTCATACTGTCCATGCCACGCAGGTGTGCAACACTAAAGGCCGTCCGATGCAAGCGCACGCCATACTAGAGGTCGACGAGAATGACTTCCAAGTAAACGCCATGTACACCCGAGGTAAAGAACTGAAACAGCAAAATGTCGTAATATATCAAATGTTCAAATGTTTGTAGAGCTTATGAGACTTAACTACAGGGTCATCAGTCCCTAAACTTACAACTATGAACTAGCTAACACTAAGGACGGCACAAATATCCATGCCCGAGGGGGGATTCGAACGCCCGAGCGTAATATATCACACATAAACTTATATCTCAATAAAATACTTTACCATATGTATATTGTGTATAATATCTCACCTCATCCCCTAATTATTACGATTAGTGTAGTAGTACTATGATAAGGACATGTTCATTACTTGAGTGAAACGGTCTATTTTTAATTTGGCATAAAAGTTTTCTGGGTGTTGTACCGCGTCAGAATGTAAAATGGCTAGCTGTTAAAGCAGTAGTCACCTTACATTATGACGCGTCACAACATCCAGCAAACTTTCGCGAGGCCACTCCCCGTTGGGCGTTCGAATCCCCCCCCCTCGGGCATGGATATTTATGCCGTCCTTAGTATTAGTTAGTTCGTAAGTAGTTTGTAAGTTTAGGGACTGATGACCCCGTAGTTAAGTCCCATAAGCTATACAAACATTTCCATTTCTCCAAAGCCTCGTGTTGTCTCAGTTTTTGTTTATGTGTATGTAGACGAGCTGAAAAACTTGTCGTAACGTAAAACGATGGTTCAGTAGGTCAGTTGCTTGGAAGGCCATTAGTAGCTATGGAGATGACTTTCCAAAAACAGTGTCGTAGCTCTTCACAAACTGCATAATCAAAGACTACCGTCGTCAACTAATAGTGAAGACAATAATGTAAAATTTTTATGGTCTCTTTTTTAATTTTTTTTATTCAAACCATCATTATTAACAACCTTGTATAAAATATAGAAAATTACGAATAAACATAAATACGTGCATTTTTCGTAAAAAAAATACCATTTGACATTAAAATTGTGCAAGTATTCGAACACAACGAAAAAAAATCTATCACGACAGGAATAGAACCACCGACTATAGTGTTATAAGGCCAGAACGCTACTTCCTGAGCTACACCGACAGGTGTTGTAATACATTTAATGATTGGTACATACAGTTACTTGCAAAACTTCGAAATCGATTTTCTCGAGAAGTTTTGAGAGTTGCGACCATTGGCTCTGGCTGATTGTTATTTGAGTTCTGAACTTCTCATACCATAAACATCAAAAAATTCTAAAATCGCATGCCAGTGTGGTCTCCTTGTGAGAAATTAAAAACTTACCTGCTTGATAATATTAAAGTATCAATGATGTAACCACGTGAACATATCATTATGTCGGATAAAAGATTTTTACGTGTGTGGTAAAGGTCGTAACTCACGGAGTATATAGTTCCCTAGGTGTATTTATTGCTGCGTATTTCGCACTGCGACATCAAAACCAACACGAGATCAAGGGCTACTAACCATCACAACCACAAGTGGCTAGCAGTGGGTGGCATGGAGCAAGTCAGTCAGTATCTTCACACAAAAACCTTCTGTATGTGTATGGTATGTACTCCACCACTAATTCAGGGTCGAAAGGAGAAAACTTTGTGATTCAAATGAAAGTTACGAGCTCTAGCTCGTAGAATAGTTTCTGCTCATGTAAATCAGCATACACAGTAGACTAAACTAAACCTTAACCGCATATGGGACGTCGCTCACAGAACCGACTTGTCTGCTGTTCCCCTCACTCACTGCTTTGCGAATCCCCTCTCGTGCGAACTGCTCGTCATGAAACCGGATTGCTGTTCGATCAAACGACAAGGGAAACACAAAAGGAAAATACTCGCATGGCAACGGACAAAGGAGTTTCTCCCAATTCTCCCACTGAGGATCTGCTGTTGATGAATGACAAACAACATGTTTCTGTAATAAAGCAACTTGCTTTCTTTTGCATTCTTATGTCTGATTTCCATTCCAACATTTCAGATTTGCGATCCACATAGTCTGTCGTATAAAAATTCGCCCGCTATCCAGAAAAGAGGTCCTGAATAATAAAACTGGAATTAAATTACATGTGACGAGCTTTTCTACATTTATTACACACATAGCAGCTTTTGTCCCGCCGTCAAACGAAACAATGGATGCTGAAATTTTTACTGAGATGTGTATTAACAGCTGTAATATATTTTAAAAATGCTTGTTGTCAACCATCAGTTCTTTATTGTATATAGAACGTTACCGATTTTGGATATTATCCATCATCAGTAAAGTCTGTTAAAAATTACGATCATGAATTATACACAAGTTACAATGAAACAGCCACAGCGCAGCGACCGAGCGCATTGACGCGCTAAAGTTTAGGGACTGATGACCCGTAGTTAATTCCGATAAGCTTAACAAACATTTGAACAATAAAATATGACATAACCCAGTAGTTTCATCGACAAGATACTTACACAATTAAACATACTGATTACATTGGTGCATTTTCTATCACCATATCTACGTCAAACAATAAAAGATACGTCAAGTGTCACTAGACATTAGGTCTTGATGATAAATAAACAATACCAGGCTGCATTATAGTGAGCCAGGGTCTAAAAATTCAAAGAGTAAGTAACAAACGTATTGAGAACTACATAATTGATCTGATAAAGTTAGCAGGATCGAAGTATTCATGGTGTGAAAATAATACACCTTTGACCGCCATCATAAGATATATCTTTGATGAGGTGTCATGGCGACTGATACAGAGACACAGACATATATTATTAGACTAGCAATGCCGTATATAGTATCACTGGTGTCAATGAAGTCTCGCCGTCATATTTCTGTAATCTAAACGTGTAAGCAGTTGTGTGTGTTATTACAGAAAACAGTCGTATAAATACTACTGGCGTAACTACGCTGTCTTTAGAATTTTAAAATATGGGAAATTCGTGTGTTGTATATGGTTGTAATTTTTTCGATGAAGTAAGATTTGACACATACAGTAATGAGTTGCATTGATTTGCTGTTATTATTAATCTGCTACCAATTTCATTCACTTCGGATTTTCTTTTAGTGGTATGGTCATTATAAAAGTGTTGTTTATCGTGGATAACACGTATCTTTATTCTTTTGAGAGTTCTTATGAAATCTACAGTCTGCTTTGACACGGACACTAATGTGCCGCGTTTTCTGTTTTTATTAATCGGTTACCGGTTTAGATCAACTTCGGCTTTTCTTTTAATAGTACGACCGCTATAAATGTGCTATTTGCCGTGGATAATATATCTTTATTCTTCTCATTGTTTTTCAGATAACTACAGTCTGCTTTAAATGTACGTAAAAGTAAAAAGTAAGTAAAGCAGTCAACAATCCGAAGATTACTTTGAACACCAAAGTGCTTTACTAGGCATGGTCCTGTTTGGAGGTGGTATGCCGTTGCCTTCCTCCGTCTTCGAACTGACTTACCCAGCCAGTTATAGGGGGACCTACAGTTTAACGTGGGTTCCGAACCACGGTGCTACTCGGTATTTTTCACATGAGCAATACTGCCAGAGGTGAAAGAAGTGGAAAGTGACAGATAAAAATCCTAGGACCTGGCGGGGATCGAACACGCGACTTTTGGATTTGTAGTCTGGCACTCTACCACTGTGCAACCGAGGCGCACTAAATGTACGTAACGAAAAAATTTTAACTACTATCGTAGCGGTCTCGCATGATTATAGATTATGTTGGCAACATCAACAAAACGGTAGAAAGCTTTTGACAGGATGTTAGTATGCTTCGAAATCCATAAATATTGACATGACTATGAAGTAAATAAATAATACTGTTCTTGCTATATGGTTGACAGGTTCTCTCAGTAAAAGTAACTGCCCTCGTAAAACGAAGACTTCATGACAAAACACTTGCGTTGGCACGCGACTGGCATGACGTCACATGATTGACAACATAATAACGTGAGGCCGACAGGACGGTAAGTCAAATTCAACCGTAAGTAACACGTTTTTCTCATAACACGATTCGACAATGTAGGCCTGTGTGTTACATTCAGTTATATCGGAAATATTAGCTCAAATGGAAATCATGTTCAAACCAACTAATAAAGATTATAACGTCATATCGTGTCACCGTACGGAAACTTTTTGAGGTGAGGTACAGTAAGATGGCGGCGTCAGGCTTCAGAGGCAATTTTGCCAATCTAGAAATGTATGTCTGTGTACAGAGAGTGTTATGTAAACATTACGCAAAATGGCAGTTTGGACCATGAAAACAGTAAATAAATATGTCCCATAAAAACCATTGTTCGTCAAAGTATAAAGTAAGGTACACGAAATATGCGTAAAAACATAATGTTAAGGAATACAGCACAATGTTTCCCTGCGTCAGAATCGTACAATTATAATGAACATATGCAGTGGTAGATTAAGGGATCGTACTGAGCATAGTATTATAAAATAGCATGCCTAAAAGTATGTGTCGATAATTTTATAAATGACCTAAGATTAACATATTATAATCAAGTCTAAAAGAGCAGTGCATGAAATAGACAGCTAGTCACTGGGCCAAGCAACAGACGCTGTAAGGATGGCAGTGAGTGTGCAGTTCATGTAATGGATGCGCCTGAAAAAGTGTTAATTCTTTGTGTAAATTTTTGTACACTGTCGTTTTCACTTACCGAGGATCGTGCCCCGTGATGACTTTTTTTCCACACAGAATTCTATGCATTTCGCGTTTCAGTTAAGTCGTGGCAGATGTCCACGTCATTTTTTCTTAAGGAGTCATGACGTGCGGGAGACACTTTGCGCTCACTCTTCTGTTCCTGTGAAACATCCTGGAGGATTTCTCTTACACTGAGTTTAGAGATCTGACTCCACTGCAGTTTCTATAACAACAACAGCGTTGAGACAATATGGTAATAGGTCCACCACGCATCACGGCCTGTTCACAGCCGACTGGCTGGCAGCACACCTGTTGTTTACGGTTTTCGGTTTAAACCACCGGCTGACAACCAACGATGCGTGGGTCTGATGCGGCACGAGACTGCATTCAACACGGCCCGGGAAAATATCCGTGGGAAAGAGAGCGAGTTATGGCACCTCACACACCATCTGAGGGCAAGTAATGCCATATTGCCAATACTATAAATACGGCGAGCAGTTCTCATGCCGATAAAATATTATCAGTAATACCAATGCGCACTAAGCTGCATATTATCGGTTCGGCTGTCTGCCATTCTGTTGTTCGTATTTTCGAGTTTGTCTTCTGGACCGTGCAGCCGTTGATCTCAAGCGGTTTAACTATTTTCTTTTTTTTTTTTAATGAATGAATAAATGATGGCTTCATTTATTGTTACAGAAAAGAGTCTGGAACATGCGGAGGATCTTTTGCCAATTTACAGAAAGAGAATTCGGACAGAATGGGACAAAGAATGGCAAGCTTCCCAGACAACTAAAGGAAATCATTACGAACAAAAAACACCAGTGCTTCCAACAAGGTCCTCATACAATGGGCTTAGGAGTTTACGGAAGCTTGCAGTCAGCATAGCGCGACTGAAATTCAATTCAACCACTGTCGATCTGCGTAGCACCTACATAGCGTCTACATCTATATAAATACTCCGCAAGCCACATTGAAGTGCATGGCAGAGGGTTCATCGAACCGCTTTTATGTTTCTCTACAGTTCCATTCTCTAATAGCTCGTGGGAAAAAGGAACAACTAAATATTTCCGTTTTCGATTTCTCTCTCTCTCTCTCTCTCTCTCTCTCTCTCTCTCTCTTTTATGATCATGCCTTCCTATGTTGGTGGGTACTAACAAAATAGTTCGCATTCGGAAGAGAAAGTTGGTGAAAGCAATTTCGCCGTAACAAATAATGATTATAAACCCAACTCGGGCATCATTTCCGTGAAACTCTCTCCCCTGTATCCTGATAATACAAAACGAGCTGCCCTTCTCTGAACTTTCTCCAAATCACCCGTCAGTACTACTTAGTGCACATCCCACAATGTGCAGATATACTCCAAAATAGGACGCACACGTGTGGTGTAGTCAATTTCTTTAGTAGAACTGTTGCATGTTCTAAGTGTTCTGCCAACGAAACATAGTCTTTGTCCCTACAATATTTTCTGTGTGTTCTTTCCAATTTAAGTTGTTTATAATTCTTACTCCTAGGTATTTAATTGAATTTACGGCCTGTAGTTTTGACTGATTTATCGTGTAACTGAAGTTTCACGGGCTTCTTTTAGTGGTGATATGGATGAGTTCACCCTTCTCATTGGGTTAATTGTCATTTGTTTGAACCATGCAGATGTCTAAATCATTTTTCAGATTCTTTTGATCTTCTGGTGACTTTAGTAATCGATAAGGGACAGCATCATCCGCGAACAACCTAAGAGAGCTACTCAGATTGTCACCTAACTTGTTTATAAAAGTAAGGAACAGTAGGGGCCCTATAACAGTTCCCTGTTGAACGCCAGATATCGCTTCTGTTCTACTTGATGAGTTTCCGTCAATTACAACGTACTGTGTCCTGTCTGGCAGGAAATCACGAATGCAATCGCAGAGGTCTCTGATTCAGATTCCGGTCCGGTACACATTTTTAATCTACGCGGAAGTTTCATATCAGCGTACGTTTCGCTGCAGAGTGAAAACATCATTCAGGAAACATTCCCTAGCCTTTGACTAAGCCATGTCTCCACCATACCCTTTCTTCCAGGAGTGCTAGTCCTGCAAGGTTCACAGGAGAACTTGTAAGGTGGGGGAGGAAATGAGGTATTTGTATAGGTGGAAAGGGTGGAATGAAGTGTCCTCGAGAATTTTGGAATTGGTGATGAGGTTGTGCAAGGGGAAACATTCAGTGTGAACTTACATACGGGAAAAGATTAACCGCGGCGGAGTGGCCGAGCGCATTGAGGAGCTATGCTCCGATGCGCGAGGCTGTTTCCCGTCGGGGGTTCGAATCCTCCCTTGGGCATGGGTGTTTGTGTTCTCTTTAGTATAAGGTAGATTATAAGTAGTTTGTAAGTTTAGGGACTGATGATCCCATAAGCTTAACAAAAATTTGATTTTGATAAGGTTAACACTGCTTTTTGAACTTTTAACGAATTATCCCTCAATTCAACAAATTAATATGAAAACTCCCTCCATAATAATTCAGAGGCAAAAATCAACATTTTATTGCCTAAAATAGATAGAAAGAAATTTTATAACAAAAAAAAACTATTTAAGGTTTTACGAGATAAGTACAAAACCTACGTAAATGACTGGCAAGTCAGGTTAAAGCGCGTGTAGATTCCATTAAACCAACAAAATGATTAAAACCGGCTTGGCCAAATCGCGAGATTAATCTCACGACAAAACGTAGACCCTATCACTGAAAACTCAAGGATTTCTTGTGGTACCAGGCCTTGAGCGGGTACACGTCACCGTAAACTGAGTGCAGCGTTGTGCAGCTGTGGAAGTCTCCTCAAGACTCGTGTAACGCTATGCTGGCGAAACCAGAAGTTTCAAATGTTCAAATGTTTGTATAGAGTATGGGACTTAACTACGGGGTCATCAGTCCCTAAACTTACAAACTACTTATGAACTACTTACGAACTAGGACGGCACAAATATCCATGCCCGAGGGGGGATTCGAACCCCCGACCGTAGTGGCCGTGCAGACCGTGACTGGAGCGCCTTAGTGTCCTCGGCCACCGCGGCCGGAAAACCAGAAGTTCCTGGCAACTCGTTCAATTAGCCTCACTCTCTAAAGAGCAACTCACCGTTTTCTAAGTTCCACTCGGTCAGGAGCAGAACTCTAAATAATTCCGCTTCCAAGATAGGAATCAGGAGGCCAAGTCCGTCCTACTGTTACCGGAGCAGAACACCCAGGCCGTCTTACTCACTCAGCAGCAAACTACCGAAATCTTCTTACTTCTCCCAAGCACCGCTGCCACCACGCCTACACGAAACTAAACACGCCTGTCCACTTGAACCAAGCAAGCTCCGGCTAATCGTATAGTGCCCCCGCATGATCGATGGCTAGATGTGTCCTCAGCCCTGTACTATCCTATCACCGTCACTCTCGCCTTTTCGCGAGGGCCCGCCAAAACTTGCAGTCTTCCTACGCAAGGTGAGTGACCCAAAAGCAAAGGCAGTCACGTACGCCTCTGGTTTCGCCTAACAACTTCAGACACCGACACCAATAAACTTTTAGCAGCTCGCCTGGGCGGCGGCGCATTCCAGACAGCAGCACGTCTTCCTACAGATAGTTTTGGGAAGTTTGGCGTAATAAATATTCACCTAACGCCCAGAGAGCTGTAGAAAGTGGCATACGCTCAATGAGTCTGCGTCTGCCCCAACGAGCTTGAATTTCACAGAGTGGCTGCCACACAAGTTACAGCGCTCTCTGCGGCAACCTGTGTAAACTTGGCCGCCATATTGGCGGTGGTCATTACACTTGACAGGAGTCTGTCGATAATATGTTATGTTGTTGAGCTTGAATCGTTGTATTTAGTGTATATTGTATTTAATGCGTATTGTCTGCATAATTTTTGCTGCTGAAATGTGCCTCAAGTGTGTTCAACATTTAAATGCACAAATCGAAGTGATAAAACGACAAGCACGTCATGTAATAACACTAAATGTATTGCCTTGTTTGTGCTCAGTCTGTCTATACTCAGATAAAATTCTTGACTAATAGCACTTAGCTGCCCCAAGTGTGAAGTTTCAGATGACCTATCCTGCAATTCCCTTGAAGTACACACCATTAAAAAAAATGCTCCAGTTTCGACCTAGTGTTATTGTGTTTTGCATATATATATATATATATATATATATATATATATATATATATATATATATTCTTCTGTTGATTCTGTGGTTGATGAAAACACTTTTTAGACTGTCTACACGTTCTTTAAAAATATTCTTCTTTGTTGTTGACAGTAACTGATCGAGCATGGTTGACATGTAACCAGTGTTAAGTGTGGAAGCAATACTAACAGTCAGAATTTTTTCACTTGCATATGTCTGTGTTCTTTACCCCAAATATGTGCTTATTTCATCGTGGCAACAACGAAAGTTATTTATGGTACGTTATTTCTCTGTGGAATGCTTTTGTGGCAGCTGACCCAAGCGCATATTTATTGCAGTATTCTGTTCGTCTTTCCACTCATGTTTGACGCACCAAACGTTGATTGTTTCAGCATGACAACAAGGAACGTTATTAACGACACCATATTTGACGTGGAATGCTTTTGTGGCAGATGAGGTAGGCGAATTTGTAACTGCAGTATTTTGTTGTCACTTTCGTTTTCGTACTCAAATTTCATCCACCAAAGGTCACAACCAAACCCTTGGCCAGGAATTTTACTCGTTGTTAAACTTCATCCGTTTAGTAAATACAAGATAAATGTAGGCTAGACTTTATGAAAGCAGTTGTTACACACATTAACAACAGATGCAACTCCGTCTCATGGTTGTTCGTCGTAACAATTACTGTTCACTGTATATTTAGCGGCTCGTTTTGACCATGTACTTGCATTAAAATCAACACGAATATTTTCACAGTGGCCCGTTCATTGATATTGCAAACCTCAGCTAACTGTTATACTTCGAACTGAAACTGTATCACTGACAGGTTCGTGATATTTTATTGTTGTTATGGTCTTCAGTCCGGAGACTGGTTTTATGCAGCTCTCCACCCTACTCTATCCTGAGCAAGCCTTTTCATCTCCTCATAAGAACGGCAACCGACATCCACTTGAATATGCTTACTGTACGCGTCTCTTGGTCTCCCTCTGCGATTTTTACCCCACACACTTTCCTCCAATGCTAAATTTGCGATTCCTCGATGTCTAAGAATGTGTCCTTCCAAGCGATCCCTTCTTTTGGTCAGGGTATGCAAAATATTCCTTTTCTCACCAATCCTGCTCAGTACCTCTTCATCAGTTATGCGATCTACCCACCTAATCTTCGGCATTCTTCTGTAGCACCACATTTCAAAAGCCTCTATTCTCTTCCTGGCCGCACTGCTTATCGTCCATGTTTCACTCCCGTACAAGGCAACACTCAACACAAATGCCTTCAAAAAAGACTTCCTTACACTTAAATTAATATTCGATATTAGCAAATTTTTTTTTTTTTTTTTTTTTTTTTTTTTTTTTCAAAAATGCTTTTCTTCCCATTGCCATTCTGCATTTTATATCTTCGGCAGTCTTCGGTAGCACCACATTTCAAAAGCCTCTATTCTCTTCCTGTCCGCACTGCTTATCGTCCATGTTTCACTCCTGTACAAGGCAACACTCAACACAAATGCCTTCAAAAAAGACTTCCTTACACTTAAATTAATATTCGATATTAGCAAATTTCTTTTTTTCAAAAATGCTTTTCTTCCCATTGCCATTCTGCACTTTATATCCTCTGTACTGAGACCATCGCATGTTATTTTACTACCCAAGTAACAAAACTCATCTACCACCTTCATTGTTTCGTTACCTAATCTAATTCCTTCAGCATCGCCTGATTTTCTAAGACCGCATTTCATTATTTCTGTTTTGCTCTTGTTAATGTTCATTGCCGCATTTTTATTGAATATATTACCAGTCTTGTCAATTCGAAGCTTCGATAAAGTCTGACGGACCTTGATGCAGACGAATATTCAATAGTCAGTCTATATTTAAAACGTGGAACCGTAAATAGGTAAAATTCTCGAGTGGATGTGGCTTACCAGCTGTCAGCTGATATCCCAGTTCAATTGCCTCAAACCTGGCGGACCTATCGTCACTCTGTGAAATTCTAGCTCGTTGGTCTGCCCACAGCCAGCCTCGGCGCCAAACACCCGCTGCCTGCGTCGGCTTTTCCAGGAGGTTCTAGAGACGCCCCCGGGCAGACAGTGCTCCTCCATAAGCAGGCGAGGAGCGCTTCCTCTGCCCCGCAGACTGCACCCCTGTACAGGCTACACACCGGCCGTCCGGTCCCGGTCTGCCCTCACTAGCTCGTCCCCAGCACATTTGCGAGAACCTGATTTATTACAGAGCCAGAATGTCTAAATGTTCAAATGTTTGTAGAGCTTATGGCACTTAACTACGAGGTCATCAGTCCCTAAACTTACAAACTACGTATCAACTAGCGTATCCTAAGGACGTCACAAATATCCATGCCCGAGGGGGGATTCGAACCCCCGACCTTAGTGGCCGTGCAGACCGTGGCTGGAACGCCTCAGTCCCCTCGGCCACCTCGGCCGGCCCAGAGATGTCTGCGAAAATTAAACGAGGTGGTTTCCCAGACTCGCGTCTACGACCCACACACAGTGCCCCCAGGTCTTCATCCCCTCATCCCCTGTGAAAATTATTCGCCAAACTATATAGAGCACGACGCAAAAATAACCCGCTTCCTGAATCCCAGTGTTGTTGTTGTGATCTTCAGTACGAAGACTGGTATGATCCAGCTCTCCACAGTACTCTATCCTGGGCAAGCCTCCTCAACTCCACATAAGAACGGCAAACTACAATCTGCTTACTGGATTCATCTCTTGGTCTTCGTTGATATTGCAAACCTCAGATAACTGTTATACTTCGAACTGAAACTGTGTTACTGATAGGTTCGTGATATTTTATTGTTGTTATGGTCTTCAGTCCGGAGACTGGTTTGATGCAGCTCTTCACCCTACTCTATCCTGAGCAAGCCTTTTCATCTCCTCATAAGAACGGCAACCCACATCCACTTGAATCTGCTTACTATACGCGTCTCTTGGTCTCCCTCTGCGGTTTTTACCCCCCACACTTCCCTCCAACGCTAAATTCACAATTCCTTGATGTCTAAGCATGTATCCTAAAATCGATCCCTTCTTTTAGTCAAGGTATGCCAGAAATTCCTTTTCTCTCCTGTTCAGTACCTCCTCATTAGTTACGCGATCCACCCACCTAATATTCAACATTCTTCTGTAGCGCCACATTTCAAAAGCCTCTATCTTCTTCGTCTCCGCACTGTTTATCGTCCATGTTTCACTCCCATACAAGGCAACACTCCACACAAATGCCTGCAGAAAGAACTTCCTTAGGCTTAAATCAATATTCGATGTTAACAAATTTCTCTTTTTCAAGAACGCTTTTCTACCCGAATTCTTTCTTACTCAATGAAGTTTGGAATTAAGGCCGCGCGGGAGTAATGATTTTGTATCGGTTGTGAAGTCCCTTTCCTTGTAAAATGAAAGCGTCACAGTGTTATCAGTTCAGTAGAATATCCGCGTCGCAATAAAGATAAATGTATAACTTCCTGGCAGATTAAAATTGTGTTCCGGAACCGGGACTCGAACCAGGGACCTTTGCTTTTCGCGGGCAAGCGCACTACCGACTGTGCTATCCCGACACGATTTGCGATGTCGCCTCACAATTTTACTTCCGCCAGTACCTCGCCTCCTACTTTCCAAACTTCACAGAAGCTCTCCTGCGAATCATGCAAGACTAGCACTCCTGGAAGAAAGGATATGGTGGAGACATGGCTTAGCCATAGCCTAAGGGATGGTTCCGGCACGCAATTTTAATCTGCCAGGAAGTTTCATATCAGCGCACACTCCGCTGCAGAGTGAAAGTTTCATTCTGGAAACATCCCTTAGGCTGTGGCTAAGCCACATCTCCACCATATCCTTTCTTCCACGAGTGCTAGTCTTGCAAGGTCCGCAGGAGAGCTTCTGTGAAGTTTGGAAATTAGGAGGCGAGATACTGGCGGAAGTAAAGTTGTGAGGCGGCATCGCGGATCGTGTCGTGATAGCACAGTCGGTAGTGCGCTTGCCCGCGAAAGGCAAAGGTCCCTGGTTCGAGTTCCGGTACGGGCACACAATTTTAATCTGCCAGGAAGTTTCATATCAGCGCACAGTCCGTTGTAGAGTGAAAGTTTCATTCAAGATAAATGTACTTAATCAATGAAATTCTTCTGGGTATGAGACCGCGTCGTCATTTTATAAACTCTACCGACGTTTCGGCCACTGTTGCAGGCGGCCTTCATCAGGGTCTGTGTCTGACTGATGATGGCCGCCTGCAACAGTGTTCGAAACGTCGGTAGAGTTTATAAAATGACGACGCGGTCTCATTACAGCAAGAATTTCATTGATAATGGCAACGGCCGCGGAAGCCTACGTTTGTTCAAAAACATTGGTGAGATCATATGATAAGATGATTATTTAAAATTAATAAAATTATTTACATATACATAAACAATAAACACAATTTTCCACTGAAGAACTCTGGTGGTATACATCGAAAGATCTATCTTTTTACTGTTCATTTGTTACATGCGTACCCAAAAAACCGCCGCGCGGAAGCAGCCGAGCGGTCTGGAGCGCCACGTTGAGGGGTGGCGCTGCCTCCTGCGTGGAGGTTCGAATTCTCCCTCGGGCATGGATGTGTGTTTGTCCTTCGGTTAGTTTAAGTAGTTTGTAAGACTAGGGACTGATGACCAACGTAGTTTGGTCCCCTAGAATTACAGACATTTGAACATTTTTTGGAAATGAAGACGCGAGGTACTGGCGGAAGCAAAGTGTGCCAGGGTAGGTCAGTCGACTGAGCACTGTCCCGCGAAAGGCAAAGGTCCCGGGTTCGAATCCATGACGGCACGCGGTTTGAACCTGACATGAAGTATGGTATGAGCGTACACTCTGCTGCATAGTGAAGATAGTAGTGTGGCTAAGGCTGTCCCGTCACCAGTGCGTACTGCCTATGCATGGGGCTGCCCCCCGTCTGCTAGTTAGTATGCATGGAGCCGGCAGGCCTGCGTGCATCGGGTCTGGTCCCCCTGAGCCGCGCCGGTTTATTCAAACACCTGCCAGCAATCCGAGCGCACGCCTGATTAACGTCGCCATGGCAACGGGTCTGCTAACGGCGGCTCGCCTGCCTGCCGAGATTACCGACTGTAACGTAAAGCGTCCCGTCTCTGTACAGCATTAAGTGCAGATACCTGGGACTGAGGCTCATCTTCTGCCTGACGTATCGTCTCCTACAGTACTCGCAGAACGAACTCCATCACTGAAGGACAGCCTTCAGAAGAAACGGCTACTCTGGAAAACGAACAAATTGAGCGCTACATCCTAGAATGACAAAATCTATTAAAGAAAAAGAACCTACTAAAGGAAAAAGTTCCTTCCATACATCAAAACGGTCACTGATCACAGCGGGAAAGAAATACACTGGCGTGTATATATATATATTATCCGGAATATTTGCAAAGATTTTACAAGGCCTTGTAAAATGATTTTATTGGACCAGATGATGCTGACATAGTTCAGCGAAACCGGTTGTCATAAATAAAAATTGATGATCAGCGATCTTGGCTTTTTTATATCTTTCTACAATATCATAATTGGATCGCCTCCTAGAACATAAACAAACTTAATTTTTAATTATTTGAATTTTTGTAACTTTTTGTCCGAAATTTTTACAACAGTGGTACTACAAACAGGCCAGTGCGATTTTTATAATTTCTCTTTTTTTTCGCCCTTTTTGCAAGCCATTTTTAAAGATATTCAGATATGGCAAAAATTCGCATGTTTGAGGTAAGGGGGGAGGCGCGTTTGGAAATAATGAAACCGGTCCCAATAATAATAAAACATGAGTATTACTAATTATTCATGGTTTTTTATAATTTTTATATATTAAAAAGTATTTTAGTGTGATATACTGATCCCTAGATAAAATATCAACCTTTAACAATTCTGCGAACCTCCTTTAAATAAGTTGCACCAGAAAAATATAACGGTAGAGCCACGTGAAGACTTATATCTTTGGACGTGTTGACCAGCTTCCATTGTCAAAATATCGAAAAAAAAATTTCAAACAAAAGTTACTCGATATTAAATTCTAAACAACATTTACTTGAATTATATATATATATATATATATATATATATATATATATATATATATATATATATATATATATATATATATATATATATATATATAAAACTATGCATAATAGTCGAGATAGGGCATAGTGCCACCCTGTTGTGGAGTCCAGTTATACCGCTCAAATGTTCAAATGTTTGTAAATCTATCGGACCAAACTGCGTTGTCAAACTACTTAAACCTAGGTAAATTAACCTACGGCCAACACACACACCCATGCCCTAGGGAGGACTCGAACCTCCACGGCGAGCAACCGCGCGCTCCGCAGCGAGACGCTTTAGTCCGCTCAGCTACTCCACCGCGGCAGTTATACCACCAGAGAAAGGTTCTGATTCCTGGCAACCAACAAATACGTCTGTAAAAATTGATGCTGAATGATTGAACGGCGCGACATGAAAACTAGAAACACACATGCCCCCCTCGGGCATGGATACTTGTGTCGTCCTTAGTATTAGCTAGTTCATAAGTAGTTTGTAAGTTTAGGGACTGATGCCCCTGTAGTTAAGTCCCATAAGCTCTATAAACATTTTGTTTTGATTTGATTCTTAAACAAGTTTCATAACGTATGGTAGTACGTCTCCGCGATCGTAGGCAGCGGTCTCGTGACGTCACGAGCCGACCGACCGTTGCGTGGATACGCATAAACAACTAACATCAGCATGTACCAGTCTGAAAAGTCTCCGAAGATATGTTCAGCAGTGGAACGCAAAACATCAGGGAGAGGATCAAGCTCTGAATAACGGCCTTATTCCCAAGTATCCAACAGCGCAAAAAATTCGCGCGGCTGCCCAAAAGCGACACATCACGCAGGTCAGTGCCAAACGACGCCTCGCTCGGTGTAAGGAGCGTAAACACTGGACGATTCAGTAGTGGAAAAACGTTGTGTAAAGTGACAAATCACGATACACAATGTAGTGATCCGATGGCAGAGTGAGGGTATGGCGAATGCCCGATGAACGTCATTTTCTAGCGTGTGTAGTGCTAACAGTAAAATTCGGAGGCGGTGGTGGTACGGTATGGTCATCTTTTTCGTGGAAGAGCATTGCACCCCTTGTTTCTTTTTTTACATGGCACTACCACAGAACAGGCCTACATCGATGTTTTAAGCATCTTCTTGCTTCCCACTGTTGAAGAGCAATTCGCGTTTGGCGATTGCATCTTTCAGCACCATCGAGCACCTGTTCATAATGCACAGCTTTTGGCGGAGTGGTAACACGACGGTAACGTTCATGCTATGGACTGACTTGAACCTTATAGAACACATTTGGGATGTGGAATGCCGACTTCGTGCCAGGCCTCACCAACCTACGTCGATACCTCTTCTCAGTGTAGCACTCCGTGATGACCGGGCTGCCATTCCCCAAGAAAATTTCCATCAGGTTAGGCATGCGAAAGTGGATGCTGTCATCAAGCTTGAGGGTGGGCCAACACCGTATTGAATTCCAGCAATATCAACGGAGGGCGACACCAACTAGTAAGTCATTTTCAGCCAGGTGTCCGGATTTGAACTGTAACGGAATCCGGAAGTGTTACTTGGACTGTGTAACATGTCAGATATACAAAATAAGTCACATAGGCTCAACATCCGTTTCGTTTCTTGAACGGTTACATAGTAGTCTTGTGTAGTTCGCGAACGAACTAGTTCGGGAGACCGCTCCCACAAGCGAACTACGCGAACTAGTACGCAGATCTCTCGCCTCTTAGTTCATCCGCTACTTTTCCGAAGACTGACGGGGAACAGCGAAGGGACGCGAGAGCGCGTAGAATCGCGTCATTTCCTTCTGCCAGTCACCGTCATTTCGAGCTGAGATGCAGCTCATTTGTAGTTTTATAGGAAGTTCCCAAAAACACGGGTAATAGCACACGCTTGGTTAACACTGATCATTATATAAAAAAGCTGTCATAACAAAAGAAAGTGCTCCTTTAGTAGCGGTAGCAAAGGCCCAAAATAGCGGTCAAACTAAAAAGAGCGACCTAATTCGCGGCCGAGCTACGAACTAAAAGGAGAGCTACCGGTCGCGAACTAAAATATGCGCCATCGGTCGCGAACTATTATGCCAAACGTATCTCCTTCTTAGTGCGTTGGATTCTTTTCCGAAACCGACGGGCAATAGCGAGAGGGCGCGCAGCAGAATTAAAAATCACGTGAGAGCCATTTCGAGGTGAGCGTCTGCCTGCTAGATTACATAGTTCAGTGTTACAAAATTTCTGTTTTGAAGTATTCTGGACTCTGCAGTATCTAATAAATTCCATAATGCCAAGAGATAACTCTAAACTTAAATGCGAGAAATTATCCACAAACTGTTTCTTTCGGTTTGCGTGATATTAGCGGCTCACGCCGCAAGCGCATGAAGCAGCTAGGTGGGGGAACTTCTCCCTCCACCTGCATGCGCAGACCACACCGCTCAGCCGTCACTGGGAGCGGACGAACTAAAAGAACGAACTAGTTCGCGGCAGAGTGAGCGCTCCCAATCGCGAACTAGTATGCGCAAGACTTTTACACAGTTCGATACAGGTTTTTGGGAAATCATAGTACGTCGAGCGCTACTTGTTTTTTGTTTGGTTAATTTTATCAGTGCTGATATAAACTGAGATATTGAAGCAAATACGTTTTGTTAAATGTGTACTTTTATAACTGCATTCGAGAGCTCTTGAAAAGACAATTATAATGAGAAAACGTTTGTTAATGTTGCAGAACAAACATGTCGTAAAGAAATCGAGAAATGTAGCAGAATTTGAGAGCACGGAATCGTCATTAGATGCACACACCGCCAAGCAGAGCTCTGGTGCAAAAATGTTCAAATGTTTGTAGAACTTATGGGACTTAACTACGAGGTCATCAGTCCCTAAGCTTACAAACTACTTATGAACTAGCTAAGACCCCCGACCGCAGTGGCCGTGCAGACCGTGACTGGAGCGCCTCAGTCCCCTCGGCCACCGCGGCCGGCTGCTCTGGTGCTACGCTGTGTCACAATATCTACACATATCACACTGTACTTGTCTGCACTGCAAACCGCGTATTTCTGTTTGGACATTCGTTGCGTGCAGACTTGTGAGAAATGGGATGTAGTAAACTTACATGGTGAATATAAAAGAAATGCCATCAAGACAGTACAGTAGTATACACCTAAGTATCCTGGTCGCCACTATGCGACACACGAGGCAATTGAAGGAACTAATTAAGACACTAATGGACAGGATGCTTGAACGTGGAAAAGAGGTCAAGAAAAAATTAACATCTGTCAATACATCAGGCACCCGACGACCATGATTTCGAAAGTCCTATAGAATTTTGTCAGTTTTCCCTTAACCCAAGTTGGATGGAACAGTAGCACTGCTTTTCGCGATCGTGCAGTTAGTCACTTGACAACACAGACAGCTCAGTCGTTTCCGAGACATGTTGGTAAAAGTTTACGGGAGGGCGGAAGCCTTAAAAGCACAAAGAAAGCTGCCGTTTCAAGGAACAATCGTTTCATTGCAAGCGGAAACTCATTGGCCAATTCAAAGATAGCAGTAAGAATGTACGGGCTTCACCGAGCCCCGAGATCGTTCTAGCCGGTCAAATAACGCCACATCTTCTACTGCTATTTTGCCATTACTTCTGTCTCTCTCTCTCATCTCGTTATACAAACCTTTTTTTTACCTGTGATAAACATTACCCCGCAATCCACGGAAAAGCAGCTTGATTTACTTTCGGATTCAGGTTCTGCGAATTAGGTACTCTGTGCTAACCATTCCGCTGTAATTAAACCGACCGGTGTGCTTTCCTTGAATGTGATTTAAATCTCGCCGGCTGTTTTATCCGGCTCCGGGTAGACTATTCCCGCAGTGTTGCTGTGAGCTGGCATCCTGTTATCTGCTCCTAACCGGCAATGGCAGCATTAATAAAACCTTGGCGGTGTGGTATAAAATCTGATTCTTGGATGACTGTAATGGCACGAAAGTATCAGAGAAGAAATTAACTGCGCATTCCCGACATATTGTCTGATGGAACTACCAGGGAAACAGGGAAGGAAGGAAGCTTACGGTTTAACGTCCTGTCGACAGTTTGGTCATTAGAGGCGGACTTACAGTCGGATTTTTGGGAAGGATATCAGTCGTGCCCTTTCAAAGGAACCATCCCGGCATTTGCCTGGAGTGATTTAGGGAAATCATAGAAAACCAAAATCGGGATGGCCGGAGCTGGATTTGAACCACCGTCCTTTCGAATGCGAGTCCAGTGTGTTACCACTGCGCCACCTCGCTCGGTCTAGGAAACCAATCAAAACAAATTTATTTTACGGACTTCATTAGGAAACGTGTGCACCAAGACCACCAGACTGCTGCTAATGACAAGAGAAAGCTCAACATTAGTCTTTGGAGTAGAACTCTGCATATTTGTTTCATATCGATTTAATTATTGCGTGATCATCTTACGAGGTGGAATCGAAAATTTTCGGGACTGGTGCTGTCATCTGGAAAGTAGGAGTAGTAGATCTTTGCACCACTAGGTGGCGAGAGCTTCATATCTGATGAGTCAGTGTGCAGAGTGGCATTCCAGCTGGGAGAACGAGTTGCGTGTCCACAGTGATTTCCGTAACACTATGTGTTTGGTGCGTGGCGATTTTACGATTGAAACGCGAAGAGGACGCTTGTATCAAATTCTTCGCGAATCTCGGGAAAAGTGCTACCGAGACCCTTCGACAAGTGTTTGGGAGGACAGAGCATGAGCCGTACGCGTGTGTCTGAGTGGCATGCTCGGTTCAGCACCGCCGAACAGACGTCGAAGATGATGCTCACAGTGGAAGGCCGGTTAGCCGCACAATGTCAAACATTGTTGCCAGACTTCAACAGTTGGTTCGTACGAATCGACGTCGAATGATTCAAGACCTTACGGATGAACTGGGTTTTGGTTATGGGACATAATCTTGACTGATGAATTGGGCTTGCATCATGTTGCCACAAAATTTGTGCCAAGGATCTTCACTGCTGATCAGAAGACACAGCGTGTGAACGGCTCTTCGTCAGACCGTATCTGATGATCCAACCTTCTTGTCACGGGTTATCACAGGCCACGAGAGCTGGATTTACGGTTTACAGAAAAAGCAACAATCGTCCCGGTGGAAGAGACCAGGCTCTCAAAAACCAAAATAAGCGAAACAAGTGAAGAGCATGACCATTGTTTTCTTTGATAGCTAGGGAATTGTGCCTTAAGAATTCGTCCCAACCAACCAACAGTGAATACCGCATACTTCTGTGACGTTTTGCGACGGCTCCATCAAAAC
Source organism: Locusta migratoria (assembly GCA_026315105.1). NCBI lineage: Eukaryota > Metazoa > Arthropoda > Insecta > Orthoptera > Acrididae > Locusta > Locusta migratoria. The sequence continues at coordinate 219,362,928 of CM048750.1, read as the reverse complement.
GTGTGGCGACAAAAGTCGAACTTTGGCGTCAAGGGAACTGTCAGATGCTTCACGACTACGCGTCCTGTTACTCGTCCTTGGTCACCAGGACCTTTTAGGTGAAAAACAACATGGCGGTTGTACCCCACCCACCGTAATCGCCAGATTTGGCACCTTGCGACTTCACGCTGTTGCCAAAACTGAAACTCAAGTTTTTCGACACTCCTAAATTTGCTGGTCATATGGGATATGCATTTACGTCTCCCATTGGTGTGGAATACCATTATCTGCCAGAATCGTGCAGTGTGTTTACTGTAGAGCTAATGGCTATTAATAGGGCACTTCATTTTATCAAACACGTAGCCTGGACCGTGTTTTAATCTGTTCTGACTCAATGAGCAGCCTGCAGGCCATAGACCGATGCTACTCTCACATCCGTTGGTCATTGATATTCAAGATCCCCTCGCTGATCTTCGCCGCACCGCTTGCTCCGTTGCTTTTCTCTGGGTTCACAGTCATATGGGTATCCTAGGAAATGAACAGGCTGACCAGTTGGCTAGAGTAGCTGTATCTCCCTGCCCATTCCTGTGGATTATTTAGGGTGTAGATTTGAAGGTGCAAATGAGATCGCTACTCATACAGGACTGGAACACCAACTGGCAGGCTACTGCTCTAATAAACTACACTCCATAAAGTCGACCACTGCAGCTTGGAGTTTTTCCTTACGCCCTTCTCGAAGGGAATCCACTGTCTTTTGCCGCCTCCGCATCGGTCACTCCAGGCTGACCCATAGTTTTCTTTTGCGTAATGAGCCTCCCCCACATTGTGCTTGTGGGGCCCTACAATCTGTGTGTCATATCTTAGTGGAATGTCCGCTCCTCTTGGTGCACCGTGCTAAATATGGAATTCCGCACTCATTGCCCTCGGTTTTGGCGAATGATTCACGGATATCTGACAGAGTTCTTGGATTTATCCATGGAAGCGGTTTTTACTCTCGGCTATAAGATTTTATTGCTGACGCTTGGACAGGATGGGTGGGATTGGCCCTCCGTGCGAGCACCAGGGTTTGGAGCTCTCCCTCCCCTCCCTCTGAGGACTTCCATTTATCCTTTTAAATTGGTTTTAATTGACGTTGTTTCCCTTTTTACATTTTTGGCTTCTCATTTAAGAGCATACACTGGTCTCCTGTATCTGTCACTAATTAACGGGGATTCTCGATTTATCGCGACGTTCCTTGCAGAATCCCGCTTTTTCTATTGGTTTTAGTCCTGTTCTACTTTATTTTGACCGCCCCCCCCCCCGTTTTAGTTCCTCTATTTTACTGTAGTCACGGTCTTAGCCGACCACACCCTGGCTTGTACGCCATACAGAGGTTACCTGTTTGGTCCCATTAACCCATCAACCAACCATCGGTTCGACACTCTAGAGAGGATTCAAGAAGCATCGTTGGCGGTGCTAATCACCCTCATAGAACAGGACTTCCAGAAAACGTTTGACCAGTGGCCAAAGCACTGGGACCGGCGTGACGTGAGGATGGGAACTACTTCGAGGGTGATGGTGACCATTAATCCAAAGGTAAGGTTTTCAACAGATGGCAGCATCAGTCCCAAAAGTTTTGGATAACACCTCGTATATGCAGTAATTCAGCGAGGACTCATATACACTACCAAAATATCGCAACATACACATGAACACCACCTGTTAGAGCAACAGAACTCTTGTCCGTAGGAACAATTTATTTGTTTAACCTACAGTCGTACTGTAACTTACAAAGAGACTTTCCGGTGTCGGGAATTCAGGTTGGGATGAGACTTCACATGTTAGTACTATACGTCAAGGGTGTCCACTCATAGAAGTTTCAAAGCGCGCTATCCCAAAAATTAAGAGAAAAAGACTAAAGTTTAAGCGCAACTCATAAACACCTTATAAACTGGCCATTGAGTGTGGCGAAATAACGCAGGCAGTGCCTAACTGTCATGTTGATGATCAGGGTTCTATCCTACATGCGGGACACAATTTATTTTTATTATTTGTTACAAAATTATACCAATTTTAAATAGTATTTATAATATAAAATATTATCAGTTATATCATAAAGAACTGTATCTGTGAAAGAACGATTGCAAGTTATTACAATTTCAAATGTAAAATTTTATTTTAAAGAGTCAAATAATTCCAAATGCATTTTATAATTAATGTAGATATATTAAAGCGATAAATACTATTGTCATTACAAGTTGGGCGATATTGTAAGCTGTGGAAATACTATAAATATTCGTTTAATTTCGAGGAACTGGTTTCTTCTTGCAAAATCAGAGTATAGCTTTTGCTCTATTGTATGCATACAAACACAGGCAGACAGACAGAAAGATTAAAGTAAATAATTATGAAAAAAAATCGGGACGGTATGTTCGAACCTAGAGCGTCCACATGAGCTGTTCGACGTTGCTGCAGCACAAACTTCACTGACAAGTCTGTCACTTTATATGGAATGTATGACATTATCTGCAAATGGAAAAAGTTGAAAATGTGCACGCAGCCAGGATTCGAACCCGGGTCTCCTGTTTTCTAGGCAATTGCGCTGACCCTTACACCACTAGGGAGACAGCGATCAACACTCCTGCATGTAATTACTCAAGTACGCCTCCCGTCATATACAAATTTTCAACTTCACTCTGACCACTAGAACTCAAACTGGTAGTTTTTGTAAACTAATTCCCGTAAGAGTAAGGGCCTAGGAGTGCCTCCGCACTGAAGAAAGGTTCATTGCCCGTCATCGGCATAATATATATACTGCGCACACATCAGGCCATCCTTGTCGCCGAGTCTTGCAGTTAATTTACCCATCTTCGATCTTCTTCCTTGATTTATGTCCACCTCTAGAAACATACTCCTCAGGACATGAATAAGGATCGTGACGGTGGATACCTCGTAGCGATACTAGTTCCACTGACAAACAGAGCGAGCACAAAACAAGTGTGTACATTCCAACGCACGAGCCCTCATTTCTGTAATCTTATCATTCCGGCCGTGTTGCAGTGAACACACAAGTTAGGAAAGGTGAAAAGCTGGGGGTTAAGAGCTTTTGAATATTTGTAGAATGTCATGTTGACCACAGCTGCTTAATTTATTAGCCCAAAGTACCGGTTTCGGTTATTATACCATTATAAAGCGAAAGGAGAGCTTAGCTCGCTGATTAACATGACATTTTACAATACTGAAAAACTTTAAAATAAATACTTGGCATTATGCCTCATTTCCAACGTACAGGGCGAATCACCTAACACTTGCACCGCAAGTATTGCGGAAACGGAAATTGCGATTGATGTGCGCTTTTCGCAGAATGGATTGGTAGTCAGGGTCTCGTATTTTTAGCCAACAAAGAGATTGTAATATTACTTAGAAAGTGTATTTTTTATGCAAGGATACAGTTTTTTTAATGGAACAATGGTTGTTTCTATCATGCACTGGAAATTTTGACACCAGCTGTATACAAATGACATTTGAATGACATTTTTATCACGTTTACTTTGGCAGCTACAATCGTTCAACGTTTCGGGGGCGGAGGCTGCGATGGCGTAGCTGTCTGGCCGAGTGGCTATCCCCTGGGGCACGGCCCGCTGTCTCATGACCACCAGCCAGTCAGATACGCTGTCGTAGCCTCCGCCCCCAAAACTGGGGCTTAAATTACTGTGGTTGGCGGTCATTTTTGACCACCATCTTATATCTGGAATAGATAACTAAAAATGGCATTTGGAATACAAAACAGATACGATTTATTACATAATTTACAGAATTACAAAACTTGAACACATTACAATATTTAGACAAGAAAACGTTACTAAACACTATAAAATATAACAAGTTCCAGTGGTAAACTTGTTATTTAGAATGAAATGCGTAAAAACTAGAAAGGCAAAAAGAAACGTACACTCTTGTCCATTAAAATTGCTACATCATGAAGACGACATGCTACAGATGCGAAATTTAACCCACAGGAAGAAGATGCTGCCATATGCAAATGATTAGCTTTTCCACAGCATTCACAAAAGTTTGGCGCTGGTGGCGAAACCTACAACGTGCTGACATGAGGAAAGTTTCCAACCGATTTCTCATACACAAACAGCAGTTGACCGGCGTTGCCTGGTGAAACGTTGTTGTGATGCGTCGCGTCAGGAGCAGAAATGCGTACCATCACGTTTCCGACTTTGATAAAGGTCGGATTGCAGCCTATCGCAATTGGGGTTTATCGTATCGCGACATTGCTACTTGAGGTGGTCGCGATCTAATGACTGTTAGCAAAATATAGAATCGGTGGGTTCAGGAGGGCAATATGGAACGCCGTGCTGGATCCCAACGGCCTCGTATCACTAACAGTCGAGATGACAGGCATCTTATCCGCATGGCTGTAACGGATAGTGCAGCCACGTCTCGATCCTCAAGTCAACAGATGGGGACGTTTGTAAGACAACAACCATCTGCACTAACAGTTCGACGACGTTTGCAGCGGCATGGACTATCATCTCGGAGACTATGGCTGCGGTTACCCTTGACGCTGCATCACAGACAGGAGCATCTGCGATTGTGTACGCAACGACGAACCTGGGTGCACGTATGATAAAACGTCATTTTTTCGGATGAATCCAGGTTCTGTTTACAGCATCATGATGGTCACATCCGTGTTTGGCGACATCGCGGTGAACGCACATTGGAAGCGTGTATATGTCATCGTCATACTAGCGTATCACCCGTCGTGATGGTATGAGAACCTCTTGTTCGCATCGACGGCACTTTGAACACTGTCCGTTAGATTTCTGATGTGTTACGACCTGTGGCTGTACTCTTCATTCGATCCCTGCAAAACCCTACATTTCAACAAGATAATGCACGACCACATGTTGCAGGTCCTGTACAGGCCTTTCTGAATACGGAAAATGTTGGACTGCTGCCCTGGCCAGCACATTTTCCAGATCTCTCACCAACTGAAAACGTCTGGTCAATGGTGGCCAAGCAATTGACTCGTAACAATACTCCAGTGGCTACTCTTGATGAACTGTGGCATCGTATTGGAAGCTACATGGGCATCTGTACGTGTACATGTCATCGAAGCTCTGTTTCACTCAATGCCCTGGCGTATCAAGGCCGTTATTACGACCAGAGGTGGTTGTTCTGGGTACTTATTTTACCGGATTTATGCACCCAAATTCCGTTAAAATGTAATCACATGTCAGTTCTAGTCTTCTTGTTCTAATATATAGAGCAGAGGGTCCGTATATTTGTACGTTTTGCATACAAACCTACAGTTTTCTTCCAATCTTAATGAAATTTTGTACACGTAAGCTTCAATCCATGAGGACAGTCGCCGTAAGTGTAAGAATCAAATACGATATATAGTTCACGAGATATGACGTCATAAACAATGAGATGTGCGAAAAACTGCTGCATTTTGCGACAATGCTGCTCATTTTCTCCTAAACCATTACACCGATTTCAACCAAATTTGGTAGACACATTCCTTACCGTGAGGTAACAATTGCTGTATGGTTAAGAATCACATACGGCACATGGTTCAAAAAGATATTACGTCATAACCAATAGAAATAGCAAAAAATGCCATATAATGCGGCGAGATTTTCGAAATACACTGTATGAGAATGATAGTACTTAGCGACTTGCAACAAACTTTAAACATAATTTCAAACCTTTATTAAACTTTTCTCGCTGGCAACCATAGTAAAATGATGAAAGGAGAAAAGTTTCTCACTTACTACTTTTCCGCTGTTTCTGGAGTAAAACTACGGCTCTCAGTATGACGTTACAGTTTATAATTTGAACACCACAGATAGTAGCAGCATAAAATTTTATAGACAGTATACACCTATATAGGTCAATGTAACTTCTAAATTGTATCACAGTACGACACGTAATTCATGAGATATGAGCATATAAACAGTAAAGTTTATGGAAAACCGCTCCATCACGCCTCAAGTTTTAATCTATTACTTCTTTACTAGTAATTGTATTCCTAAGAGATTTTACAGACATATAGCCCTGAAAATATATACACCTGAAAAATGACAGGAATAAATGAATAACTATCCGGGCAACGCCGGGTTTTCAGTTTGTATGATATATTTGTCTAATTAATACCCGTTTATCATCTGTATTTCTTCTTGGTGTAGCAATTTTAATGGCCAGTGGTGTGCACTGTCTGAACCAATGGTAGGTGGGCAATATATCGACCATCATCCTATAAGGGGTTAAACTGACTTCCACTAAGGACAACACGGACAGAAGAATGGCCGAGGGAGGACTCGAACCTCCGACGCCAGAGGGCGTGTAATCCGTAGCACAGCGCCTCGGACCACGCGGCATAGATCTTCATTAGGACAGATTTACAGCGACAAGTGGTGTCCTTTACGGAATTTACGTAACGCTGTTTCCACTGTTTCCCGCCTCGCGCTGCGACGCCAGCTCCTCGCCGCTGTTCTACTTGGGCGGTCGTAACTTGGGGACCACTTGCAGAGCGTCGCGGCGGGGCGTTATCTGCAGCGGCGCGCGGCTAGCGGCGGTGTTTGCGTGGCGTGGCGCGGCGTCGTCCGCCCACGCCGGCCAACATATGAAAACATCAAACAAAACTTATAAGAGCATAAATAGTGCCTGTTTACTTTATCCATTACGATTTGCCCACTGACATTGTTAATACCGCCGTAAACAACTGAATTTTTGTCTTTCATTAAAAGTGACTTTTTCATTTAAAATGTTATTTAATGAAAAATGCGTAATCAAATTACAATCTTATTCAAATAAACAGTTTGCTTCAGTCTTTTCTGTTACAATGTTACGTAACGTAAACTTTTTTTTTATTTTTTTTTTATTTTTTTATTCAGATATCCGACCTCGATTTTAGGGGGACACTCAAGTGAGAAACATACTTAAGTCGTCATGAAACATTTGAGATTTACCCCTAATACGAAGTATAACAACAAAATGAAGATGAATAAGACATATTTACATATAAAACATTGCAATCGTCGACTCCAACATAAAATGTTCAAATGTTTGTAAATCTATCGGACCAAACTACGTGGTCATGAGGCCGTAGCTTACAAACTACTTAAACCTAGATAAAGTAACCTAAGGACACCACACACACCCATGCCCCAGGGAGAACTCGAACCTCCACGGCGAGCAACCGCGCGCTCCGCAGCGAGGTGCTTTAGACCGCTCGGCTACTCCACCGCGGCGACTCCAACATATTCAAATGTTTGTATAGTCTATGTGACTTAACTACGGGGTCATCAGTCCCTAAACTTACAAACTACTTTTGAACTAGCTAACACTAAGGACGGACACATATATACATGCCGGAGGGGGGATTCGAACCCCCGACCGTAGTGGCCGTGCAGACTGGAGCGCCTCAGTCCCCCCCCCCCCTTTTTTTTTCATCTGGTAGGTCTTTGGTTTGTGGTCGTTCGTTCCATTTGTTCGTGGTTGTTCGTTGAGTGGTTGGCTCAGATTTTTTATTACAGAGGGCGTTTAGCCCACTGACCGGGCGCGCTGAGCCACGGCGCTCGGCTTGTCCCCTCGGCCACCGCGGCCGGCTCCAACATGTAATTCGCTTGACGAAAATAGGTTAACTTTCGATATTAGCAGACGGTCGTTCCGTCAAAACATTCTTCTCGAGAAAGCTTGACGTGACGTGACGGTCCGGTGACGGACAGTGTGAATGCAGCCATTAGAAATACATTGCGGAATGTTCTGACGGACGGTGACGTGAAGTCACGTGACGGACAGTGTGAATTAGCCTTTAAACTAACTTCCAATAAGGACAACATGCACAGATCAATGGCCGAGCCGGCCGCGGTGACTGAGGCGCTTCAGTCACGGTCTGCACGGCCACTACGGTCGGGGGTTCGAATCCCCACTCGGGCATGAATATTTGTGCCCCGACCGTAGTGGCTGCGCAGACCGTGACTGCAGCGCCTCAGTCCCCTCGGCCATCGCGGCCGGCTAGTTTGTAAATTTAGGGACTGATGACCCCCTATTTAAGTCCCATAGACTATACAAACATTTGAACATTTGAACAATGGCCGAAGGGAGGAGTCGAACGTCCTACGACAGCGGACGTGTAATCCGTAGCACGGCGCCTCTGAGCACGCGGCATAGATCTTCATTAGAACAGATGTACAGCGACAAGTGGTGTCCTTTACGGAATTTACGTAACGCTGTTTCCACTGTTTCCCGCCTCGCGCTGCGACGCCAGCTGCTCGCCGCCGTTCTACTCGGGCGGTCGTAACTCGGGACCACTTGCAAAGCGGCGCGGGGCGGCCGGGGCGTTATCTGGAGCGGCGCGCGGCTAGCGGCGGTGTTTGCGTGGCGCGGCGCGGCGTCGTCCGCCCACGCCGCCGCCCCGTGAGGCAGGTAGCAGCGGCGCCGCGTCTGCGCAGAACGCGCTAGGGGTGGGGGGGGGGGGACGCCGGGCGGCGACGCCAGCGAGGCGTCAGTCGCGCCCCGCAGCCATGCCGTGACGGCCGCAACATGCGCGCGCTCCGGCCCGCCATGTTCTTCGCTTCCTCAGGTACGTCGCGAGCCCAGCCGGCTTGGCCGTCTTCTGCACGCCGCGCCGCTGTCGTCGTGTGTCGTTGCAGTGTCCGTGTGATTCATCACATGTGTTGCGTCGTGCGTACCAGATATACGTCGCAATGTTTTCATGACAACAGTATGTTCAAATGTTTGTATAGACTATGGGACTTAACTACGGGTTCATCAATCCCTAAGCTTACAAACTACTTATGAACTAGCTAAGACTAAGGACGGCACAAATATCCATGCCCGAGGCGGGATTCGAATCCCCGACAGTAGTGGCCGTGCAGACCGTGACTGGAGCGCCTTAGTCCCCTCGGCCACCACGGCCGGCATGACAACAGAAGTTTCATCTTCGGCTCTTTATGTAGCTCCACAGAGCTGATGGTGTAACAATAGGCAATTGACTCTAAACAATGAGAAGTGTGTCCTGGCGTAATGAATGTTCAAACAACTTACGGGTATGCTGCCGGGTGACGTCGTCGACAACCGCCGATGTTTCGACAGGAGGACACCCTGCCATTCTCAAGGCACAACTGCAGGGTTGTCGACGACGTCACCCTGCAGCATACCCGTAAGTTGTTTGAACACACCTTGTTTTCGTAACGACAGTAGTTTCCTCTTCGGCTGTTTATGTAGCTCCACAGAGCTGATGGTGTAAAAATTGTCAATTGACTCTAAACAATGAAAAGTGTGAAGTCGTCCACACGAGTACGAAAAGAAATCCGTTAAACTTTGTTTTTCACTACGGTCGGGGGTTCGAATCCCCCTCGGGCATGGATATTTGTGCCGTCCTAGTTCGTAAGTAGTTCATAAGTAGTTTTGTATGTTTAGGGACTGATGACCCCGTAGTTAAGTCCCATAAGCTTAACAAACATTTGAATTTGAAATTTTGTTAACAAGATAAATCAATCAAAAGTGAAGGCCGTAAACTCCACAAAATACCTAGGAATTACTATTACTTCAGACTTACAACTAGAAAGATAATGTCGTGGGAAAGGCGAACCAGAGACTGCGTTTCATTGGTACAACCCTTAAAAGATGCGACAGAACTACTAAAGAAACTGTACACACTACGCTTGTCCGTCTATTTTTGGAGTATTGCTGCCCAGTGTGGACATCGAAAGAGTCCAAAGAAGGACAGCTCGCTTCGTATTGTCACGATACAGGGGAGACAGTGTCACGAAAATGATACAGGATCTGGGATGGGAATCATTGCCACAACGGCCCTTAACGCTGCGGCGTGGGCTACTTGCGAAACTCAAATCGCTAACATCGTCCTCCGAATGCGAAAATATATTGTTGACTCTCACTTACATAGGTAGAAATGATCATCAGAATAAAATACGAGAAATCATAGCTCGGACACAGAGATTCAGGTACCAGATATACCGTGCAATGTTTTCGTGCCGACAGTAGTTTCCTCTTCGGCTCTTTATGTAGCTCCACAGAGCTGATGGTGTAAAAATTGTCAATTGACTCTAAACAATGGAAAGTGTGAAGTCGTCCACATGAGTACGAAAAGAAATCCGTTAAACTTTGTTTACAAGATAAATCAATCAAAAGTGAAGGCCGTAAACTCCACAAAATACCTAGGAATTACTATTACTTCAGACTTAAATTGGAAAGAACACGTAGATAATGTCGTGGGAAAAGCGAACCAGACACTGCGTTTTATTGGCACAACCCTTAAAACATGCAACAGAACTACAAAAGAAACTGCATACACTACGCTTGTCCGTCCATTTTTGGAGTATTGCAGCCCAGTGTGGGATTCTTATCACTTGGGTTTGACGGAGGTCATTGAAGGAGTCCAGAGAAGGGCAGCTCGTTTCGTATTGTCGCGATACAGGGGAGACAGCTTTACGGAAATGATACAGGATCTTGGATGGGAATCATTGCCACAACGGCGCTTATAGCTGCGGCATGGGCTACTTGCGAAAATCAAATCGCCAACATTCTCCTCCGAATGCGAAAATATATTGTTGACTCCCACGTACATAGGTAGAAATGATCATCAGAATAAAATCCGAGAAATCAGAGCTCGAACGGAGAGATTCAGGTGTTCTTTCTTCCCGCGCTCTATTCGAGAATGGAATGGGACATAAATAGTATAATGGTGGCTCGATGAACCCTCTGCCAGGCACTTAAATGTGATTTGCAGAGTATCCCATGTAGATGTAGATGTATATCGCTGAGTATGTCCATATCACATGTGTGCGCGTTGTATACATCCCTCGTGATCGAGTCGCGTTGTATTGTTCTCGTGATTCACGACTCGGAGGGTTACATGTTATGCGCCGTATATAACAGACGCTTCCATACGTTGCAGTATTTTTGAGAGGTATTTCCACTTCGACTACACTAAAATGACTACCGACTCTGTCCATCCCACATGCAAGCGTTTTGTACAAAGCGATGTGGTCCTATACATTGTTACTGTAACGGACCACTCGCAAATCTTGTGCGTCATACATATATACATCCACACGTTTCAATGTTTCCGATTATCTTAGATTAATACTTGTTCCATAGATCATAAATACATTTCGAAGCGACGTGGAACATGTCAGTTTAATATAAGGTGACACTGAATATTTTAACGATTTTTTAAATTGTTTTACTTCATTTTTTAATTATTTTTTTTCTTTGCCGAAATTACTGAGTTTTATCTAAAAACTCATCTAATGTGGAAGGACTTGCCAATGAGAAATTCCGATTAGCTTAGTTTAATACTTATTCCATAGGTCATAAATACATTTCACAATGATGTGGAGCATGTCAGTTTAATAAAAGGTGACACTCAATATTTTAACGATTTTTTAAATGTTTTACTTACATTTATTTATTTATTTATTTTGTTTTTTGTCTTTACCGAAATTGCTGAGTTTTATATAAAAACTCATCTAATGTGAAAGGAGTTGCCATTGAGAAATTCTTTTAATTTCTTTTTAAATACGACTTGGCTGTCTGTCACATTTCTGATGATAATTAATAAGTGGCCATAGACTTTCGTGGCAGTATAATTCATTCGTCTCTGTTCCAAACTTGGGTTTAACCTTGATTAGTGAACATCACTGTTTCTCTCAGTGTTGTAGGTATGCACACCACCATTACTTTTTTAATGTGTCGGATTGTTAATAATAAATTTCGTAAGTGAATACATATATTGTGAAATCCATATATCCTTAAATAAATGTCTACAGGATAATCTTGTGTCGGCTTCCGAAATTATTCTGATTACACACTTTTGTGCAATGAATACTTTTTTACTCAATGTTGCATTGTTCCACAATATGATACCATACGAAAGCAGCAAATGAAAATAGGCTTTGTAAGCTAATTTACTGATATGTATGTTACCAAAATTTGCCATAACCCTGATAGATAAGTTCAGACAAAAAGATGATAGCTTTCGAAATGTGGTGCTACAGACGACTGATGAAAATTAGGTGAGTAGATCACGTAACCAATGAGGAGGTGTACAAATAAATTGGGGAGGAAAGGAGTTTCTAGCATATCCTGACTAAGAAAAGGATTAGGTTGGTGGGACGCACCATAATGAGACGTCAAGCAATTGTCAACTTAGCATTAGAAGGAAGTGTGTTTGCGGTAAAAATCGTAGACGGAGACCGAGGGAAGAATACAGTAAGCAGCTTCAATAGAATGTAGGTTACCGAACATATTCTCAGATGAACACGCTTGCAAAGGACAGGGTGGCGTGGAGAGCTGCACCATAACAGTTTGCGGACTGAAGACCGCAACAACAAGTCACTACACCGATATGATATATGAGTGTTAACAATTTAATGCATAGTGTAGCTGATCAGCTAGATACATTTTTTTCATTATCTCTCAAACTGATCAACAATTTACCACAAATTCATTTATAGCTGCTTGTATACATTGTGTTAAATGTGCTAGTCTCTCGTCCTAGCAATTATAAATTACAGAGCGCTTCTGAGTCATTTTCACAGATAGCTGCATTGAGTTACTCCTAACATGTGCATTTGTTTACTTTAGTATTCCTCCTTCGCCATGTAAAAGTAGTCAATCACATACTACTGTTGCATTGTGAGTTACTTTCTGGAAAGATGAGAGGCGTAATAGGGGTATTTACTGCATCTGGTACGTCACGGAAGCACTATATAGCTGACCAGCTATGAAGTGTTTGTTGCTAGTAGTGCATAATAACTTTCAGCAATTTTTTCATTATTTTTCTCAGTATATAGGCACTATATATATTAATCGTGGTAGTTTTTATATATTCAAATAAAAAATCTTGTATTAAAGGATTAATTCCGAATTATTAACTTATCCAACGACAGCTGTAAAGTCTGCCTTATTTAACGACTGATTGCGGTATTACATTAATATCATCTTCAGGTCCTTCACAAATAAACTTACAAATCAGTGTTGTATCTATATCATCTTGCTCTATATACGTTATACAAAATATAAAGAACAATAAGTACACACTAGCCAACAATGAGCATTGAAGTAATATAATAAGGCCTAATGAATGGTATACTACTGAAATAAAATATTTATAAATAATATAAAAATCGAAATATCTGAAAGTTATTACTTCTAGAAACAATGGTGTTGATTGTATGCAATCAGTAACATTTATTCAGAATGTTTGCGTCCTGAGATATCTCGGTAAATACTAGATATGTGTCAAAATATTAGAAAATGACATAAGAAGGCGAAATATAGGAAATAATGATGTAGGGAATTATTATTGGTATTATCAGTTAGTTTCACCAACGGATGAAATACATTATTTAGGTCCGTACATAGAATTAAATTAATGAATTGTCATTGTAGTGAGAACTAACAGGGAATACGTCAATATTAATGTAATACGAAACCAGTCGGTAAATAAAACAGAACAAACTTTACAGCTGTTGGTGGATAAGTTAATAATTTGGAATTGTAAGTCGACTAGCCGCAATCCCAATTCCGTTACAACATGGACCTACATCGATACATGAGTGTGTGTGTGTGTCCATCTCGGATGTCGTCGTGTTGTACACACCGCTGTGATCGGGTCGCATTTCATTGTTCGCGTGACTGACGCGAGAGGCAGGTGTAGAGCGTCATACAGTACATACCAGAAGCCTCCACAGATCTGCAATATTTTATAAAGGACACTAATTTTCTTCTTCGCCGGAGAGATGAATATTTTTCACAAAACACGTTGTTTGATGCTACGATGTTCTTCGTGCCCTACTACATGTTTCTAAGTCTTGATTACTGTTGCCATATAGTCGAGATTTGTCCGGATTATCCCTATATTTCATGCGATGTCCGGACTTCAGGCAAAATATTAGAATCTCGATTGTTACTGTATCCGAGTGGGAGTAGCCGTGAGGTCTAAGACATCTTGGCACAAACTGGGCGGCCGTTCCCGCCGGCATAGGTGTGTGCGTTGTTCTTAGTGTAAGTAGGTTGTAAGTCAAAGGACTAATGACCACAGCAGTCGGGTCTAACAGGTTTACAAACATTTGAACATTTAGTTACTCATAAAGTTCCATACAGAACAATAATTGGAATTTACCACGTACTGTCATTCGCTTCATTGTCGAATGGAACACAAACCTAAACGTTTGTGAACGTTGAAAACACTTGGACTTGTCAAATTACAACATTTGCTCATGATTTTTTAATTGCGGCCTAAAGGACAATAAACACACACACATTTTTGTTTACACTCCCACATAAGAATCTGTAATGTTGATTACTCGGCTACGGAGCGAAATCTGTTTCTTAAATGCCAAGTTCATACTCAGGATGAACTCTGATGCTAATTGTTAGAATTGTAAATCTTTTATGAACGACACTTCACGACACAAACTTCTGGACATTGTGTAAAATTCGGTACGAAGTGCCAACGTAGATATTCATTATAATTACCAATCTGCCGATAGTGTTAAATCTTTTTCTAGGTACTTGATTTGATCAATAAAAAGTATCATTTTCAGTTATAATTCTTCCAACATCAACTACAAAATCTGGGCATTTTAATTTTTTTCCCCATATGTTTTAGCATTCTAATCTGGCAACGCTAATCTTTGTGTAGATGCCGAGCAGTGGAGAAAGTCTTCCAAGCACGAATTAAATTCAGGATGGAAATCAAAACCAGCGCCTAGTTCCAGATTTCTCATTGTCGCCTGCCAGTTGTCATCGTTTGTTTCGAAGCTTTTAAATTGTCAGTAGGAAAGACTTTGTGATTTACTAAAGACGTGTGAAGTAAATAGAGCACAGAGACGGATTCTGTTACGAAAGAGGCGTGCGTGTTTATACGAGTGGCATCCTGAAAGTAACTTGACGTAACTAAAAAAAAAAAAAAAAAAAGAGAAAGGTAGATAGGTACATAAAAAACTGTATTGGTGACAGGTACAGCAATGGTTGAACTGTTTTTGGACAGTCGCTGTTGATTCTTCCGGGTTGCATGGTCGTGGTCGAAGAAACATTTCTGCTCCTGACGTTTCATCCAGAGGTGCGCTGGATATCTTCAGAGATGCTTCTGGTGGCGGTGAGTCTTGCTGACTGGCGAGTCGGGCGTCGGAGAGCGGTATAAATTCTGTCTAAAAGGGGGCGTGGTCAAGTGTTCACGTGTGCGGCACAGGAAGCCTTGTTAAAACCATAACTATCGATAGTCGATGGTCAAGGATAAAAGCGTAACTGCCTTTTGTGAAGAACTACTGTCCAATGTTCAAAAAATGTTCAAATGTTTGTATAGTCTATGGGACTTAACTACGGGGTCATCAGTCCCTAAACTTACAAACTACTTATGAACTACTTACGAACTAGGACGGCACAAATATCCACGCCCGAGGGGGGATTCGAACCCCCGACCTGTTCACATGTCATAAGTTTCATAGCTTCTTCCTTGCTGTTAAAATTATCCCCATGTTTGTGTACTTCGATTGCTTCTCTGTACAGCCGTGGATAATACTTCGTTGTTGTAGATAAAATTTGCGTTTAGGAAAAATTCACTTCATATTTCCTGATGTTCAGGTACAGCTGATTTCTCAGTTTTACCTAGTCGGCAGACTTTTATGCTCTTTCAGTCTTGTATTCACACTCCTTTTTGTAGTACAAATATACACTTTCGCATAGGAACACAGAATTTTGTACACCCCACTAGATGATAAGAAGGGCGTTTGACCTTTACAGATCGGAGTGCCTGAGTTATCTTTTTTGTTGGTTGAAAAACCGGTCTGATATCGTGTTTACGTAAAATCTTTTCTATCTGATCCGTAACTGTTTTAACAAAGTGGAGAGAAACCGTGTTCTTCCGTCGCTGTGTTTTACTGCTGTCCGTTTGTCTACCGTTCCTTGGTCGCAATACCCTATTTACCTGGTTTTCGTGTATATCCATTCTTCTCAAAAGCCTGCATCAGATGCTGTAACTCGGAAGCCAGGTGTTACGGCGTGCATGGCTCTGTCAATAAGGCTTTTGTTGTGGATTATGGTTGGAATCCTTGTGCAAGTATCTGTCCGTATGCGTGACTTTCCGGAAAACCTTATGTTTCAAACTTCCATCAGCCTGTCGCATAACTGAAAAATCCGAGAACGATGTTTCGTTGTCATTTTCCATCTCAATAGTAAACTGTGTCTTCGGATTTACACTATTCAGATAATTTTTGGACATAGTCACAAAAAGGAGGGTCATTCCATCTCAAATCAAGTAAAAGTCTGAACCTTGACCTTTCAAATTTGGATGAATATTTTGTTCATGTAACGTACTCAGCAACACTAGTATAAATTTTAAGTTTCAAATTTTTCTGACTTTTGATTTTTGAGTTTCAAGGGTTTGAAAGTCGAAAAAAATTACTGATTTTGATAGATAGATGGTTGCTTTAAAACGCTGTAGCTCAAAAACTATACGACATAGAGATCTCAAACTTAACCATCGTTTTCCTCTAAAACTTACCTTCAATTTGATATGTAACACGACTATGCTACCAAAATCTGAACATTAAAAAAAATATATATATATAATTTTAATTTCCAAAATACGTACTCTCAGATTTTTTTAAATAAAAATTATAATTGTTGTCCAGTCTAACTGACTATGTGCACGCAAAATTTGAAGATGTGATCTCAGTGGGTTCTTGTGTAAAATATTATTTTACTACCTGAATACACACTAGTGAGGTGAAAAGTAGACTATTTCTAGGCTATGATTACTAAGGCAGGCCTACATAATGCTAACAAACTTAAATGATTAAGTTAGCCTTTTTATGTAACATTACCCGCCTATTGTTTGTTAACTCATTAAATGATATAGTGTTGTTTTAATTTAATTTTCTTGATTCTTTTAACTATGCATCAGAAGGAAGTGAACACATTTTAGTTGGTAATATACATGCTAAAAGTAAATTCTTCTCCCCGTATACACCCTGATATTGTAAATTGTGCGAGCAAGACTTTTCTTTAATAACTATTTCAAAAATCATTATTATACAAAAATGTTCAATCGTCTGTAATTATATGGGACCAAACTACTGTGGCCATCAGTCCCTAAATTAAGAAACTACTTAAACTAAGTTAAACACACACACACACACACACACTCACACATCCCCGAGGGAGATCTAGAACCACTGGTGGTAGGAGCGGCGCAATTGCTGACATGGCGTCTGGAAATGTCCGGCCATTGAAACGTAAGTGAAGTTAGTTACATCTGAGGTCTGCGAAATGTTGAATGTCTCCGCGAAGGCACTCTTTGGTGTGTGCTGCATCGCGTTGGAGCCAGTAGAATTCGTTGCCCCATCACCACCGAGTACGACCAAAAACCAATTAGTACGTAAAACAATGTACGTACAATGTATGTACGTACGTAAAACAATGTACGTAAAACAATGTACGACTTGATTATATTGATATACATATTATACGGTTTCAAATGAAAAATGACCTGCACAAGGTGTTTCACTAAGTGTGTTTGCCTCTGTAACTTATAAAATAATAGGTGACGGGAAATTTTAATGCGGTAGGTCAACACAAGAAATGTTACACTTTCTGCGGAGCTATGAACATAGTTTATTATATTTTCCAAAGAGTTACAGCACAAATAAATCTATCGTGTATTGGATTCGTTGAAACCAGCTGCGTCCAAATCAATTTAAACTACATTCCTATCACTGTTACTTTGGCAGCTACAACCCTTCAAAGTTCCGGGGGCGGAGGCTGCAGTAACGTAACTGACTGGCTGAGTGGCTATCCCCTGGGGCACAGCCCACTGTCTCATGACCACCAGCCAGTAAGTTACGCTGTCGTAGCCTCCGCCCCCTAAACTTTGAAGGGTTGTAGCTCCCAAACTAACAGTGATAGGAATGCTGTTTAAATTGATTTGGGCGCAGCTGGTTTCAACGAATCCAATGCACGATGGAAAAAGCTATTGTTCCATTTAAATAATTATATATTTGTGCTGTAACTCTTTGAAAAATTATACAATAAACTATGTTCATAGCTCTGCAGAAAGTGTGACATTTCTTGTGTTGACCTACCGCATTAAAATTTCCCGTCCCCTATTGTTTTATAAGTTAGAGAGGCAAACACACTTAGTGAAACACCCTGTATATACCAAATTTTATACCTACGGTCATGTGTACCGCCACGTCCCCTTACCGAAACGCAAAAGCAAGTGGTCAAATATACCATCATAACCATTCTCTTCCTGCGCCTGTTATGAATGAAATAAAACCAATTTTCAGAGTCCTGAGTGATCCTGTTTTGTTTAGTAAATGTCTCAAGAGGGCACTCAGGATACAAATGAAAGTATCAACCATTGCATATGGGAAAGTTTACCCACGAATGTTTTTGCAGGACTAAAAAAAATGTTCAAATGTTTGTTAAGCTTAAGGGACTTAACTACGGGGTTATCAGTCCCTAAACTTACAAACTACTTAGGAACTACCTACAACTAAGAACGGCACAAATATCCATGCCCGAGGGGGGATTCGAACCCCCGACCGTAGTGGCCGTGCAGACCGTGACTGAAGCGCCTCAATTCCCTCGGCCACCGCGGCCGGCTTTTGCAGGACTAAATACATTGAAGTTTGGTGTAATAGATGAAGTGATATGTTTCAATGATGGAGTGATAGGAAGGATGGAAGTCCTGACAAATGTAGGACTACAATGTGGCTCCAACATAAAAGATCAATTGCTTGTGTATGACATACAACGGGTGTATGAAGCTGAAAGATTCGCTCTTTAAATTACCAAAGAAGCACGAAGTGCTAAAAGGAATGCCAATGGGAAGCTTGAAGATGAAATGCTGCAGGATAAAGACTATGCTTCAGGAATGTTCTGAGACACGGTTTAATTGGACTCATATCTTCATTCGCAGTTTCCCGCAAGTTACTTGCAATAGTCCTTACTTATGTAGTATACCTAAGCTTTATTGCAGAATCAACTAAATTATATGAGGGGACTGCAGCGAGCCAGTCACGGTCTGCACGGCCACTACGGTCGGGGGTTCGAATCCCCCCTCGGGCATGGATATTTGTGCCGTCCTTAGTAGTAGCTAGTTTATAAGTAGTTCGTAAGTTTAGGGACTTATGACCCCGTAGTTAAGTCCCATAAGCTCTACAAACATTTGAACATTTTGAACTAAATTATAGAAAAAAATAACATATAAAAATTGAAATGGAAGATTTGATATTTTTTAACGCTTGTAATATACATAGTAGGTGGACTTAAATATGTATAGTAAATGAGCCATCATGTCATACATATCTGGTAAAAATTAGGTCTCCTTCAGATGTATAATATAGGATTAAATGGCACCTCAATTTGAGGAAGCATTTTGGAAAAAAAATTGCATCAGTTTCTTTGTAATTTTTGAATAACCCTAAGCTGGTTCAAAAATATTCAAAATATTTCTAATTTGTTTAAAAAGTGTGCTCCATTACCTGATATCAACATAAAATCTGTAAATAATATACATTATAAGCAGTGCCTGATGAAATAGGTGTTGATTTTTACATAATATTGAGCCGCAGAAGTACCCTGTATCCTTAAACCACTGTGCTGTAGGAAAGAAGAGAGTCTCCACGTGCCTCCTATAAGATTGAATAGCCCTCACCTTACGGTTTCTTGAGATGAAAGGAGAATTTCAAAGTCGTGTATTGTTCCTCGCGTTTTACGTGCATTACAGCGGTAGGCAATACTGAACATGTCTGAACTTGGCTGCCCCTTACAGGCGGGAACCGAGAGTCCCCACAATGAAACTACTACTGTTTGATCGTTTTCTATTAAGCTAATAGAATATCGTAAAATTAAATTTTAACGGGAAAAATTATGACCGTAATAATTATTATCATTCTTTATTGAACAGCCCTGGTAATTGTAACTGGGACCGCAGGGCTTCGCTTGCAAGTGAGTAAGAGACCTTTCTACACGGGAAGTGAGAGCTTAGGAGATTACCTATGATGCACCGGTCACGCCAGCCGTGTACAGTGTAGACGCGTCCACTTGCACAAGTTGCACGCATACGATCGCTAGTAGACGGAATAGGATGGATCCTATTCTCACGCGTATGGAAGTGCTTAGTGATTGCGCAGACGACCGAATGGGGAACCCAGCTGACAAACGAAGCCAAGTCAGGAATTTATTTGAGAATGTGTACTTGTCTCCTGCTCAGAGGAACGTAGTTTTCGACTCAGTCGTAAGTATTTTAGGAGGCGATACTATAGAGGAATTGCATTAAAATTTAATATAACCTGTGTACAATTTTATTGAATACAGAGATATAGCTGTTAATATGAAATCCAAAGAAACGTAGAGCAAATGTAAATCAAGAAAGTTTCACTGATTTATCCGTCGGTGATTGGTAGTACAAAACTTACTTAAAAGTACAATTTTGTGTATGGTCTACACGTTCATTTCCACTTAGTTACCCGGTTTTTGGCTTACTAGGACATTTTCAGACTTTAAACTACGTCAAAAACCGGTTATTTAAATAAAAGTCAATATGGCGTTCTACCAAGAACCGACGAAATAATCAGTCAAAATATACAAATTAGTTTGTTGTACATACCAAGAGCTGTATCTCTGTACCCAATAAAAATTGGACACACATTATATGAAATTTAAACTGCAAATCGTCTTTATTACCATCCTCTAAAATATTTCTTATTTTTCCTGAAAAATGCTGTAGGTAGCAGATAAAATATTTGTTTTTGGTGAGCATTAATTGAAGCTTATGAAAGTGAAAGATCTATGTATAGATACCTGTGCTTGTTCATCATATACGAGGCGCGTCCAGAAAGTAAGTTCCGTTTGGTAATAAAATGAAATTGTACACAGATACAGATGACATTTTTATTGCACAAAATTCTACAACTCTTAAAGTACTTTTCCACATAACTGCCGAAATTTTGCAGGCATTTGTCATAGCGTGGCACTAGGTTTTGTATACCTTCTTCATAGAAATCTGCCGTCTGTGTCTTCAACCAGTTGGAAACAATTTCTTTCAGCTCGTCGACATTGGTGAAGTGATGACCGCCAAGGAAAGACTTGAGATGTAAGAACAGATGAAAGATGGACGCCCACTTCGTTCTTCATCGTGTACATCACTACGCCCGCCATTTAACTGTCGAGCCCATCTTCTCACCATCGAATCACCCTTCGCGTTTGGTCCGTAAACATCGCAAATTTGCCGATAAATTTCACTTGGTTTCACTTTCCTCGCATTCAGAAACCGAATCATCGACCTGATTTCACAGGCGGCGGGATTTTCAATCAACGCCGATATTTCAAACAAGCACAACGAAGCGTACGTAACTGACAGCTATCTCCAAATGGCGCACGTTCTCCTTGATACACATCTACAGCGCATGTGCGAAACTGCAATCGCAGCGCTGCAGCGGAGATAAATTGAAACGGAACTTACTTTCTGGATGCGCCTCGTACATAGGCGCCTCAAACCGCAGGGGCTGGAAGTATATAATCGCATTTTATAATGAGGACGTTAACACATGTGAGCGACGTAGTTACGCATGAACTGCACGAAAACAATTGAATACAGTTTCACAGTGGCAGTCTAAAATGCAAATAAATGTTTTAATCATCACAAAATTTCATACAGTTTCGAAAAGTGATGTAAACGCGGCGATTCATTTGCTGTAAGTTGACAAAAAACGAAGTAGACGCGTGAAGCAGACGATTCGACAAATGCGTACCGTTTGAACGCTTATTTGTAGTTCGACGGTCTATCGCAAGGGGCGCTGCAGCTGACGACGACTTCCTTGTGCTTGTTGTACGTCTAGTATAGAAAGAGCTTGAGGGAGCTCGTGTTGCCGTGGTGAGCACAACACGCCTCCAGACCGCTCGCGGTGGGTGCAGCCGGCAGCGCAGGGCCAGGAACCACGAACAGCGGCGTCGCGAACTGTGGCTGCCGCGGCGTGTAGCCTGACGAATCATTTCCAGGCAATGCGAAATGCGCCGCGGACAGCCTGCTTGCAACACCGGCCACTGCTGACGGACAAACGCGAGAGCTGTCGTTGACGCGAGCCAGGCTGCTTGTCACTTTCTGCTGGCGTAGCGGCTGCCACTTCTCCAAATACGGTCCGCGGACAGGTTTAGTGCGTACGACGTACCCAGTGCAGTTGGATTTCGCGTTAGAATCGTTTCGCTCGTCTTAGCTTGGGCGATGTACTCTTTCCTCCTCCAGTGTTTCTCTCTTTGAACTCCAGACAGCTGCATGGCACGGTTCAAATGTTCAAATGTTTGTAGAGCTTATGGGACTTAACTACGGGGTCATTAGTCCCTAAACTTACAAACTACTTATGAACTAGCCCATTCTAAGGTCGGCACAAATATCCATGCCCGAGGGGGGATTCGAACCCCCGACCGTATTGGCCGTGCAGACTGTGACTGGCGCGCCGCAGTCCCCTCAAATGTTCAAATGTTTATATAGCTTATGGGACTTAACTACGGGGTCATCAGTCCCTAAACTTACAATCTACTATGAACTAGCTAATACTAAGGACGGCACAAATATCCATGCCCGAGGGGGGGATTCGAACCCCCGACCGTAGTGGCCGTGCAGACCGTGACTGGAGCGCCTCAGTCCCCTCGGTAACCGCGAGCACGGCACGGTCACTCGAGAAAATACACTGAGGTGAGAGGTCATCAGATACTACGTTGCATCGTAACGGGCCTTATTTTGCCGGCGATGCGCACCATCACAACGTAAGCCAAAAAGAGACAGCAGACTGCACATGTCGGGAGAGGGGATTTCCCGAACATGTGGACCTATTCTGCGGGACTCTACAATCACCTCAGGCACACCTACAGGCTAGCACAGAACAACAAATATACGAGGCCATAAAACAAGAGGGCCAATGGACGGCACTCAATATACTGACAGATAAAATCATAGAAAAGAAACAGACCATACAGAAGATAAAAACGTTTGCAGTGATCATACATTTTGCACAGAGTGTACCAGCAAAGGAACCGAAATTGGGAACACTATAGGGCCAGCAACACGGATCCCTATTTACATAAACGGCCGGCGAACTTAGCAGTAACCAGGTCACAGCGCAACTAGTATCAAACGGAAGATACCACCACAAGAAGCAAGGAGAGAGAAGAAACAGACTTATGTTCTTCAGTATTATCAGTTTCAGTCAGTAAAACTTGTATTATTAATCTGAATAGTTGTTCCAGTTTACTCCGATATCTTCACCAGTACTTTACTGACTACTAGACCGGACGAGGAAACAACACAAAGCGACGAGGACACAACATAAATTATTTAAATTAATTTTTCTAAATATTATTTAGAATTTTACTGCATCTCTTGGTTAAGCTTGGTTATTGTTTGTATAAAAAAATCAACAATGAAAACTACGACCTGTCTTAGCATCCATATCGCAGGTCATTGAAAACGAAAGCAAATAAATAAATAATAAATAAAGAAACTAAACGTAGAATGCAGTCAAAAAGTCGTCGCAAGTCCCATTTGGGATTTGGAGTCACGCTGCCTCTTTAGCCGACCGTAATTGCGAAAGTGTATCTGGTGCAGGATTTTGTGCTCGGTGTAACTTCTCGGTTATGCCTCGTAAATGTTCTTTGGCGTTCACGGTGGGCGATCTAGATGGTCAAACCATTCGGTGGGAAGATCTAAAAAGCAATATGCAATCGGTGACATGGCAAATGCCATCCACAAAAATTCTACCATTGTGTGCGAACATGAACATGACTGGGTCAAAATGGCCTCTAAGTTGTCCTTAGTTGGTTTAATTTGACCATCGGACCCACTCCATGTGAAAACAGCCCACAACATTATGGAGCCGCGTCAAACTTCTACAGTATCTTGCTGACAACATGGGTCTATGGCTTCGCAGGTCGTGTGCCATCCTGTAACCTACCATCAGCTCTTACCAACTGAAGCTGCGACTCATCTGACCAGACCATGGTTTCCCAATCGTCCAGGGTTTAACTGATTTAGCCATGAGCCCAGAAGTTGCGCTGAAGGCGATGTTGTACCGAAAAATGTGTAAGTTGGGATAACAGTTTACCATCACCCCTCCTCGAATTAGAAGGACTGTGATAAAGGGAATGAGAAAAACAAGGAAGTTTCTGAGTCACCATGCAGAGTAAAAGTCTGCTCGTT
Source organism: Locusta migratoria (assembly GCA_026315105.1). Lineage (NCBI taxonomy): Eukaryota > Metazoa > Arthropoda > Insecta > Orthoptera > Acrididae > Locusta > Locusta migratoria. The sequence continues at coordinate 219,338,720 of CM048750.1, read as the reverse complement.
CCTAGATTTAACAGTGAACCCTCGAGGTATGGATCTTCCACGATTAGTCTGGAGACGCTGAAATAGACTTAGGGTTGGTCATGGATGTTCTGCACAAATGGGGTATTTTGGACTCTCTAGCATGTGATAGCGGAGCGGAAAGGCACACTATGGAACACATCCTCAGTGAATGTCCAAAAAGCAGTTTTCCATCCGTGTTGGAGTGGCCGATCGTCCTAAGACGCCTTGCTGTGGAGCGCGCGGTTGCTCGCCGTCGGAGGTTCTCCTTCGGGCATAGGCATGTGTGTTGTCCTTAGGTTTGCTTAATTTAAGTGGTTTTTAAGCCTAGGGACTAATAACCAAAGAGGTTAAGTCCCTTAGATTTACAAGCATTTGAACTTCAAAACTGCATATGCTCTTTAACCGTAGAGAATATTGCGTGAAGCCAACATGTGCTATAATTAGAACCTCTAGACATCGTGGTATGGAATCAAAGAGGGCCTCTTCTGGACATTTAACTAAAAATGTCGAAATTATTTGCAGCAAACTAAAGTTTTATAGCACTTTCTTGGTGGAGTGAATAAAAAGTCCTTTTATAATAGGTGTGTAGCATAACTTAAAGACGATTTTGAAAAATAGGGTTTATCAATCCGTGATCTTAAGCCTGATATTCAGAGTTTTCTGTACTATTATTCGGTATGCACATATCTGGGTGCGCCACTTGGTAACCACCGCGTTCCCTCTAGTTGGTGATCACAGAAATAGCTGACGAACCTTCCACTCCATCCACCGCCATTCGGCACTTAGCGTTCCCAATTACCGCTCGTGTAATTGCTTGTGCACACAAGCAGCGGGCGAAATCCTTACCGAGAATCGTGCGCTGGCTCGCACTAACCGCAGAACATCCACTGTTTGACTGTTCTGTATCCGGTATCTCGAACTGAGTGGACCAAGCAAACGTTCAATTACTACTCTCGCCCCCTAACAAGGGCTACTCTGAGTCTCGAATGCTCCTATCTGCATGAGGCAATGCTTAAAATTAAACTCGGCTGCTGCTAGCGCCTGAACACGCTGTAAGTAGTACGCATACATATATTTCGTTTTTTGTTATAAGGGTCTGCTTTGCACAAAACACTGGTTTTTTTCCTCTTAGCAAAATTGTTTTACTGTAGTTGGAGCATCGTCAGTTGTTCTTTTATACCTTAATTTAAAACAACATTTAAAACAACAGAAAATTTGTTTAGATGAACAGGTCATTCTTAAGTTCGTATTTGTCAAATAGAAAGATGATAGAATATTCTTATATATAAGTACACATTAAATACCTTGCGTCTCTATGTGGTGGTATTTTGGTTTTCCGGCATTTTTTTTTTTTTTTTTTTTTTTTTTTTTTGAGGGTATTCTCATTCTCATTTTGTCCTGTGCAGTTACGTGGCATTTACGTATACAACTGTTTCACATCGAAGTATTTGATCTAGGTTAAATTTCAATGTGTTTGATCGTTTTCACTGTCACTGTTTATGAATTGTAAAAAGCAGGCAGCGGGTGGTGACACAGTTGACTGTCTTCTGAGTAATGTTTGTAGAGCTTATGGGACTTAACTACGTGATCATCAGTCCCTAAACTTACAAACTACCTATGAACTACCTACTACTAAGGACGGCACAAATATTCATGCCCGAGGGGGGATTCGAACCCCCGACCGTAGTGGCCGTGCAGACTGTGACTGACGCGCCGCAGAACGCTCGGCCACCGCGGCAGCTCTTCTGAGTAGTAAGTTGGAATCTTGACATTGTGTGTGTGTGTGTAATTAGGAACATGTGTTTGTATATGTTGTAGGGTTGTTGCTGTACATTTATTATTATTACTATTATTGACTTCATCTCTTGTTTCACCCTACTTTGGGATACGTCAAGCAGTCACTTTTAATGTTAAACGCTTTTTCTAGTAGCCTAGTATTGTTTTATTCTTTCTGATCTTGCATTCCTTTTTTTTCGGAGATTTGGATCTTTCGTTTCGTTTGAACCTCTCTTTCCTTTCTGTAGCTAAATTTCTTTGCAGTTTTATCTATGAGCATATATTCTCTGATTTTTTCTTTGGTGTAAGCTACTTTGGTTTCGTTTTTCTTTTGCGGAAGAAAAATTTTTGGTTAATCTATTTGGATTCCTTCTGAGGATGTGGCCATAAAATCAATTATTCATTTCCAAATGCTGTCCAAACGTTTTTCGGCTATATGGTAAAGGGTTTCAGTTATTACATGCATTAGGTGTCGTTAGGGAATGTGACGACAAATATTTTTCTTAATATTTTTCTTTCTTTGATGACCAGGCTTTCAGGTTGATCGTGGTTCGTGATGGTCAGTGTTTCAGCTGCAGTCCGGGTTCCCGGTTTGATTACTGTATTGTTGTGCCTTATTTTACGGCGTTTTTCTATTTTTACTTTTGTTTTCTCAACTTATGATGCTCTTATTCTTATCGATACAGGTGGTGCCCGAGTAACACCTGCTAGACAATCATGTGATTAACATTCATTGTTGCTGCTACCTGTGTTCTTGTAACGCTAAGGTTTTGCTTGTGAATATGTGAAAATGTTCCAACAGTATTTAAATTGTAATGTAATGCAGTTTGCGCTTTGCTTCCACTTTCCATTTTGACAAAATGTACTTCTGTTTTGTCTGTTCATTTAAATATATGTACATTTCCACTGTGTGTTGTAGATGGCCATATTGAGTTAACACTCAGAAGGCCAAAAAAAAAAAAAAAAAAAAAAAAAACGCTACGGGCCATTGTTAACAGCATGGAAAATTACACCTCCCGTTGCTGTCTCCTCGTACCTCTAGCCTGTAGTTGTAGGGAGCTAGGCTGGGAGCGGTAAGGTGCTGAAATCGAAAACTGATGCAATATACAATTAAGAATCAGTTTCCTAACAAAATTTTCAACAATATTTTTCCAGGAGTCGGCACACAATTATCAACACTGCAGTCCAAGTCTCATAGAAGCTTGATGACAATTGTACTCCTCCAAGAGATTTGATAATTTAAATTGAAAGAAATTTTTAAACTTTTATACAATTAATTTCTCGGCGAACACAACTTAGTATGGCTGCTCAGAAAAGATTTACTTTACAAAAGAATTGTTATTGTTGTTGTCTTCATTCCGCAGACTAGGTTTCAGGCAGCTCCCCACGTTTTCTCATCCTGTGCAAGGCTCTCCGAATAACAACGGCAACATTATTGTTCAGATGTTCATATGTTTGTAAACCTAAATGACAAGACTGCTGAGGTCATGGGTCCATAGACTTATAAGATATCTAAATTAACATACGCTGAAGGACAACACACACACACACCCGTTCCTGAACGACAAACTCCGGCGGGAGCGGCTGCGCAATCCGTGGCATGACGCCTTAGACCGTGCGGCCATTCCTCGTGGTCTGTTTACTGTAGCCATCTCTCGGTCACCCTCTGAGATTTTAAACCCCTTTCGTCCCTCAAATGCTAAATTAACCATTCCTTGATGTCGGAGAATGTGACAAAACAATCGATACCTTATTTTAGTCAAGATGAGCCAGAAATTTATTCTCGCCTCAATTCTGTTTAGCACCTCTTCATTAAACAGAATTACATGACATGGTAAATGAAATTACTCCCCCGTGACCGTCAATGAGAACAGACATGCAATATGTAAAATATTGGTAATCTGGAATTTACAAGGGGAGTACATGGGTATCGTAATTTAGAATTTTTTTTTCATATTTATGGTACGTGAAGTTGAGAACTTAAATAACAATCAACGAAAGCCATTCGACGCAACTCTCAAAAATTATGGAGAAAATCGAATTTGGAATTTTGTAAGTACATCGAAGAACTAGTAAAGTAATTGAAGCGTATGTCCGCGTAGCTCATGTGCTAGCGTCTGGCATCGTAACCATGGAGTTGGTGGTTCGAATCTCCCTGTGGTAGATTTTTTTCGTTGTTTCCAAATATATAATTTTTGAACAACGAACGCAAATATTTTTATTCGTAATTTTCTATATTTTGATAATTTAAAGTAAAAAGAAGATAACATAAAAACACAAGGAAAATTTCATATCTGTGGCAATACTGAGAAATAAAAAAAAAAAAAAAAAAGTCCTTCATTTCGATGTGGTCTGACACATGCCAGGGGGATAAGCATCATAAAACAGGAAAATAATAATTTTCGTGGCATCGAGTGCGGGGAGTAACTTCATGAAGGGTGTAAGCAAATTAACACTATTTCAAATTCAGTTATATAAAACATATTTGGATCTCTACTCCCACGTGTCGTATCAGTTTTCGTATATGTACGTAGAAGAACTGAACACCTTGTCGTAACGTAATACGATGGTTGAGTAGGTTAGCTGTTTGGAAAGATATGAAGATGACTTTCCAAAAAGAGCGTCAAAGCTCTTCACAAACTTGTAAATAGAAATTAACAAACCCTGAGATTATTTTTCGTCTCAAACACGTCAAAGACATTAAAGATGTAGTGAAGCATGGAGGTCCATGTTCGATTCCCGACCGCATCACAAATTTTAATTCACTGATTCACTTCTATCTTCACAAACTGTTCAAAGACAACCATCGTCAAGTAATAGTTAAGCCCATTCTGTAAAAAAAATGTAACTTGTTATATTTTTTATTGGAACCATCATTATTAAGCACCTTTTTATAAAATGTAGAACATTAAGAATAAACAATAATTCGTGCATTTTTCGTAAAAAAATACCATAAGATATTAAAATTGTGTATTCGAAAACAACGAATAAAGGTAAAAAATCTGGCACGATAGGATTCGAAGCACGGAGGTAAGGTAAGATAAGGATGCTCACTACCTCCTTTTTCCACAAAATTTTATTTATTTCTTATACATTCCACTATATATAGTGAACATCAATTAAGACATCTTAGGACACACATAAGATACTTTACATAGCTATTCTTAAGCTACAACGACAGATGCTGCTACTGTTTTAATTATTGGTACTTACATGTAATTACAAATTTGAAACTTGATTTTTTCGGAAATATTTGAAAGGTGCTTCGACTGGCTTTGGGTGATTGTTATTTACGTTCTGTACTTCACATACTATAAATATCAAAAAATTCTAAAGCCGATACCCATGTGCTCTTCTTGTTAGATCAATAAATTTAGAACAACGGTCGAGTTAGTCACTAAAAAGCCGAGCGGTCTGCGGCGCGCCAGTCACAGTCTGCACGGCCGCTACGGTCGGGGGTTAGAATCCCCCCTCGGGCATGGATGTTTGTGCCATCTTTAGTATAAGGGAGTTCATAAGTAGGTTGTAAGTTTAGAGACTGATGACCCCGCAGTTAAGTCCCTTAAGCTTAACAAACATTTAAACTAAAAAATATTTCCTAGAGGGTGTGGGCTACGTTCAAACAGCGATATTAATGAACAGTTTTTACGGTTTGGATCTTTCTGTTTCCCACTCGAGAGCAGGAACACTAACATCCATTCAGAACAATTGAACTCAGTTGACTTTTAAATTAGACGTCTCTGTCAGGCAACCAGTCAAATAGCGATCACACTCTTATCCACGCAACTCTCCCAAATCAAAATCTACATCACTTTAATGCACTACTAATAACACTCGTGCGTCTCGTATAAAAACTAAACCAAATCACACGTCTGTTAACAAAAAAATAAATCACGGAAGATCATCCCAAAGAGTCAGTACTGGTGTGCGAAAATATACGGCGTGCAACGAATTACAATCAAGGGACTCTGAAACTACATATAAATATACCAGAGGAGAGCTCGATTAATAAATATCACGTCATTCCTAAAGAGTTACGTATTTGTAATTAAAAATCCAGACACAGGCCGTTAGTGTGACACTGGGCAAAACACAGCGACTGTCCAGCGACAGCTCAGTAGTTGCACCAATGAGTAAAGTCATATTTGACAATGAATAGGTAAAATTTTAAAAATTCACAAACTGTATTTTAGTATGCAGTGTGCTTATTTCTTGCTCGTGTGAACGCTGTTGGTTTCAGAATTTATCAACGTCAGATGCTTCGCGCCGTTCTTGCCGACAGATGGTAAAGCAACGCCTACTATCAAACTTATCTGCACAAATGTCTATTGGAAGTCACTGCAACATATATAAGTTCACATTACCGCACAGAACATCACAGTCCAAAATAAGCCCTTTTGTAACTCAGCAAACGTATTTCTTTCAACCCCAAATTTTATTAATTTATGAACAAAAATATTTCTTTGCATATATTTATACATAATGATTGGAATAATGTATATTTATTAGTTTTTTGTATAGTTTTTGGATGAAAAATTTGGATGACTTCATATGGCATCAATGGGAAGGATATGTTTTCCTTATAGTAACTAACATAATTTTCAAGCTGTCTACTAGACAGACATTTGACAATAAATTATTAATGAAATTTGCAAATTTATTTGTTTCTTTTACCTTGGCATATTAATTTGAAAGTCTTGCTGCATGTACTGAACTCTTGACATGAAGCAATCATTCGTATCTTGTCAATGCATTGTAGCCTAATGATATCTGTTTCCTCGAAGTAATTCACAATGAATTTGCGAAGTCTTTTACAGTATTGTTTAAAATCTTTGGACAAACGGTATTGTGTAGAGTTACAGATAAAAATGACCTTATCATATGGGAATACTGGGACGAAAAGAGTTAAGGAAATACAGCCGCCGCTATCGTGAACAAAGAATAAAGTGTTCATAAGACAGGAACTGTCTTTCACAAGACTAAGCGTATGCCAGCTATCTTCCCAGTGACATCGTCTCCTAGGAAGGTTCAGGCCACACTTTCGTACAAAGGACCTGAAGATGGCAGCGTAGTCCGCCGAAACTGGTTGCAGTAAATAAACAGATGATTCCACAGCTGACATCCATGTTTTACAGCTAGAGCCCCAACATCATTTATACCGAATCTCCTGTAAAAAAATAAAAAAATAAAAACCACCTCTTCCGGTTTTGTGCGTTTTCCTTGACGTATAATACTTCTCACTCGATTCTGAGGAAACTAATAGTCGTACTTCATTGAGTTTTGCACATCTTACAGGCTAACCCAACAGCTTCATAAGGGAGTGTCTGTTTTTGTCGATATTCGCAATAGTTATTACGATAATTAATTTCCAATTAACCTATCGCATAACTTTTGATTCTTCTGCAGTGAAAAATATAGTCGCTGACTACTATAAATTTGGTTAACTTTAGGTTATACATTACTGCGTACAAAATGTAGCCAACTTTGTGAAATTGTTTTTAAAGCTGAAAAGAAAGCGATTCATCGCATCAGTATAGCGAATAGGGTGGTGAAATTTGAAGGCGCTGGCGTCGCGTGGTCTCCTTCGACGCGCCTTGTGCACAACTACTGAGCCACTAGCCTGCAGATTAGTCAGTCAACCTAGGTAACAATGCACATGCCTGAGCCAACAGAAAATGACTTTAAAAAAAAAAGCATAAGTTATCTGGGATAGATTGCAATTCTGTAACTCGTTTTAAAATATTGATTGCAAAAAAGTTTGGATAAAAAAAAAGGACAGTAAATGTGGTTCTATGTATTATAGTTACAAATATTGGATTTCAAACGGTCATTGACGGAAATTGCAAGTTAATAATGGTGACTGTAGCTTTCTAAGGAAAAGAGAATGCTAGTTCAAATCAAATGTTCGTAGAACTTATGGGACTTAACTACGGGGTCATCAGTCCCTAAGCTTACAAACTACTTATGAACTAGCTAAGACTAAGGACGGCACAAATATCCATGCCCGAGGGGGGATTCGAACCCCCGACCGTAGTGGCCGTGCAGACCGTGACTGGAGCGCCTCAGTCCCCTCGGCCACCGCGGTCGGCCGAGAATGCTAGTGTTTTTGTTGACTGCCCCTTCCGACATGCAGTAGAAATGGGATGACTAAAATTACCAGAAGAATTTATGACAGGATCCAGTAACAAGCGTGTATATTTTATCCAAGCCTCTGTAGCATTTTTCCTCTGAATCAATATTTAATTAGACTTTCTCCACAAGGAACAACAGTAGGGGACATTAAAGATGTTTACAACGGCACTTTTAAGTTGGACTATGCAGTTCGTATGTGCAGCTTAAGTGCATCTTCTTTCTAGTTGAGTTTAATCCAAGTAAATCACTGGCGCTATAATGAAACTGCTGTTATAACTTGGCACCATCCACGGATGGTGATAACGAAAAAAAAAGGAATAACAATGTTTTGATCGCAAATTGCATAATATGCCAAAGCTTGACTCACTAGTTGCCGGCATAGGGTAGTAACCGATAGATCACGACAGGGAAAAAGTTGTAACTGCTGTCCTATAATCTATATAAGGTTTTCTAGTCAATGGTGCGGCTCATACAGCAACCAGTGAAGTTTTAATTCCAAGTAAAAACAGTCTTGGTTGCAAAGTGGTTTTATTAATTACCAATGACGCGTTTTGCCCTCACAGCAAGGCATCATCACATTATTTGCATGGCAAACGTTACGCAAATTACTACAACAGCCCCTGTTTCACTACTTTAAATGTTGTAGCAATTCTTGTTGTTGTTAAGCTTATGGGACTTAACTACGGGGTCATCAGTCCCTAAACTTACAAACTACTTATGAACTACTTACGAACTAGGACGGCACAAATATCCATGCCCGAGGGGGGATTCGAACCCCCGACCGTAGTGGCCGTGCTGACCGTGACTGGAGCGCCTCAGTCACCTCGGCCACCGCGGCCGGCAGCAATTCTTGTGTAACGTTTGTGATGCAGATAAGATGATGGCCTGCTGTGATGGCGGAACGCGTCATTGATAATTAATAACACAACTATGCAATCCAGACTGTTTTTACTTGAAATTACATCGTAACTGACAGTGTACCGTCTGTCACAGTGTATGTATTTTGAGATTATAGTAGGACAGCAAAATTGACATGGAAGGACAGCGAAGTAATTATGAATGAAGTAGCCTCGTGTTATTGGCTCACAAAAAAAAGCCAATTTCACCTGCAACCTTTAGCAAAAAAGTAACCATTTCATATTCTCAGCTAAATAACCTATCTACAAGTAAATTATCTTGAATGTGTAGTTATTGACTATATTAAAGTACTGGTATTCTTGCAAGAATATGAACAATAAGATGTAATTAAAGACATTGCAAAACTGGTTGTGCGAGTCTACAAAAGTTGAATGAAATTCAGCTACAGTGAATTAACAGTCTTTCACTGAACACTCTTGAGATTAACAGGTTTTATCAGCTCCCATTAAACACGGCACGCAAGGCACAGCGTTGAAACCTTGGAACCCGCAAGCTGAGAGCTGCACAAGAAACATAAATGGTTTCTTGCACGCGCGAGTGAAAGCAATGTGAGTGAGCTGAGATAGCCGTGCGTGTGCACAATGGCCAACGTAATGGGATTACCACTGGGTTTTCCAGCCGCTTCCCTGCTGCCGCGAAGCAGGAAGCGTGGATCAACTCACTGTGAACGTACCCTGGGAACATAAGGGAATTTCGGACTGGTGGGGTACGTGCTTCGATAGCTCGTGGAAGTGTATGAAGCCCGCGTGCCGGGGTGGTACTAGGGTTAGCACAACTCCTATTAAGCAGGACACCTGGGTTCGAGTCCCGACCTCGTTAGAAATTTTCATATGTCGCTGTTGTGTGATTACAACACGTACCGCAATCTGAGACTGAAAAATCCCATTTAAGAACCCAGTCGGGGTTTCTAATCCCCCCTCGGGCATGGATATTTGTATCGTCTTTAGTATAAGGTAGTTTTTTGTGTCCCAGCCTCGTCGCCGCTTTTGCGTCTCGTTTCCGTCGTAGGTGTCGGTGGCCGAGTGGAATGAGACCGATACAGGAATAAAGATAGCACGCTGGTGCAGGTACGGAGGGGAGCAGCCAGAAACTAGAAACACTAGAGTAAATTAGAACGAGATATATATTGCACAGAATTTATACAATACTTAACTTTTACATTGCTCAGTACTGCAGATACATAGTTGAGCTAGAGGCCTGCCTAGTACTGCTTCCTAGTGCTTATACGATAGCCAAGTCTTCACTGGTGCCTATCTGTTACGAAGGTCCTAACTGTTTGCTATCTCAGTCCCAAGTGAACGATGTCGTTCAGTCCTGGCCACGAGCGGAGTTCTAGCAGAGGGCGCTCGTGGCTGACGTCGTAAGAACGCCGCGCCGTGCGTGCATTGCGGCGCGCGGCGAAAGTAGGTGGCGCGCACTTAGGACTTGTGCGACACCACATAGTTCATAAGTAGTTTGTAAGTTTAGGGACTGATGACGCCGCAGTTAAGTCCCTTAAGCTTAACAAACATTTGTACATTTACGAGGCGCGTCCAGAAAGTAAGTTCCGTTTCAATTTATCTCCGCTGCAGCGCTGAGATTGCAGTTCTGCACATCCGCTGTAGACGATGTGTATGAAGGAGAAGAACGTGCGCCATTTGGAGATCGCTGTCAGTTACGTGTACGCTTTGTTGTGCTTGTTTGAAATGTCGGCGTTGATTGAAAATCCCGCCGCCTCTGAAATCAGGTCGGTGATTCGGTTTCTGAATGGAGGAAAGTGAAACCAAGTGAAATTTATCGGCAAATTTGCGATGTTTACGGACCAAATGCGATGAGTGATTCGATTGTGAGAAGATGGGTTCGACATTTCAATGGCAGGCATAGTGATGTGCACGATGAAGAACGAAGTGGGCGTCCACCTTTGGTTACAGACGAAATGGTTCACGCGATTGATGACAAGGTCCAGGAAAACCATAGGTTCACAATTAGTGCTCCTTGGCGGTCATCAATTCACCAATGACGACGAGCTGAAGGAAACTGTTTCCAACTGGTTGAAGACACAGGCGGCAGATTTCTATGAAGAACGTATACTAAACCTGGTGCCACGCTTATGACAAAGGCCTGCAAAATTTCGGCAGTTATGTGGAAAAGTAGTTTAAGAGTTGTAGAATTTTATGCAATAAAAATTTCTGCTGTATCTGTGTACAATTTCATTTTATTACCAAACGGAACTTACTTTCTGGACGCGCCTCGTATATTTACCATTTTCAACCGGAGCAACCTTGCTCGTAAGATTTGATACTGACGTCATGTTTCTCATGGAAACCTTTTTAATTCTTCTGATGAAGTTATACCCAGCGTTGACGAAACCAGGTCAAGAACCATAAATTTTACGCAACGGGTTGGCTGTATCACCTTTAAAAAATAATTATTTATCATTTGAAGATTGGACTAACGTCCACTACGGTCGGGGTTTCGAATCCCTCCTCGGGCATGGATATTTGTGCCGTCCTAGTTCGTAAGTAGTTCATAAGAAGTTTGTAAGTTTAGGGACTGATGACCCCGTAGTTAAGTCCCATAAGCTATACAAACATTTGAATTTGACTAACGTCCCGCAACAGGTAGTCGCTTTAATAAAGGTCTTTATACAACTGAAGCGGTTTTTTACCCACAATAACCATGTCTCTCGGTTGCACATGTCTGGATAACCAAATGTTAAGCATCGGTGTACATCGTTCTTGAAAGGCGCTTACGGTGGGGGTGGAGATAGAAAAAATTGAATCTATAAACCTATTGAATGTTATGGTTAAACTTTGTTATCAAGTCCACTTGTGACAGTTTCCTTGACACTTTCCTATCTTCTTTTTACCTCACTCACGTTACCGCGAGCACCGTGTTAACTCCTCCAGTTGTAATAGACCGAACGTTGCACGTGAGGCCCGTAGGCGGTTGTCACTTAATATTCGACTAACCTGGTGTCTTCTCTCTCGTAGATGTCCCCAGCGCAGAAGCAGCACACAGGTCGTAGACTCGAAGTTTTCTGAGGTGAGGCTGAAACTGAAAGTGGTGGATACTGAGGCTGTCTAACTACCATTGACGAAGTTGATAAATTCCTTCAGAGATGCCAGTGGCTCTTTTATTTTTACCAGTCACACGAATACAGAAGCCACAAACTGCATGTTAACGTTAATAGTAGTTTTCTTTACAAAATTCACAGAACTAACGTTGCTACAGTCATAACACACTTTAACATACATTACGCGCACTTTACAAATATTTTTAGCGCCATTATCGACCGATTAATACAAGACTGGTTATCGCAAGTGCCGCTAGATGTTTACCGTGTCGGGGCTCGCAGTGAACTGACTGGGCTCCACGCTAGCGCCTAGAGTTTTTGAGCCAACCGACACTTCTAGAACATCACACTCACTCTTTACCTAAAATACTTAATCTAATAAATCTACAAAACAATAGTGTATTAACAAACAATTAATTAACACACATTATGGCAATATAATTAATAACTTAATTTTTATTTTTTAAATAATTAATAAAATGGCTCGGAGGTTGTGGCGCGTAAAGATATAGCAACAGCCAGTCAAAATTCAAATGTTTGTCTAGTCTATGGGACTTAACTACGGGGTCATCAGTCCCTAAACTTACAAACTACTTATGAACTACTTACGAACTACTTACGAACTAGGACGGCACAAATATCCATGCCCGAGGGGGGATTCGAACCCCCGACCGTAGTGTCCGTGCAGACCGTGACTGGAGCGCCTTAGTCCCCTCGGCCACCGCGGCCGGCCAACAGCCAGTCAGATCACTCTTTGAGAAAGGGGCGGAGTTTTCCCACGGGACCGTATTACAGTACCAACTGGCTACTGTCTGGCACAGCCTCTTCCTACTGTCCCATGTCTACTTCTGTGGTGTCGCACAAGTATAAAGTGCGCGCCACCTACTTTCGCCGCGCGCCGCCATGAACGCACGGCGCGGCGTTCTTACGTCAGCCACGAGCGCCCTCTGCTACAACTCCGCTCGTGGCCACGACTGAACGACATCGTTCACTTGGGAGATAGCAACCAGTTAACACTTCGGAATCAGATAGGCACCAGTGAAGTCTTGGCTATCGGGTAGGCACTAGGCAGGCCTCTAGCTCAACTATGTATCAGCACTCTGCAGTACTGAGCTATGTAAAAGTTAAGTATTACTAAGTCTCTAAGAAATATATATATCTCGTTCTAATTTAGCCTAGTGTTTCTAGTTTCTGCTGTCCCATTGGCTGGTCACCTCCTACCTGCACAAGCGTGCATCCTTTATTCCTGTGTCGGTCTTTCTACTCGGCCACCGACACCTACGACGGAAACGAGACACAAAAGCGGCGACGAGGCTGGAACACAAAAACTTAATTATAAGTAAATAAAATTATGAAATAAAGCAATGGCTGCTGGCTTGCAAGCCAGTACCGCCACACGCTGGCGAAACAGCTGCGCCCTCGGCCCGGTCTTACAGACACGGCCCGGTGACGTCGGCAGAGCAGCACAGCGGCCGCCTACGGAGGCCGGCCTCGGCGTTCAGCTGAGTCGCACCTTGCCTTGCCTTCCCTTCACTTCACTCTCAATTACCCGCCGCGTTGTGCCGTTAATTGCTGTCGCGACTCTCAAAGCGGTGCTCATGAGCGCTAAGTTTCCCCCCACTGACGGCTGTGTGTGTCGTAAACGCGCTTTCGCCCAATAATTAACGCCAGGGCCTCAGCGTTTATCACGCCCCCTCACTCTCATTCAGGACCGAAATCTTGTTCATCGCTTTCTACTCATTTGTTAGATTGTTACTTTTTATTCAATAACTTCTAATCATCTGTCTACAATTTGTGACATACACACATCAAAGAAAGTTTTTCATTACCAACCAAATAAAAATTAAATGCTATTGTGTACAACGATTCCGTGGCGTAACTAGAACTTGGCTTTGGGGGGGGGGGGAGGTAGCTCTGCTTAACGAGCAAAATTTTAGTTTCCAGACAGTCTACCATCTACCACACCCGTTGAAGAAACTAATTCACTCCCATCCAATGAAACCTTATGGTAAAACACCCCAAGTTTCCAATCTTTACCTTTACCAGATTGCTATCATACGATTTTTTTTTTTTTTTTTTTTTTTGGCGTGGGGGGTTCTGGGGGGGGGGGTTCTATCGCCCTCATCCCCCCCCCCCCATAATTACGCCACTGCTACGATTATTTATTCTTTAACGAACTACATCGCAGATTTAACGAATGAAAGAAACCAGCACGTAATTTAAATTACAAAGTATGTGCTTTTATATAATACACACTAGTCAAATACAAAGATAAAAAATACAAGATATATTACAAGTGAATCATATTTCGCTCGTCCAGAATATGCTGTAAGCTGCAGCTATTCCACTGTATTTTAGGAGCTCTTGTTGGGCGCACTCTCTATAAATGTCCACTTTCACCACAGTCATAGTCTTTTCATAAGTCTGTTCCGTGTTTCCCAGTGTTGTCAGTCTAGATGGGAGCCCTGGGGTAAAGCTTTTTTTCTGTGATAAGATCTGCAGGGTAATGTTCCTGCCGTAGAGATTAAGCACAAAACAACATAACGTCTAGTCTCCGAATTGAGAAAATCCAGGAGGTTAGAATACTGACGCTGTAAAAGTGAGGCCTGCCTCTGCCACATTGCAAAGTTTTTGAGAAGTGTTCGTATTGTAGAGCTAATGTTTTAAGTCACTTAAAACAGGAATAAAACGTCTGACGGTTTTGCTGTGGTGTACATCGTGCTAAAAGAGTGCAAATTAAGCATTAAAAATCGAGTTTTCAAATATATTCGGATGAATATGCTTTCTTGAATAAATAGTAATAAATATTGTGAGAAAGTACATAATTTGCAATGACTGTCAATTCAATGCATTAGGTTGGTTCGCTTGGTTCGCTACAGAGATATGAAGGATCGACTTAATGCACAGTTTTTATGGAGAAATAGTACTCCAAAACTGACCAAGATGGCGGACAGGCTTCAACTGACGTATGTGTTGGGCATAGATAATGCCTTCTCCCTTTATTCTAACCTCCTTGGAGAAAATCAACCCGACCGGGATCGAATCCACCATTTGGCCCCTTTCAAACTCTCTCATTTGGCTGTAGGTAGCACGACTACGTCTCAGTCGCCTGGCGTCTGTTTGTTTCACACGACGATATCACACTGGGTGTTATGGCTGCAAAAATTCTCTGCTAAAGTGTACACACAGTGGGCGCTCTGGAAAGCGTCACACTACTCTACCTGTTGGCGGACTATGTTGAAACCTTCATCGGGAGATCTACTATCTTGAAAGTGGAATGTGCCGTAATTGCATCAAATTCGACGTCGTCTTTCTAGGTGTACTATTTTTTCAGCAGTATATCTAAGTACATAGGGTGAATTACTAACTAATGCCACCAAGACCAACTACGAAAGTATGATAAGAGCTGACAAAAGTTGCATAGGATAATGGGAATCATATAAGACACTCTCTCTCTCTCTCTCTCTCTCTTATTTTATTTTGCTAGGTTGGTTCGCTACAGAGATATGAAAGTCAAAATTGTTTTTTTAAATGGGATGCGATAGTAGTTTGGTAGTTCTAGCAATTAGAATGAATTTTAACTCTCCAGAATGGAGTGTTGCCACCTTTTTTTTTTTTTTTTTTTTTTTTTTCCCTTCGTTTACCTTCAAAGTAGTCTTGTGTAGTCGCGAACGAACTAGTCCGGAAGAGCACTCCCACAGGCGAACTACGCGAACTAGTTCGCAGGTCCCTCGTCTCTTAGTTCGTCCGCTCCTTTTCCGAAGACTGACGGGGAACAACGAGAGGACGCGAGAGCGCGCAGAATCGCGTCATTCCCTTCTGCCAGTTACCTTCATTTCGAGCTGAGATGCAGCTCAGCTGTAGTTTCATAGTTCACTGCCACAAGAAATCTATTTTAAAAATAAAATACTACGACTACTCTGTATGCAAAGTAGTTGAATACCATTGTATCACAAGTGTAAATAACTGGTTTATTTGACTAAGTATTTGATGTCAAATTGCCCAAAAATACGGGTAATAGCAAACGCTTTGGCAACACTGATTCATTATATAAAAAGCTGTCATAAACAAAGAGGTCTTTTAGTAGTGGTAGCAAAAGCCAAAAAGAGCGGACGATCTAGAAGGAGCGGACGAACTAGGAGTAGCGGACGATTATGCCAAACGTATCTCGCTTCATACTTCGTTGGATTCTTTTCCGAAGACCTACGAGCAATAGCGAGAGGGCGCGTAGCAGAATTACAAATCACGTGTTTGCCTTCTGCTGATGAGTCATTTCGAGGTGAGCGTGTGCCTGCTAGATTACATAGTTCAGTGCTACAAAATTTCTGTTTTGTTTTTTTTCTGCACTCTGCAATATCTGACTAATAAATTCCATAATGCCAAGATATAGAGATAACTCTAAACTTAAACGCGAGAAATTGTCCACAAACTGTTTCTTTTGGTTTGCGTGATATCGTTAGCGGGTCAAGCAGCAAGCGCATGAAGCAACTAGGTGGGGGAACTTGTCCCTCCACCTGCGTGCGCAGACCACGCCGCTCAGCCGTCATTGGGAGCGGACGAACTAAAAGAACTAACTAGTTCGTAGCAGAGCTGCGAACTAAAGTGAGCGCTCCCGATCGCGAACTATTATGCGCAAATCTACTTCAAAGACCTTACAGTTACACATCATGGGATTCGTCTCAATAACAGCTATCAGAAAAAAAGTACGAAACTGTAGCAAGCCCATAAAAAAAAAAAAAAAAAAAAGATGAATGATCTTTTCTCTGAAGCGACCCCACCTTGCCACAAAAAAACCAACATATTCTGCCCCCCATGCCAAGGCAACTTATGTCTCGCAAACTTTTCAGCTCACATCATACTTTTGGAGTTATTCCTGGTGGCAATAGTTAGTGACTCACCGTCTATATGTGGTATTAAATATCTGAGGCGATACCTCAAATGTTTGAGAATATGGTGCCTTTACAAATAAGAAACAGGGTAAGTGTAACTCAGTACGGTATCCACTTATCAGCTACTCGCAAAAGCACCTGTATAAGTACCTCCGTGGTCCACGGCTATTCGGAGAGGTTCTCATTGACTGCAGCATACCGCGGGGCCGGGCCTGGAGTCCCCCCGCTACACAGACCTCTGACGCTTTTCGGAGGAACGCCGTCGTGCTCTCTCTCTCTTTCTCTCTCTCTCTCTCTCTCTCTCTCTCTATGTAGCACCTGGCAGTTCTGCTTATTCGCGGCCCTCTTTGAAACTGCGCCTCAAAAGTCGTCCGCTTTTCACGTTCATTTTCCCGCGGAAGCTGCGCGCCCGCCGTTTGCCGTCAAAGACGTCCCGCTGCGCTTCTTCTTCTGCTGCTGCTTCTCCTTTTTTTATGGCGGATTTCAGAATTGAGCCCCGGGGCAGAGTTAAGTTGCGTCGCGGCGCGGCCTGCTCGTTATTCTGCTCTATTTGCCGCTCTGGAAACTATTCTCTTCCGGCAGAGCAGCGGCACAAATTTCTGCCTCCGACATCTACTCTTTGACAAGTGCTGTCGCATCGTTTCTTTCTTTCTTTCTGCCTTTCTTCTTCTCTGCATACTTGTTACAGGGCACGCCGCTTAGATTTGTCGGAAGTTGAACATCGATACGAAGAGGTGAGAATGTCTCAAGTGTAATCGTATCTAAAACAAAGTACGTATGCGCAAACCGAAAACTTTTTCAAAACATCATACAGTGTAAGCTTTTATGGCCGGCGTCTACTCCATTTAAAACTTCCGGGCTCATAAGCCGTGGTCGATTTGTAAATCTTTTCCCTAACGTTTCATCTTCGGCTGCGGAAGACATCATCAGAGATAGAGTGGCGAACTGCGATGAGAACTTGAAGGAGCGCCATATATATAGGCGATACAGAGGGCACCACAAGACATCACGTGACGTCGGATACGACAATATCTCTGGTATTGCCAACATTCTTAGCAGTGAAGGATCGATTGTGATTCCGCTGGTGTAAAGCAGAAGTCCAAATTCTGTCTAATTTAACAGCTTTCTCTTTCCCTCTGTTTTACTATGTTTGGGTCAACGGCACTCTTATTTAAATTTATGAATAAAGAACAGTCTAGAGTGCAATAATTTATTTCATTCAACTAGTTTCAGTCTTATTTATACCATCTTCAGCAATTTTCACTCCATCGATGTTGTGGAGCTGGCAGGTATCTGGGAGCCTTCCAGTGCGTCACTGGAAGATGGTCTAAATAAGACTGAAACTAGTTGAATGAAATAAATTATTGCACTCTAGACTGTTCTTTATTCATAAATTTCTCTTTCCTGTTAAAATTATTGCGATGTTTATAGATCTCGATTGCTTCTCTTTATGTGCGGAGTTTTTGAAATAACACTAGTCTCATTACATTTAATTTCATGTTTGCCTTCTTGGTATACATGTTCCGCTACGGCCGATTTCTCCGCCCCAAGCGGCAATTCCTTTTATGTTCGACCAGATGAGTGTTGACGCTTCTTTTTGTAGTTCCAATGTAGACTGAACCACAGCTGCAGGGAATTTTATATACACCTGGTGTATTCAACGGATGTCATACATCTTTTGCAGATCTTAAATATTCTTTTATCTTCCTCGCATCTCTGAAAATGGTTTCTACCCCATACTTGTCCAGCACTTTTCCAATACGGTCTGTAACCTTATTTATGAACGGAAGATGAAACGTTAGGGGAAAGTTTTACATATCGACCACGGCTTATGAGTCCGGAAGTTTTAAATAAACTTTTTTAAAACAGTTAATGTTAAATTTACATCGACGTTTACGTGGCTTTAAATTCCGTACACGACAGGAAATAAGTACTGACAGAAGTAGTAAGCCGGCCATCTAAAGTGTTACCGGAAATGTCTGAAATCCAGCATCCTTATATTATGCCTAAGTAATGTACAGAATGACTCAGCTCAAATGTCACAATTGAAATTATTGATTTTTCATACTTTGCTTAGGTGTATACTTTCCCAGACTGTCTGCCAACGCCGCGGTGGAGTAGCCGAGAGGTCAGCAGTAAGCTTCGGCAGGTAGTACTGTTCCTAGCAGAAAATACAGCAATGGGTGGAGATCATGGATATGAACACGGCCATGGAAAACCATATGAAATACCGGATTTGAGAAAATATAAAGTAGAAGATTGTCCTCAATTATTGAGGTACTTAAGGACCCCATGGCTGAGGAATGAAGTGTGGCGGTTTCTTCCAGAAAACTTCGGCACACATGGTCAAAGGCTCCGTACATTCCTATTCGGGGGAATTAAATATGGTTTTGCAGCTTTCTTAGTAACAATTGCTGCTGAAAAAGCTTGGGAGAAGTTGCATCCTAGCAGTGGACATGGGCATGGTCATGGTCATCATTAAGAATTACTTCACAAGCTTGCAGATATGTGAGGCCGGTATTACACTGTCAACTAAATCTTTGACATAAAAATATCATCATATGTTCGTAATATTTTTTTGATGTAAATCTTTAAAGTGTCGTCATATCTTTGATAATATTTCAAGATGGCTGACAGTAAACACATGTTATCATGCGCTGTCATTGCTGCTACGAAAACTGCATTTTGAAGAAAAAAGAGGGGCTTACTTAGGGGAAACTGTATAAATAATTTCTTGTTGCAGGAGCTGCAAGCGGAGGGCGCCAATCATATATAAATTACTGGGGAGTGGATGATACAACGTATCGGTATTTACTCAGTAAAGTGACTCCACATACGCACGTGAGAAGGCTATATCGGCAGAAGACATGTTTACAGTGACACAGCAATTTCTTGCTACTGGGGTTAAATTTTACTTACGGCGCGGCGGCGTAACATGCTCATGTTGGAAATGAAATGTTCGCTATACGAGGAGGATTAACGTACTGTACGGACAAGAACGCATACAAGAACCTGTCAACAACAGCGCAGGAACAGCGTCGATTATTATTAGACTGAGAAGAGTGAAGAGCTTATAAAATCTGCTTCATATATTTCTATTAATTTTGTGCTTGATGTAACACACGAGGCCATTAATCTTCTTCTTACACCCAGGCCGAATTTCTCCGTTGAGTACCTCCGCCATTCTCTTGTAACTTTCGAGTCTCCTTAATCTGTTCTTATTCAGGGTGTCTGCGATTATATAGTGCTTCCTCTTCTTCATATGACAGCACACACCAAATAAACTTCGTTGTCATGTTTTGAAACAAGGACGTTTGTTTTCAAATAAAGCGATGCTAGCGAGTGACAAGCGATGCTAGCGCTCCAAGCGGTTACATTTCGCATTGCAGTGAACAGTAGACAAACGACTTTTATGATCAAATCTACTGCGAGGTACTAGATATGATCTTTTTTTTTTTTTTTTTTTTTTTTTTTTTTCCTTGACGAAAGCAGAGATATGTCAAAGTTCCCTATTACACTATCAAATTTTTATGATGTAAATATATTATGTAAATTTTTGACAAACAAATATGACAGTGTAATACCGGCCTGATGGACATTAGTGTACATAAGTAGATTTGTTACATTGTAGTGAAGTTATAATTGTTGTCGGTGACTTCAATAGTGAAACAGAATCTTGGTTGTTTGTTTTTAATTTTGTATGTGTAACAAACAGTGCACTGGTTGGGATCTATCATAATACTGTAAAGTTGATAAAATGGTAATTGTGAGTTACTAAAAGAATGCACTTGAAAACAAAATTAAAAAGAAGCGGTCTAAGGCGCCTCGCTGCGGAGCGCGTGGTTGCTCGCCGTCGGAGGTTCGAGTCCTCCATATGGCATGAGTGTGTGTGTGTGTGTGTGTGTGTGTGTGTGTGTGTGTGTGTGTGTGTGTGTTGACCTTAGGTTAGTTTACCTTAGTTTAAGTAGTTTGTAACCTACGGACTGATAACCATACAGTTTGGTCCGATAGATTTACAAACATTTGAACATTTTGTCTGCCAACAAAGCACATAATAAAGCGAAGCCAAGGTTATCGAAGAGGCTTCCATATCTGTAGTTACTGGAAAGCCTTTATTTCTGAGATCTGACATTTCGGACTAGAGGAAACCAGCGGTGGAAGAAGTGGGAAAAGTGTGGCGGAAACGTTCAAAGAAGATGACGACGAGGAAGTTGAAGATTGTGGGGTTAACATTTTGTGCAGTGTTTGCTTCAATATTGAGGAAGCTATCAGAAATAAAACTGAATCAAAAAATAAAAAGTGAAAAGTGCCACTGAGCCAGTTCCCATTCCCGAGATCGAAAAAGGAGGGGGTGACTCCTCTAGTCTGTTGGCAGTTCTTATGAACGTGATGGGAGACGTATTTTACCGAAATCGAACTGCTGAAGAAATCTTGAACCGACTCTAAGCAACATCAGAATTCACCCCATCTCCAAAGAAGTTAATGGAAAATGAAGACGTTCCTGCCCACGACAGTCCTCCCCGTTCTACAATCACCTCTCAATCTACAAGAAACGGACAAGGATTCGTAATGTTTATGTGTAACATGAAATGTCACTATATGAGGTGTCATTGTGTGAAGAGAAGGTATAATGGAGTTTAAAATGTCACTAGTTCGAAATGTCACTGTAGCCTTTCCTGCTGCCGCAAGTAGGTCGTTTTTTATCAGTTGAAATGTTCTGTTTACTTTCTGATTTAAGTCGTCAAATGTATGTTGCGAGGTGAAAGATCGGGTTGAGAGTTTAAATAGGAAAAGATAAATTTTTAAAACTCACAACCACCAACTGCGAACCAACTTCCTAAACATGCAAAAACACTGGAACTGTGATTGCCACTGTTTGACTCGTTTCTAGGGGATGATATCACACGTTCACAGCTTTTCTTCCCTGCATATGATTAACAAAAAAATTCATAAGTAACACAAGTTCATGTGAGAAAAGGGTGTACTAACTACTATTTTTGAAAACACGTGAAAGTTCACTTTATGTTGTTTATTACACCATATTAAAACCCTGTGGCTGATAAGTCTGTACCATATTAAAACCCTGTGGCTGATAAGTCTGTACGTCGACACATTTACTGGAGAAAGTTATAGCTCGTGAGTCCCCAGACAAAATGAATATTTGTCGCAAATTATTTTCACACCATGTGCCTGTCTCAAACACCGTTTATGTTTATGCCTATGCGACGGCACGTGTTACATTAACAAAACACAGTCTCGTTAATTCAATGCGATGCACACCTTGTTCCAACAAGAGAAACAGAATGTAGGCACTCCGATATACTTGGTGCAGTCTACGACGAACAACCACACCTGGCGATTGCCACACAAAAAGCTATAGTCTCCACCTGGAGATCCACACACCGACCGTGCAGAGCGACGCCGCGCCCGGCCAGCTACACCACTCGCTCCCGACTCCTGACTGCCTACCTGGGCCGCGCGCGCGCGCATGCCAAAAGCCCCCACTGCCGGTTTTTTTTTTTTTTCCTACGTCATCAACTTCTCCAAGTGAGCTGTTCTAACCGACTTGCCAACGTACAGCGCTCAGCCAATACATTTCTAAAACTTTATTTAAAATCAAAATAATTACACTACACATGAAACAAACGTCTTCTTAGGTTTTTATATTGGTATAAACATCCTTTGCACTATTTATTATAATCGTGCAATTCCTTATATCACAGATAAGTGATTTAACTGAATATTTCAAGATCAAATACACAAGATTAATTGAAAATAAAATGAGAAATAGTTAATATATTATTTTTATAAACAAACATTGCCATGGTAGTTGTGTAACTGTCTTGTATTCTTTGGTAATTTATTACTTTTCATATAATCAAATTATGTTTTCACTGACAATTAAACATATTATACCAGATGTGACTATATCAGCTAATGTATTTTTACAAGAAAATTCAACTGACCCCTCACTCATCTCTGTATTACGCTTAGTTTAAATTTAACCATATACATTTGTTTAAGATTTGTTGTATGTGTAAGTTTTAGCTTGTACCACAGACATATTGGGTATGAAATTGTTTATTTGTCAACAGGCTATTTTATAGTGAGGGCCTTAAAAGTTCCTAACTGCATCGTATTACTTCAAATGCCAGTAGTATTACAATATTTGTGCACTGCACTGCACCTGGCACTCGCCATTGTCCCTCTCTCCCCTCACCGGAAACGAACCTGGAAAATCCTAAGCTGGAACAAGCCACCAACGTCGGCCTGCTCGCCGCCTCCCCTCAACTACAAGCTCACAGCAAATCTCAACGTGCAGAATTTCTACCTATGGCCTAACTATAAATATTGTCACCCAACTGTCACCCAACATTGCTACCATAATTAAAAATATTAAAATTGTGTAACATTTGGTGCATTGGCATGGTCAGTGTTTGCAGTGAACTTCATACTGTTTAATTATCAAATGCTATTAATTGCCAATATTTCTTATGAGCGGTTATCTCACAGTGTTAAAGACCAAATATAAAAAGTAATTTTTGTCGGGTATAAGAATGAGTAATTACCGTAACAAGTACCTCAAATCAGGTTTCATTGTTTTTAGGTTAAATTTTACGTGCCTTCGCGTCGTTATTACAAAATCTTACTCGCTATCGCCTGTATCGCTAGCTACTCCACAACAGAAATCGGGATGATATTTGTAGTGAAATTAATCGAAACAAAGTTGTTTACAGCACCAAGCACATTTCACAAAAGCTACTGTCTTGTAGGCGCATGGACTTTTTAAGAGCGATACCAGAAAAAAGTTCAGTTACATTAACAAAGAGTTCTCTTTCATCTGTTAACTTTGATGCGAACAGTGCGTATTTGATCATCTTCGGAAAAGCAGATTCCCTGAATGGATGCAAAATTAATGAATGTGATTTTACGACGAATATCATCCGGATTTCTGTTGTGGCGTAGCTAGTGATGCAGGCGATAGCGGTAAGATTTTGCAATAATGACGTGAAGATTAAATTACTGCGGCAAAATCGAATATTTCTAATTTCACACAATGTCCACTGTTTGTTCACAATCTTTAAAATAAAATGGAGAAATGTCGGACTATTCTGTGTTACTTCTTTTGAAAAAAAAAATGGAGAGGACCCGAACACGATAAATCCAGCGTGGTAGCTGCAGACGTTGACCGCTATGCCACTTGGTTGGAGCATGGCTAACGTTATGCGTCTTACATCGCGCAGTGAACTTCAACATCAATTTCCTCGAAACCCAAGGCCCGTCGTTAAAAAAGCGGATAGCCTCATACTCAGCGTATGTCCCTCTACGACATATCCGACACCCATCAAAAGCCGTTTCTACACTTCTGATGGTCCCCTCGTCAGTAGTAAAAATAGCGGACAGCCCATTCAGCTGCAAACGACATCAGATGATACGCTCGGACAAACACTGCTCAACAGCTGGAATATTATTGCAATGTGATTCTCTCTGCCACACCACAGTAGGCCTGTCATCACGTGTAGTGCTCCAACGAGGTGGGTGCAGTCGATCCCGTCTGTCCATCGTTCCCTCCTGCAGCCAGCTATTACAGATCCGCACTTCAGTTCCTTGGTTACTTCAGAATCCCTGGCATGGTGCCTTAGAACGCGCGGCCATTTCCGCGCTGCGAAGCTGTAACCTAAGAAACTTGTTCAGTACAAGCTGTATGTATAAAATACATGAGAATTGGCCAATAAAATCTTAGTGTCAGCGTAACCTCTAATGCTGCTACAAGGATAAAAGCACTCAGTCGTTAACAAACAAGTTACTTTTCAAACAACTTACGGGTATTCTGTCGGGTGACGTCATCGACCAACGCCGATATTTCGGCAGGAAATTCATAACGCCGGGAAAAGGTTAAGGTTTCACAAGTTACTATTATTTTTTTATTATTTGTGGAATGGTCAGGTATTAATTCCCATATTTGAGTACTCAGTATTTCTAAGTAATTTTGTAAGCAAACTAAAATTATAGCTGAAACACTCTGGTAGATTAAAACTGTGTGCCGGAACCGCGACACGAACCTTGGACTTCTGCCTTTCGCGGGCATGCGCTCTGCCACTATGCCATCCCAACACGATTCCATCCGTTCTCACAACTTTACTTCCGCCAGTAACTCGCCTCCTACTTTCCAAATTTCAAACTTAGGCTGTGGCTAAGCCATGTCTCCACCATATCCTTCTTCCAGGAGTGCTAGTCTTGAAAGGTTCGCAGAAGAACGTCTGTTAAGTTTGGAAAGTAGGAGGCGAGGTACTGGCAGAAGTACAGTAATGAGGACGGACCGTGTGTCGTGTCGGGATAGCTCAGTTGTAGAGCGCTTGCCCGCAAAAGGCGAAGGTACCAGCTTCGAGTCGCGGTTCCGGCACACAATTTTAATCTGCCAGGAAGTTTCATATCAGCGCACACTCCGCTGCAGAGTGAAAGTTTCATTCTTAAAATTATAGCTGCTCCTGTTAATTTAATAATAAAGTATAAAATAAAGCACTTTTTTCTTTTGTTTCAGGTGAGTGCAACGCTTCAAAATGACTTCAAGCTGCTATGATTTCACATTTGTGTGGTAAGAGCACTGCATTGTTTTATTTTATTCACAACCACTTTGGTTTCACGTAGACGAATTCTTAGGTAAATTACATTGAATAATTTAAAATATGGACTTTCTCTCTTTCCACTAAATGTTCACAATCAAATTAGGTCTGTAAATTGCATTCTGTTTGTTCGTTCTTATTTCTCTCTTTATTTTCCCCAACATGGGAACTTCAGAAGAGGCTCGCTCTGCTCGGTAGGCCGTTCGGTGCGGTGCGATATTTGAAAATGAAAGTTTTGAATTAACACACGTATCTCCCCCCCCCCCACTCCTCCGCAGTCCTACAGACATCTGAAGACGCAACGGTACCGACCGAGCCTCGCGGAATGGCAGCGTGGTCTAAGGCAACATTCTACGGACTGTGCGGCCGTTCCCGCTGGAGGTGCGAGTCCTCCATCGGGCGTGTGTGTGTGTGTGTGTGTGTGTGTGTGTGTTTTGTCGTAGTCTAGGTTAGTTTAAATAGCTTGTAAGTCTATGGGCTGGTGACCTTAGCAGTATGGTCCAACAGTTCTAGAAATTGTTAATCTATGAAAAGCCAAAATGCTGCTTCACTTTATAGATGTTAAAAAACTGTTTACTATCGCAATAGGCCTATTTCGGCTCTGTGGCCATCATCAGGCTATCTGCGGACAAATATTTATGATTACAATGAGTGAAATAAAGATACTTACAATTTTAATACATTTTCCGTGACATATTATTTCAGACTCACTTCCATATAGCATCGTGGAGGTATAATTGATTATAATGACTGCAATGATTGCAGTATACATGTTCTTCAGGTGGTATATATATTACGTAAATCAGGTCTTAATTCTTAACAGCTAATTTGTCAGTTTGACGTATCCTCCAGCGATGCTCTATGGTTACAGTTTGTTTATGACTGCATATAGTGTGATCTTTGATAGTGTGGTGTGATCTTTATTATTTTATGGTATTATGATGTATATCTTTGTTTTAGCTCGACTCTGGCTAGAAGACGAAATACGTGAAATGTTTGAGAAGAAACAAATCTTAAATCAAGAAATGTATGTAGCATACCTAGCTCTTAGTAGTAACACAAGTCCTTTAATTTTTGATAAACTATATAATTTCATAGACAAATTTATATACTACACTAGCAAACAAATACGGTTAAACCATAAAAAGAAATTCCAAAATTTGATATCAAAACAGTATCCAGTAATGAATGCAACAGAAAAATATTCATCACCATTCCATTTCTACACTAGAACAAAAAATTTAACTAATATCAGCTTCACAAATGATGAACAGTTGTTACTAGACAAAGGAATAAAGTACAATATTCAGCCAAAACCAAATAAGAGGGTAATGAAAAATGTTATAGCAACAACAAAATTAGCTATTGACAAAGCAAAATTGTCAGTTCTTGAACAAAATGAAATAACAGTCAAAGCATCACATTTAATAGAACAAGCTTTAACCCAAAAACACCAATATAATACACAAACGAACAAAGAACACACTACAATGAAAAACATAAATGAAAAACTAATTGCTAATGATGCAATAGCAACCAAATCTGATAAAGGCAATTGTTTAGTGATTATGTACAAAAACGACTACATACATAAAGTACAAGACTTCTTCACATCAAACAATATTATCAAACTTAACAGAAAACCCACAAACAAGTTCACAGCAGAAACCAAAAAAGTAATCAAAAGATGTAACACACTAATGAATGACATAGAAAAAAGAACATGTATATGTATGAACCCAAAAATACCCAGACTACATGGACAACCAAAAATACATAAAATACCTGAAATTCCTATACGACCTGTAGTTAACTCAATAGATAGTCCAACATATTTAATTAGTAAAAAGTTGGACAAATGGATTAAAAAGTATTTCACATACAACAAACAATACACAATAAAAAATTCAAGAACACTAACCAATAAAATAAAAGATATAAAAATCCCACAAAACGCTAAATTTGTGTCATTTGACATTACCAATCTCTATACCAACATACCAATCCAGGAAACAATAACCGTCATTGAAGAAAACTTACTAAAGTATAGGAAAATACCAATAACAAGAATTTATGAAATTATTGATTTACTAAAATTGGTATTAAAACAAAATTACTTTGAATTCAACAATGATATATATACCCAAAAAGATGGAGTTGCAATGGGATGTAGCATAGCAGGAACCATAGCTGATATCTTTTTAAATACATTGGAAGAAAAATTCTTCAACTCTAATCACCCAATAATAAATAAAATAATATACTATTACCGCTATGTAGACGATACCCTCCTATTAATAGATGGATCACAAACTGATATACAACAACTATATACAATAATGAACAACCTACATACTAAAATTAAATTTACCATGGAGCCAGAAAACGATAAAACCATAAATTTCTTGGACCTAACAATTAGGAATAAGAACAATGTACATAAATTTGACATATATAGAAAACCAACAACTTCAGATAATATTATCAACTCAAATTCTTGCCATCCCAAAGCACAAAAACATGCATATTTTAACACTATGATCAATAGACTAATAAACCTACCATTAGAAGAAACAGTTATAAATAAAGAGCTCTCAATACTAACCTATATAGCCCACAAAAATGATTTTAATCCAAGTATAGTAAAGAAACTATACGACAAACACACGAAACACAAACCCAATAAAATTCTAAATGACATTAAGCTATTGAAAGATACGTCCTTAAAACAAAAAATTAAATACGTACCACACATTTATATAGGACGAACGTCTGATGAGCTGAACGCATTACTAAAAAATACTACAGTCAGATTTGCCCACAGAACTACACATAACATAAAAACCTTAATCCATTCCACTAAGACAAAAATACCAGTATACCAATTACCAGGCATATATAAAATAAACTGTAAGGATTGTCAGAAATTTTATATAGGACAAACTGGCAGAACTTTCGAAATTCGATACAAAGAACATACAAGAAATTCCGAAAAAAATATTTCAGCTTTCTTTAATCATTTGAAAACAGAAAATCACGAAACCGATCGAATTACAGACGCAATGGAAATCTTACATACCACACCAAAAGGTTATCATATGAACATCCTAAAGAGATAGAAATTTATACACATTTGAAAGAAAGCCCTGACAAAATTTTAAATGAACAAACTGAACTACAACACAAACATTATCTAGACAACTTTATTAAAATTTTCGAGTCGAGCTAAAACAAAGATATACATCATAATACCATAAAATAATAAAGATCACACCACACTATCAAAGATCACACTATATGCAGTCATAAACAAACTGTAACCATAGAGCATCGCTGGAGGATACGTCAAACTGACAGATTAGCTGTTAAGAATTAAGACCTGATTTACGTAATATATATACCATCTGAAGAACATGTATACTGCAATCATTTCAATCATTATAATCAATGCTATATGGATGCTATATGGAAGTGAGTCTGAAATAATATGTCACGGAAAAGTATTAAAATTGTAAGTATCTTTATTTCACTCATTGTAATCATAAATATTTGTCCGCAGATAGCCTGATGATGGCCACAGAGCCGAAATAGGCCTATTGCGATAGTAAACAGTTTTTTAACATCTATAAAGTGAAGCAGCATTTTGGCTTTTCATAGATTAACAATATGTTCTTAAAAGACATACACAATGCTGCAGGCCCAAATGAAATGAAAGTTCTAGAAATATTTGAACATTTGATTAAAAAAATCTTGAATCGGAGGATTTTAATCCTTAATATAAAAATTTACGACGGATATCTCCTCGTGATTTGACAATATTATAAACGGTGAGGCCTAGTTGGATTAGGAGTAACAAAATAAAATTATAGTTCGTTCCATGTGATTTTGGTTTAAATACAACCAGAGTACAGTCGCAAAGTGATATCTGGCGTACCCTAGTGAAGTGTTATAGGGCCCCTACTGTTCTTTATTTTTATAAACAATTTAGGAGACAGTCTGAGTAGCTCCCTTGGACTGTTCGCGGATGATGCTTTCACTTATCGGTTAGTAAAGTCACCAGATGATCAAAAGCAACTGCAGATTGATTTAGATAAGCTATCAGAATGGTGCGAAATATGGCAATGGATATTAACTGCCGGCCGCAGTGGCCGAGGAGACTAAGGCGCTCCAGTCACGGTCTGCACGGCCACTACGGTCGGAGGTTCGAATCCCCCCTCGGGCATGGATATTTGTGCCGTCCAAGTTCATAAGTAGTTTGTAAGTTTAGGGACTGATGACCCCGTAGTTAAGTCCCATAGACTATACAAACATTTGAACATTTGAATTTTTGATACTAACTCAGTCGGAACTACAGGCCGTAAATTGAACTTAATACCTATGAGTAACAATTAAAAACGAATTAAATTGGAAGGAACACATAGAAAATATTATAGAGAAAGGGAACTAAAGGTTACGTTTCGTTGGCAGAAAGAAGATGGAACAGTTCTACTAAAGAAACTGCCTACACCACACTTGTGCGTCTTATTTTGGAGTAATGTTGCGCACTGCGGACTGATAGACAATTTAGAGAAAATTCAGCGAAGGGCAGCTCGTCTTGTATTATCGCGATGTACGGGAGAGAGTGCCACGGAAATGATGCACGACTTGGGGTGAAAGTCAGTAAAACCAAGGCGTTATTCGTTGTGACGTGATCTGTTTGCGAAATTTCTTTCATCAACTTTCTCTTCCGAATGCGAAGGTATTTTGTTAGCTCACACGTACATAGAAAGACATGATAATCAAAATAAAATAAGACTAATCTGATCGAAAAGGGAAAGATTAAGGACTTCCTTTATTACCGCGAGCTATTTGAGAATGGAACTGTAGAGAAACATCATAAAAGCAGTTCGATGAACCCTCTGCCACGCACTTCAATGTGACTTGCAGAGTATTTACATTGATGTAAATGTATCTCTGAAACTGGCAATCATTCGCTGCTTGAGCTTTTTGCCGTCTCCACTAACATCGACCAAGAATATTGATACGAGTAGACTTTGTCCTATGTCCGAAAGAGCAACGAATGTTCTAGGGCAGCGGTCGGCAACTGGCGGACTGCGGTTCAAGTCCGGACCCCGGAAGGCCAAAAACTTGACCGCCAAAGTATTTTGAGAGTTACATAGTCTAATTATTAAAACAACATTTTTTTCTGTAGATAACAACACCGAGCTACAAGGTAATGGGAAATTAAAGTGTGATTTGCTTCAAAGTGTATCATCATTCCGCCGCAAGCTGGTTCTTTGAAATAGACGTTTTAAGAATTTATTTCGCAACAATTTTTGATTACTTTTATAGACATTTCCATATTATAAAATTTCTTGTCAGACCTTAAGAAGGAATTTACAAGATTCAAAGACTTTTCAGAAATAGACAAGTTCTCATGATTTTTAGAATCACCTTTTGCGGTTTCTCCTACAGCAGAATAGACAGATGTGGCTTGCGAAGTGCTTACACCTTTCAAAGGCTTTACTCCCAAATGGAGATAATGCAAATTGAGGAAGACATTTCCTTGCAAACGTATGAAACTGTATCCACTCAAGAATTTAGGAGTCAACATGTCCCGAAAAAATATGAAAATTGCAACAACAAAAAATCTATCTACCTCGCTGCTATATTTAGATCCAGATACATTTATAAAAATTTTTTTCAAAAAATTTCTTGGAGAATAATTTTCGCTCAAGAATAACTGCCACCCACTTTGAAGACATTATTCACATAAGCTGCTCCGCACGTGAACCTAACTTTAAGAACCTCCTAAAGACCGCAAATGTTATTTTTGCCGTGGATTTTTTTAACAGATATACACACATTTCATTGTATTTCATGCTTTCTTAGTGAAAATTAAAATAAAAAAATAGTATTATAATGCATGAACTATTTCTGGTCTCTTAATGAAAAGTTTCACTATCCATTTTATTTCAAACTTTTTGTGAGTGAAAATAAAAATAAATAGCAAATAATATAACAGTTTATACATTATTATTTTACAGCTATTGTATTTCATATTTTGTGAGTACAAAATAAAAATAAAAAATTAATACGGAACATGCGGTTTTACATCTGGACCTCGACAAAAATTTTCGAAAGTATCCGGACCCCAGCTAAGATTACTTGCCGACTTCTGTTCTAGGGCATACGACTTCTGTATCATCTTGTATGGCGATGTTCGGGCAATACTGATTATTGTAATCTAGCGTCTGTTTATGAGAGATGGCGTGCGACAGCGACGCGGCGCGATGTTCAATATGCAGCGTGGCGGCAGGCTGGCGTGACATCGCAGCAGTGATGAAGCAATTAGACGGCCGCCTCTGGCAGATATTGCGTGTTCTGCCCGCGCAAGTGACGGAGCTTCTCATACGCGACGAGACTGTCTGTTTGCTTGCCGTCGCCCTACCCTAAAGTACACAGAGGCGCATGCCCGAATTTCCTACTCCGCAGTGTTCTCGCGAACGTTCTCTGCAACGATGTGGACTGCAAGTTTCCCACCGGTCACTTTTGTAAGGTGGAGCTGCATGCCGCAGGAAAAAAAAAGTTAGTTAACCTGGAAGGATGCTATTTTGATGCGATGACGATAGATGCCAACGAGGATGTTGTGGATATCCAGAAGGCTTTGACACCGTACCTCACAAACAGCTTTAAATCAAATTGCGTGGTTATGGTATATCGCCCCAGATTTGTGCCTGGATAGGGGATTTCCTGACAGAGAGGCTACAGTTTCTAGTAATTGATGGTAAGGCATCGACTTAAACAGGAGTGATATCCGGTTTCCACTGGGTAGTGTTATAGGTCCTCTTTTGTTCCTCATCTACATAATCGATCTGGGAGTAAATCTGAGCAGTTCTCTTAGGTTGTTTGCAGATGACTCAGTCACTTACCGTCTAGTAAAGTCATCTGAAGATCAAAACCAACTGCAGAACGATCTAAATAAGATATGAGTTTGGTGTAAAAATGGCAATTGACTCTAAATAATGAGAAGTGTGAAGTCGTGCACATGAGTACGAGAAGAAATCCATTAAACTTTGTTTACAAAATAAATCAATCAAAAGTGAAGGCCGTAAACTCCACAAAATATCTAGGAACTACTATTACTTCAGACTTAAACTGGAAAGAGCACGTAGATAATGTCGTAGGAAAGGAGAACCAGAGATTGCGTTTAATTGGCAGAACTTTTAAAAGATGCAACAGAACTACTAAAGAAACTGCATACACTACCCTTGTCTGTCCTCATTTGGACTATTTCTGCCCAGTGTGGGATCCTTATCAGGTGGGGGGACGGTCCTTTCGTAGAATTGCCACAAACGTTGGTCGTGCTGGGTGCAAGCTGATCGCAGTGGGCACGTGAACATTCTCACAGCACGGCATAGCACAGGCTTCCTTAAAGATCTTCGTATTGTAAGAGCAGCAGTAGACCATAGAGCTACCAAGCACAGACAATAAAGTTATGGCATCATAAACTGAACAGTTCCCAACCGGTTACTAGCAGTCCGACTGCGAACATGCACAACTGTAGCCTGTCTTACACCCACACGACAGCATCAACCTGCACGTCACCCCTTGATGTCGTCACACGATCACTTGGAATGGAGGGCCGTGTTCTTCGGCGAAGAAAGCAGATCCTGCCTGCTCGCAAGTGACGCTTGTTTGCGCGTACGACGTAGACCTGGCGAGCGCTGAAACGTAGAGAGCAACCGTCCACCCCGAGGCCCTTATAGTGTAGGGTGCAACAAGTTACCTTGGGTGTTCGCTGATGGAACGCTGACCGACACTCGACACTTACAGAATGTTGTAAGACCAGTTCTTTTGCCATTCTTGCAACAGGAAGTTGCAAGAACGCAACCTCCAACATGGAGGTCGAGATGTTTTAAGTACTTCAATTGTTTTGAAGCACTGATAATGACCACAAAGTGGTCGAAATCTAGATCTGCAAATCAATAAATATTTTTACGGCTGATTGCTCAAAAACTTTCCACATGAAAATGAAGTGCTTCTGGCTTTTAAAGATTCAGTACAAAACGAAGATCCCTCAGTTCAGAAGGACTTGGCTTACAGCAGAGCCAACTGCACGTTCATAGCGACAGTTAGTTACGAATTACAAAGCTCACGTAGACCTATCTACGAAAATATTACTTTTCTGGACGAAGTGGAAAAATAAATAACCGAAGCGCAGAGGAATAGGAGAAAAAGAACGGTGACAAATTCAACAGGTTTTCCAGAAAAACACCAGCCTGAAGGGCCTTTGCAAGAAAATCCAGTTCCACTAAATGCTCCATTCCTGTCCAAAAGGTACCGAAAGTGAAGTTCGCCCCCGTCACAGACGTTGATGTAGAACATTTATTTTCGGCGTATCGTGGCTTTTCTCTGGAAAATGTACAAAAGGTTTCGATTATTTACTGTGAAGCCGTCTGACTATGACGCCACATGGGTATCGGATTTTAGAATTTTTTTTAAATATTTATGTTGCGTGATGTTCAGGACTCAAATAACAATCAGTCAAAGGCATTCGATTTTGAAATTGATTTTGAAATTTTGCAAGTACACGTAAGTAGGAATAATTAAAACAATTGCAGCATCTGTCGGTGTAGGTCAGGTGCTAGCATTCTAGCTTTATAACCATGGGGTCAGTGGTTCTAATCCTGCAATGACTATTTTTTTATTTCTCCCGTTGTGTTCGAATACTTACACAATTTTAATATCTAATAGTAATTTTTAAGAAAAATTGAGGTATTTTTGTTTATTTGTAATTTTCTATATTTTATAAAATAATTGTTTCTATCAAAAAACGTAAGTTATATTTTTTACAGTATTGGCTTCACTGTTGGTTGACATCAGTAGTCTTTGATTTTTCAGTTTGTGAAGAATTACGACACTGTTTTTGGAAAGTCATCTCTGTAGCTACTAATGGATTTCGAAGCAGGTAACCTACCCAACGACCGTTTTGCATAACGACAAAGTTTTCAGTTTGTCTACATGCACATAAATGAAAACTGACACAACACGTGGAATCAGACATTACAAAATGTTTTATAAATCTAAATTCAAAAACTAATAGCTATATAACAGTGGCGTCGCACCACCGACTCTGTGATAGCGGGGACAGAACGCTACCAACTGAGCTACATCGACAGGTGCTGGCAATGCTTTTTATTATTGGTACTCACGTGTACTTTGCAAAATTTCAAAGTCGATTTTCTCGAGAATTTCTGAGAGTTGCGTCGATTGGCTCTGGCTGATTGTTGTTTAAGTTCTCAACTTCACGTACCATAAATAGAAAGAAATTCTAAAATCCGATACCACTGTGGTCTCCTTGTGAGTGTTTGAAACTACCGGTTTATTCCGAATTTATTAAATTGTATACGCCTATTACATTTACTTCAACATATAGCTTCTGATCTGTATTGTATTTTTATCTTCGGAAACTAAGTTTGGTGTCAGTTTAATAACTAATGTTGTGTGATGTTTTTCCTATTGTAAACGATTGAAAGTTTGCTCCTAAGTCAACAATACGAATTTCACTTTATATTTATCTCATCTGATGGATTCTTTTCAGGGCCTATTTTAGATTTTATTTAGCCTGAATGAGGTAGGTGCCAAAAATGCTCTTTTTACGACCTAGAAATTCGCACAGTAAAAGAGAATAAGTAAAGTTTTATAATATTGTTTAGTTTTAATAATGTTTGAGTACAACCACTAGGAAAAGAAGCTTGTGTGTTCAACACTCCCTGTCCTTAAGCTAAAGCAGTAATTTTCCAGGTGCCTGTAATACGTGCACCGCGACACCTTTGTTTTGTTTTGGACGGCACCGGAGCGACGTTCCCGCCCGCCGTATATCAGCAGCAGCAACGGCTGTCAGCGCGCGGCTGATCTGGGGGCGTCAGCTCTCGCATCTGTATCGACCTCATCGACCGCCGCGGCCGCCATCTTGGTCTCGCATTAATTAGCCCGCGCGCAACACTGCCCATTCTAACTGCAGTTATTAGCAAAAATAGTAGCCGCTTACTTTCTGCCGCGCCGGCTTAATGAGTCGTGTAAATTATTGCGCAGATGACAGCGAAACGCTCTGCCGCTGTTCTGACAACTATACGGACAGCAAGTGTGTAAAAGCGTGTCGTCCCTCAACCACACCCGAGAAATATTGCCCTGTATTTTCTTATAAACACTTATGAGAAGTTCTGTTCCACGTCTGCTACTATTTTGTAGAAATACTTATACGACTTCTGAAATTAAAGAACTCTCATTTTCCACGTATACTCTTTGTTAGTGGAGTCTACAGTATTTGTAAATGTAGAGGGACTACCATAGCTAGGATGTGAAATTTGTTGAATCATGAGAAGTTCCATAAAAATAATTACAAGTTCACAGCTCAAATCGTATATTTTGTAAAATACTGAAGAACCTTTTACAGTGGCGGACTAAGGAATGGGGGGGAGGGGGCGGACCGCCCCGATTCTCCGATCTTGGGGGGGGGGGGGGGAGGGGGGGCTCTAAATACCTGGAAAGCACTTAAAGAGAGAGAGAGAGAGAGAGAGCTCGGCATCTCGTTCTGCTGGGGCCTCCAAATCTCGAAAGCTTAGACTGTCCCGTGCCTCTTGTTCTTCGAGGGGGCCTCCAATTCTTTCTTATTGTAATATATGTTCTTCCAACAGCCTTAGTCCGCCACTGATCTTATATTAAGGTA
This sequence comes from Locusta migratoria, assembly GCA_026315105.1. NCBI lineage: Eukaryota > Metazoa > Arthropoda > Insecta > Orthoptera > Acrididae > Locusta > Locusta migratoria. The sequence continues at coordinate 219,302,615 of CM048750.1, read as the reverse complement.
GTAGGTGTAAACTCGACGTTGCCCGGGTGTTTATTTATCCTGCACTCTCGTAGTCCACATCCCCTTCCCCCCTCTCTCTGTATCCACCTCTCCCATCTCTCTGTTCGTTTCCACCTTTTCCCTCTCGGCAAAGCTTTCTACAAGGTACCGTCACTTACCATAGGGTAAGATGGTACAATTTCGATCATTTCGGACAAATGTCATTCTAACTGGAAATATATTGATAAAATAAATAATTTTAACTATTTCACTTGTTTCCGGTTGTTTAATGAATATATAACACAAATATCAAACAGTTACAATTGTTGGTATAAACACTAGAAAAGGTTACAGAATTGACGATCGAAAATGTACCACACTAGGTACAATTATGATCACTTCCTCGTACAATTTTGATAATGGGCATCTTCCACATAGAAAGTACTTTTTCCTTAAGGCACCAATCAACACTTCGTGGTAGAAAACATTGCATATTTAGCAGCGAATCCAATCACCCTTAACCAGAAAATGTATAAGAGCGCGTTGGACTAAGTAGCTTCACTTACCTCATAAAAGGAAAAAAAATTATATCTCCGTAGCACAAAGTGGTGTATTCTTGGAAAAGACAGGAGGAGCTGTAGAAAACTGCTACGCTACAGCGCCACACAACAAAACATCATGAAATTCACAAATGGCGCGAAAACTTATGTTGATCGGAATTGTACCTACATCGAATTTGTACCACCTTACCCTACAAACATTTTGTACCCAGTGATCTTCCTCTACGTTTAAAGATCATGCGTGCAAAAATTCGTAAAGACTGGAGCAAAACTATGCATTTAGTAAAATTCCGTAAGTTAAGTACCCTTCACCAAGCACCGAACGAAATTTCATGTAGACAGTGACATGTTTTTAAGGCAGAGCGTGCAAAATTCATCAATATCGGAACAAAACTATAGATTTATATTCAATAGAATCGCAGAGTCACATTGAAAAACGCACTTTGTTGTTCTCAAATATTCCAGTTTTATTTCATACAACCCTTGTTCTGAGAATTACGAAAACAACAAAAAAAGGATCTGTGAAATGGGTCGAGCCGTTCTCAATTTATGGCGCGACCAAGGTATTTAGGGATCCATTTTTATGTTAAAAAGTACCATCCCCCATGCACCGTATGAAACTTAAGGTAGACGGTGACGTTCCTCTTGTTTTGAAGGTCAAGCGTGCGAAATGTTGTGAAAATCGGAATGAAACTATAGATTTCGTGAGTCTGTAGGAGAAGTATGCTCCGCCAAGCAACTATCTCAAAATACTTTCTTAGCTGACTTTTCCTACTTATAAACTATATAATATTCATAGAATATATGACATCAACTGCGATTGGGCAAAGCTGAAAATGTGTACCCAGCCGGGATTCGAACCCGGGTCTCCTGCTTTCTAGGCAGTTGCGCTGACCCCTACACCACTGGGGACACAGTGATCACCGCACCTGCCCATAGTACTCTGTTCTTTCGGAACAGACGCCACATGTATATATATAAACTATATTCCTGCAAATTTTCAGCTTCATAGGTGAAGTAGTTTCCGAGATTTCGTGTTTAGTCAGTGAGTGAGATATGTAGATAGAGATTAAGAAAACAGAATGCTTAATTTTGGATGCAAGAGAATTAAGGGAGACTTGCAGACAAAAAGAAATAGTAACATGGAAATCTGCAGTGCTAAATTTATTTGATACAAGTTCATGCCCGATGCAACAGTTTTACAGCATCTACGGCGACACTGTTGTGAGCGGTAAACTTTTTTTGTTTAATTATTTTGTGGGGTGTGGGTGGGGGAGGGGTTCAATAACAAAACGCTTCACAAACGTCCGAAATTACATGCAAACTTTGTTGCAGGTCCGTAACTACGCCCATTTTCAAATAATTTACGCATAAATCTGGGTATTCTCATGAGGTGGCCTCTCATTATTTATGACGTCATGTCTCCTGAGCTATGTGTCGTGTTCTTTTGTTTTTGGACAGAAACCTTCGTGGGCGTATGTTATCCAGTTCACAAAAGTTTCATTGCAATCGAATGAATGGTTTATGCACACATAGAGGACTTACAGACAAACATTCATTTTTATACATAAAACCTTTGTTGGCGGACATCCACAGCTAAGATGATACATCTTTAATAAAAGGGTCCGCTTCAGCTGTTTAACATTTTTTAAAAAAGACGACCGGTTTCGCGACTTAAAGTCGCATCTTCGGGTCAAATACAGTTAAAACATAAGACCAGGGGCTCGCCAATACAGTCCCGGCTGTCAGAACACTTCACACAAAACATCAAGGCGACAACCGCCCTCATCGATCAAAGCACCTGATAGAACCGCGCCGCTGTCCGTGCCGCTTGGTTCTATCCCTTTTATTAAAGATGATTCATTTATGTGGTAGTTTTTATATTCTTCGTGCATCGATTCTTTTATAGACGTGCGATTCTCTACTAACTTTAGCCTGCCTGATTTGCTTATTATTTTTGAATCGAAAATACAACTGATATATAATGTTTGTCTGTGATGAACTCCGAATCTTCTCAACAGATCTTAATGGAAATTTGCACAGTGTGTCTGATTTGGTCCAGCTCGAATGATAGGGTCATTTTTATCTCGATTAAACAACTCAATATTATTTTTATTGCAAATGAAATGTTTTATCTACTCGTAGATTGCGTAAATGGTGCTGTTTTTGAAGCTGACTGTCGGCTAGCGGCAAATTTCTACGTTGGAGGGTGAGAGGTCGAAACTCGTTGGGGTCACACACAGGTTTTTCTCACTTTGCCCCAGCTTTCACCTCTCAAGAGCGTGAAGAGTCACCAGAAATGATACGCGGTTCGGATACGACGTTAAACTGTAGATCCCGTTTTCTCGGTTTGTTACCCAGGTACGTTACGGACATGTTAGATGCCGAATTATTGTCCAATCGATAACTTGCACGAGATCACTGGGCCACACTGAAATTATTATAATATTCGATTTAGGTCTTTACCTTGGTGCTACAATTTATTTCACGTTACACATTCTTTTCCAAATTTCCAAAAGACATGACACAGCTTTTCAGTTTCATTTTATTCTAATTATGTATTCTACTATACAGGGTGTCTCACGAAAGACGCCTGCCAGGCGTACGCGGATCGCGCGGTACGGCTCCCGGTCGCCGCCACCGCATCCGCCGGCCATGGCAGTGCCCGATTCTCGGACTCTATTTTACCGCAGGCGCATACACTGAGTTAAAGTCTAAAAATCATTGCCATCTGAGTAACCTAAGCTTACCTTTATTTACAGTAGATGTTCAAAATGATGTCCCTCTATGGAAAGAGCGGCGTTGACCTCTCTTGAACACATTTCCAAACACGCTGCCGAAATCTGGGAAATGACTAGTCGAATATTTTCACGAAACAATTAATTCTGACAGGTATGTGAACAATATCCTGCATCCATTTTTTTCAAGAACTTTCACCTAACGAAAATCTATACGGTTATTTCATGCAGGACAATGCAAGACCACACATTGCCAATGTTTCTATGGCAGCAATACGAAGTGTTTTTGATGATAGGATAGTTGACTGCCTCCTCGTTCTCCAGATCCAAATCCTTCTCGCTTTTATCTTTGGGGAATGTTAAAAGACAAGGTCTATGCAAGCAATCCCCATTCACTGGTAGAGTTGGAAGACAGGTTTCGACTAGTCATTTGTCGAGTGTTCGCATGTTTTTTTTTTTTTTTTTTTTATTTATTTATTTATTTTTTTTTTTTTAATTTGGTGTTCATATCAAGAGAGCCGTTACTGTCTACGTAAGATTACCTACGGTGAACGGCGGTGGGTATCTTGCTCCGAACTTCGATACAATTTGACTGATTGCCATGAAATTTCACGAATGTGAAGAGAGAGGGGACAGGATGAGATTGGTAGAGAGCGGAATGAGGTAGTGACAGAGACAGGGGAATGGATGGGTGAATAGAGAGGGAGGGGGAGAAAGCGGCGAAAGGGGAGGAGGTGGCGGGAATGAAATTGATAGAGGAAGTGGGGGGCTAAGAGGGCAGAGAGGAATGTAAGAAACAGGCATACAGAGGGTGAACTGATTGGGGGGATTGTGGGAAGGAGTGCAATTGTCATCTGCATTTAGTAACTGCGAAGCATTGCCTTCGTTCAAAATATTACTTGAAGGTAGGATAAAATGTGGATCGTTCACATGGAAAGCGCTGCCATTGTGATGCTCTGGTATAGCATCCGAATTCAGTACTTGAGCTATGCCCAAAACTTTAGAGCCCTTTTTCACGAAATGTTATAGTTACTGATCTTTACATTTTTAATGGATGGCTACCTTTGAGGTTTTCTACTATCCTGCGAAGTCTCGGAACGGACTTCCCGAGACGTTAAGCTTCCGTTCTAAGATTTTTTTTTTTTGGGGCGGGAGGGGGGAGGGAAGAATTTTTAAGACGACCAAACAGCAGGGTCATCAGTCCCTGATGTAATAGCGAAAGGCGACAGGCAACAGAGCACGTCCCACCAGCCACTCATTTCAAACAACAGACGAATGGACCTCGGGGACGATGTTTCCATTTAGAAGAAATGTACGAACACGTGAGGCAATACTCACGACAAGGTGATAGGTTAAGGAAAGGCAAAAATATTAACTAGGGGACCACATTTGCAGAACGGCGGCAGTGTGTTCAGCTCATATCCACGTAATAATTTTTAGGACTCATTGAATCCTGCGAAGGAAAGTAAGTAGTTCCAAGTGCCTTCTCAGGATGCTAAACAATGAACTTTAACTTTCTTATGCATTGTCTGTCTATGAGTGAGGACAGTATTTAAAATGGCACCCGAATTACGGCGCCAATTATTGTTTTTACAGAGAGATAGTATTTCCGCTTGTGAATCAGTAGAACTGACACTGTACGGTAGACCGGTGATTTTTAGCCATATATACCGCGAGGCAAACCCTTCTACTCTCGCAGTTTAGTTACTTTTATTGTTGTCTGTGGAGTAAATTTAATACTCGAGCGTTTTTCAGTCTGTATGATGGAACAAACAACTGTTTACTGCATATTATCCTGCCGCATACAGCTTAACGAGACTGTGCATCATAACAAACTTTTATTCAAAAGTATCTGTTTTCATGACATACAACAAAAGCACTAACAACATTCATACTATGGAACGTGCACGCATGCTAACACCGCAGCCCATAACAGTATGAATACCATTCTCCCTAACAAACTGTGAAGTCCATCGGTTGAAGCGTGCACCGCTGTTACTTTACCCTTTCATACTCGTCACCACACGCGATGGCTTTAAATACAAACAATATGTTGTCAGACAGTACTATTTTGCTTCTATAGTGTGCAGAACTAACTTCACCACCGACAGAATTTTAACAGTATAACATACCGTGTCAAGCAGAACTCGTGTATATCTAACTGACGAGTTTGCTGCGTAATCATACTTCCACACTTACTGTTTGCCATTCTTCTGAATACACTCCCGATGATATCGTTCTGACCTTTGCGCTTCCAGTTTTAACAGTACCTTATTTACAGCGTATGTGAATGGACATATAGTCCATTGCTGGAAAACAAAATTGGTAACCTGGAAAGACGACGTCGATTTCGATCCGATGACGAAAGGTGCGCCGGCCGCGGTGGCCGAGGGGACTGAGGCGCTTCAGTCACGGTCTGCACGGCCACTACGGTCGGGGGTTCGAATCTTCCTACGGGCATGGATATTTGTGCCGTCCTTAGTTGTGAGTAGTTTGTAAGTTTAGGGACTGATAACCCCGTAGTTAAGTCCCTTAAGCTTAACAAACATTTGAACATTTTGAACATTTGACGAAAGGTGCCACGTAGGCGATAGTAGATGTAACTGATAATGGTTTCAGCGTCGTACGCTAACAAAAAGCGTAGGTTATTGCAACCCCAACACTATCTGTACCCGTTAATAGGAACACAGCCACGCATTTACATAAAATCAAATCAATTTAGTGTTATTTAAAATTCCAGAAAAATTACTGTACATTTCTTACAGATGTCTATGCTATTTCTTTTTTCCCTTACCACTCTCAATTTTCTCCTCCATACAGCTATCAAATATTTTCGTCCGACAAGGTTCTATAGTCCGCAGCGAATGAGGCGGGACAGCCTTATTCCTTGACAATTTTCAAACACAGGATTACCGATGTTCGCTGCAGATACGCTGCGTCCACTTCCCCGATCGTTTCTTTGGCTGATCAGCGTACATATGAAATGATCTATGAAATGTTTTGGTTAGTTAAGGAATGCAAGGAGAAATTTCGAGAGGGAATTAAAGTTCAGGGAGAAGAAATAAAAAATTTGATGTTTGTCTATGACATAGTAATTTTGTCAAAGACTGCAGAGTATCTGAAAGAGCAACTGCATGAAATGGACAGTTACTTGAAAAGAAGATATAAGGTAATGGAATGTAGTGTTAGAAAGTCAGGCGATGCTGAAGGAATTAGATTAGGTAATGAGACAATAAAAGTAGTAGATGAGTTTTGTTATTTGGGTAGCAAAATAACTTCTGATGGCCGAAGTAGAGAAGATATAAAATACAGAATGGCTATTGCAAGAATAGCGTTTCTGAAGAAGCGAAACTTGTTAACATCGAATATTAATTTAAATATTTGGAAGTCCTTTCTGAAAGCATTTGTCTGGAGTGTCGCATTGTATGGGAGTGAAACTTGTATAATAAGGAGTTTAAACAAAAAGATGATAGAAAGTTTCGAAATGTGGTGCTACAGACGAATGATGAAGATTATATGGGTCGATCACGTAACTAATGAGGAGTTGCTCAACAGAATTGGGGAGAAAAAGAGTCTCTGGCATACCCTGACTAAGAGATGGGATAGATTGGTGGGACACATTCTGAAACATCAAGCAACTGTCAGCTTTAGAAGGAAGTGTGTGGGGTAAAAATCATAAAGGAAGACCGAGGGACGAATACAGTACGCAGATTCAAAAGGATATAGGTTGCCGAACGTATTCTCAGATGAAGAGACTTGCACAGGACAGGGTAGCGTGGAGACCTGCATCAAACCAGTCTGCGGACTGAAGACGTCAACAACAACAGATTTGTTATGAACATAAGCATCTAATAGCTGCGAATATTCTGTTCCATATATTGATTTCTCCTTATAATAAATTTCAAAGATACGCCAGTGACTTTATTGTCACATACGAATTTGTTACGGAAGTCTTCGCAATCGATAATCGCGTTGGAATGGAAGAGCCGGCCGCGGTGGCCGAGGGGACTGACGCGCTTCAGCAACGGTCTGCACGGCCACTGCGGTCGGGGGTTCGAATCCACCCTCGGGCATGGTTATTTGTGCCGTCCTTAGTCTTAGTTAGTTCATAAGTAGTTTGTAAGTTTAGGGACTGATAACCCCGTAGTTAAGTCCCATAGACTTTACAAACATTTGAACATTTTTGGAATGGAAGAGAGATTTCCCGATTCGTTTGAAAGCTACGTTCAGACTCGAACAGTCCCGGAACCATCACATGACATTTGTCACGCGCTTCGTGATCGCGGGCGATACAGAAAAAGCCGTGGAACTGTATCTTGATCTGAATAGCGGACATTGACAGCTAGGCGTCAATATAAGTGACGTTATCGGCGCACCGACATCCGCACGCCAAAATAGCAGTATTTTACTCAATTGTCAATTAACAGTAATCAGGACCAGCCTTTAGTTTAATTACACTTTTTCAACACATCTATACTGTGAGATTAATTTGACGTTTTATATGACTATATATTGTGTATAAATTACTTATGTCTAAATTTAAAGTCACCTACCTAAGCAGTGTTAGTGGAGTGAACAATTCGTGAAGTGTTGGTAACTGTATTTACGTTTTCTAATTTGTTTTAATGTCCTCTACTTTAATTTCAATATGCCTGCCTTGAAAATGAACTTTTTGGTTCGAAACTAGTCGTCAGCATAATAAACCGCAACAGTGTCAGAATTAAAATGAAGAATTGATGTTATCCGATCCTTAATTAGTGTTAGAAAAGTGTCGCTATTTGTTGCTTGTTGTTGTTACATAAGGTCTACCTCATAAGAAATGTTTAATCCGTGTTTCGCTCCTATCCTTATTTCCGAGCGTTACTCGTCTGTGTATTTGTTCCATTCTTATCTCAACAAATCTCCTTATTCGTGCTCTATCGACCGCCTTCTGCCCCACTTAGTTTCGTTTTCGTGCAGCTTAATCCTCATGACGGCATATAACATGAACAATGTATCCTACAATACTATAATTTTGCTGGTACTTTTAATATGTATTACGAAACTTATTGCGAATAGTTCTGGTACTAAACACGTAATAAATTACAACCTGCCGGCCGCGGTGGCCGAGCGGTCTGCGGCGTGCCAGTCACGGTCTGCACGGCCGCTGCGGTTGGGGGTTCCAATCCCCCCTCGGGCATGGATGTTTAGTATAAGCTAGTTCGTAAGTAGTTTGTTAGTTTAGGGACCGATGAACCCGTGGTTAAGTCCCACAGACTCTACAAACATTTGCAAATTTGAACAATTATTACCTCTTGCGTGGTAGGGCGGTTTTAAGGCGTTTGTTTATGACGTCATATCTTCTGAATTATGTTATAATTTGGAGGGTAAAATCACTGGTAAATGTAAACTGTGTTTTAAATGAAACTTCCTGGCAGATTAAAATTGTGTGCCGGAACTGGGACCCGAACCTGGGACCTTTGCCTTTCGCGGGCAAGCGCTCTACCTACTGAGCTATCCCGACACTACTCACGATGCCGCCCACAACTTTACTTCCGCCAGTGTGTTTTAAATGTTTAGTGAACACATTTAGTAGTGTAGAAGTAATAAATTGTAACGCCATGCCGAATGCTGTAGTGTACAGCGGAGAAGTGGTAAGCGTAGTGGCCGCGTGGTCTAAGGCGTCATGTTACTACTGGGTGGCCGTTCCCGCCGGAGGTTCGAGTCGTCCCTTTGGCATGGTTGTGTGCGTTGTCCTTAGTGTAAACTAGTTTAAGTAGTTTGCAAGTCTCGGCACTGATCACCATAGCAGTTTGGTCCAAGAGGTTTACAAACATTTGAAAATTTTGATAATGCTCTTTATTTTCGTAATTTTGTTGGTGCTGTCAGCTATAAAATCTGCCTGAAAAGTTATAAATTTTGTTCCAAGCTGCTAAGTAGTCTCATTCTCAAATAGTGGATGAATAAAATCTCGTTGTTCGTGCGTTGCATGATGCGGCAGTTGTTGTGACTCTAGCTATGTATGGCGCCATATCTAGTGCACTGTGTGTAGCAGGTGATTCTTACTTCCACAACGATTGTTAACGGACATTTTGGAATATGAGTACCAGGTTTGGTTGGAGAAAGTTTCCAATTGTTGTTAAACCAGCGGGACAAAACTGGTGAAGTCATCGGCCCAAGTGTGTGTGTGTTCCGAAAGGATAGACGTCACTTCTGATTCTGCAGAATATATGACATGAATTGCAAATGGGCAAAGCTGAAAATGTGCACCCAGCCGGGATACGAACACGGGTCTCCCGCTTTGTAGGCAGTTGTGCTGACCACTACACCACTGTGGACCCCCTCAGGGGCTCAGCATTAATTTGCTGGGTACGGGCTTGGCGAACCCGGGGTCCTGAGCTGTGGGCTGTGTCGCGCCAACAGTCCGCTACACCGTAAGCTCTGTGCGTGCTTCAACGACCATCGTTCGGCGCGACGGTGGAACGTTGTACGTTTCAGAGCCCGGGGATCTTGGCTTAATCGCCCGGGTCGCGAGGACGGAATAAACCTCTATAAAAAAAACCTCAATCTCAAGGTGTGCTACTTGCCGAGGAGATGCATGGCTGTTGAGGTTGAACAGCCGCTAGCGAGCAACCTCTGAGGAACCTGCCGCACCTCAGTTGTACAAGGCTTACCCAGGCAAGCGGGGCTCTGCCTGGGTGGACCTTTATTTCCCTAGCTGCTCGTGGGAACACGATGAAAAGGACCCAAAGCAACGCTGGTGGGCGTTTAACCACCGTCTCTAAGAGAGGAAAAGTAGACTTCAATGCTGAGACTTATGACCCCCAGTCGTTCCCTTCCTTGGCCAAGCCATGGGAGGAACGCAGATCTCGTAGCCGAGGACAACAATATGCTCCAAGATATTTAGTATGTTCCAGGACTGATGGTGAATCTTTCATGAACACGAAACCTCTCTTTTTCGTCGAGAACTTGGAAGATAAGTTTGGAGAAGTAGACGGCATGTCGAAGATGCGATCGGGATCGGTTTTAATAACGACGTCATCCCCAGCACAGTCACGGGCTTTGCTCGCCTGTGACAAGCTGGGTGATGTTCCCGTTACTATCACCCCACACAAAAGCCTGAACATGGTACAGGGTTTGATTTTTCATAGGGATCTCCTTTTGCAGTCAGATGACGAACTCCGCAAGAACTTGGAACGGCGAGGTGTCCACTTTATAAGGCGAGTCCATAGGGGTCCGAAGGACAACAGGGTCGCCACTGGTGCATTCATCTTGGCCTTTGAGGGCGACTCATTGCCTGAGAAGGCCAAGGTGATGATTTACCGGTGTGACGTAAAGCCCTACGTTCCTCCCCCTATGCGATGTTTTAAATGCTGGAGGTTCGGGCACATGTCCTCCAGGTGTACCGCCAGCTCCACCTGTCGGGACTGTGGTCGTCCATCACACCCAGACGTACCTTGTACACCACCTCCCGTCTGTGTTAACTGTGGACAGCAGCACCCACCTTGCTCGCCTACCTGCTCTGTACTGCACAAAGAAAGGAAGATCATGCAATACAAAACCATGGATCGGCTGTCTTATTCCGAGGCCAAGAGGAAATATGAGAAACTCCACCCGGTCAGCATCAAAACATCATATGCAGCAGCCACGAAACCATTTCCGCAGACTAGCGTACCGCCAGTTCCATCTATCACAGTGGGCCCTCATGCCCAACCGTCACCATCTGCCCCCTTGGTGGTAGGGGGCACATCTCACGCTGTTGCTTCCAAAGCCCCTGCCTTGGAAGCAAAAGTCCCCCAACCAACGGGGACATCGGTCCCCACACATGAGCCAGAGCAACAACAGCCTGCTCTGGCTCCTCTCGCGAGGAAGGGATCGCTTGAATCCCTTTCTCCCTCGGTCTCTCCCACTGGCTCAGTGGATGCCAGTGAGTGGCACCAAGTGCCACCCAAAGCTGGTCGCAGGGCCTCAAGGACAACCTCCGTCCCTGAGACTGAGTTTGCCAAGCCCTCCCAGCGTGAGAGGCCGAAGGACCAGCGGGAGAAACAGAAAAAATTTAAAACTAAAGAACCTCAGGTGGCTACCATGCCACCACAAAAATCGTCTGCTTCCGAGGACGTGGTGGAAATCCTCGCGTCCCCTGAAGACTTGGAAATTGCCAAGACTCTGGAAGCTAAGGACGCAGAGGCTCTGCCTGCTGCATCAGTGGCTGCAGAGAAGCCTGTGGGCCCTACTCTACCAACTACATAAATATGCCCAGTACGCCGGGAGATAGTGTGGTGCTGCAGTGGAACTGTGGCGGTTTCTTCCGCCACTTGGCCGAGTTACAGCAGTTGCTCTGTCACTACCCTTCCCTCTGTGTTGCTCTACAGGAAACTTGGTTTCCTGCTGAACGGACTCCTGCCCTTCGTGGGTATAGGGGTTATTATAAAAATCGTGCAACACACAACAGGGTATCCGGAGGAGTCTGTCTTTACGTTCTTGCCACTGTCCCCAGTTCACCGGTGCCACTTACCACAGTGCTCGAGGCAGTGGCCGTGAGAATTCAGACATGACAGGACATTACCATCTGCTCACTCTACCTTCCTCCGGATGAGGCAGTGTCTCCTGCAGACCTTGCGAACTTGGTCGCACAACTTCCCCCACCATTCCTTCTATTGGGGGATTTCAATGCCCACAACCCCTTGTGGGGTGGTTCTCAGGTCTCAGGTCGCGGTAGGGACATTGAAGTTCTACTAGCACAGCTGGACTGCTGTCTTCTTAATACCGGTGCCCCCACACATTTCAGTGTGGCGCATGGCACATACTCGGCTATAGACCTTTCTCTCTGCGGCCCAAGTCTTCTACCACAGCTTCATTGGGGGGTCCACGATGACCTATGTGGTAGCGACCACTTCCCCATCCATATCTCTCTTCTCCAACACCAACCTCCAACTCGTTTGCCCCGTTGGTCCCTGTGTAGGGCTGACTGGCCTGCTTACACCTCAGCTACTAGGGCGATCCCTCCACTCCCAGATGACGTTGATCAGGCTGTTCATCACATTACTAGCGCCATCATTTCCGCTGCTGAAGCCAGTGTTCCGACCACCACTGGCTCAGTTCGGCGCAAGTCGGTTCCATGGTGGTCTACAGAGATTGCTGAGGCCATCAGGGAACGTCGTAGGGCACTCCAGCGCCACAGGCGCCACCCTTGCATAGAGCACCTGATCGCTTTCAAACGTCTTCGGGCTCAAGCTCGGAGGCTGATACGCCAGAGTAAGCAGGACTGTTGGGAGAGATATGTCGCTACCATTGGCTCGCGTGCCGCCCCATCTCGGGTATGGTCACAGGTTTGGCGCCTTTTTGGGTACCGACCACAGGGAGGAATCCCCAGCTTGATCATTCGGGGTACCATATGCATGGATCCAGCTGCTATCTCCGAACACATGGCGGACCATTATGCCAGCACCTCTGCGACGTCTGCGTATATTGCGGGCTTCCGTACTCGCAAAGAACAGTTCGAGCGGAGGCAGTTGTCTTTCTACACACGTCGGCGAGAACCATACAATGCCCCATTCACTGACTGGGAGTTTCAGAGTGCCCTCACTGCCTGCCCTGATACCACACCAGGGCCAGATCGAGTCCACAAACAGTTCCTGCGCCACCTGTCACAGGAGTTTAAAGACCAACTTCTCGCCCTGTTCAATCGCCTTTGGGTTGACGGTGTTTTCCCATCTCAGTGGCGGGACAGCATCGTCATCCCAGTGATAAAACCTGGCGCTGATCCACAGGTGGCAGACATTTACCGCCCGATTAGCCTCACCAACGTTCCTTGCAAGCTCCTGGAACGTATGGTGAGTCGACGGCTTATGTGGGTTCTTGAAGACCGTAAACTCCTCGCCCCACAACAAGGGGGATTCCGCCGAGGTCGTTCTGCATTAGACAATCTGGTTCCGCTAGAGTCGGCCATCCGCACTGCTTTCGCCAGGCGTGAGCACCTGATTGCAGTCTTTTTCGATCTCCGAAAGGCTTATGACACTACCTGGCGCTACCATATTCTTGCTACGCTGCATGACTGGGGCTTGAGAGGACCGCTTCCGCTGTTCATCCAGAACTTTCTCTCACTTCGCACTTTTCGGGTAAGGGTAGGTACCCACCTCAGTACTTCACGCACCCAGGAGAATGGAGTCCCACAGGGCTCCGTTCTCAGTGTTCCACTGTTTCTGATTGCAATTAACGGACTTGCTACAGCAGTGGGGTCATCGGTGTCATCCTCCCTGTATGCCGATGACTTTTGTCTGTATTACAGCTCAGTTAGTATTGGTGTCGCTGAAAGGCGACTACAGGGAGCCATTCAAAGGGCTCATTCCTGGGCTTTAGCACATGGATTCCGATTCTCTGCCCGCAAAACCCGGGTTATGCACTTTTGCCGCCGGCGAGCAGTGCACCCAGACCCGGAACTGTACTTGGGTGATGAGCTCCTTCATGTTGAAGATACGCATCGCTTCTTGGGCATGGTGTTCGATGCTCGGCTCACGTGGGTCCCCCACTTACAACAGCTTAGACAAAAGTGCTGGCGGCATTTAAACATACTGCGCTGCCTCAGCCACACTGCCTGGGGAGCCGCCCGTCGAACCCTCTTACAACTTTATACGGCTCTCATCCAGTCCCGTTTGGATTATGGGAGCCAGGTGTACGACTCGGCAGCCCCTTCTGCACTCCGGGTACTAGACCCCATCCACAATGCTGGTGTTCGCTTGGCAACAGGAGCTTTTCGAACGAGCCCGGTGATGAGCCTCCTTGTTGAGGCCGGGGTTCCCCTACTGCGGTTCCGTCGGCAACAGTTGTTGGCCTCGTACGTTGCTCGTGTGCGCACTTCCAACCATCATCCGAATCGCAGACTTCTCTTCCCAACCGCTGCACTCCCATCCCCTCACAGACGGCCTCGGTCGGGCTTCCCAATTGCAGTCCGTGTCCATTCCCTTCTCTCCTCCCTTGACTCCCTTCCCTTCCCTCCTACTTTCCTCTACTCCTCCCGTGCACCTCCTTGGTGTATTCCTCGTCCGCAGCTACGGTTGGACTTGTCCCGGGACTCGAAAGCTTCCACTTCCCCATCGATCCTTCGTCGCCAGTTCCTGGAACTCCTGGATTCTTTCCATGGTGCAGAGGTCATCTATACCGACGGTTCCCTCATAGATGGCCATGCTGGGTACGCCTATCTCCACGGTGACCTTTTTGAACAGCGGTCTTTGCCCAGTGGGAGTAGTGTTTTTACTGCAGAGCTGGTCGCTATCTCTAGAGCTCTGGAACATCTCCGAGCCTGCCCTGGGGAGTCGTTTGTCATCTGTAGCGACTCCCTGAGTGCTTTGCGAGCGCTCGGCCAGTGCTTCAGCAAACTCTCTCTGGTGCAGCGTATACAAGACACTGTTGCAGCTCTCCATAGGTCAGGTCGCTCAGTGGTCTTTGTATGGACCCCAGGGCACGTCGGCATACCTGGTAATGAGCGTGTGGACCAGTTGGCCAAGCAGGCCACCTCCTCACGCCGTCTTGACATTGGGCTCGTGGAAACGGACCTTAGGTTGATGCTGCACCGGAAGGTGCGAGACGCTTGGGGCTTGGAATGGTCTGCACTGAGTGTGCCAAACAAGCTTCGTGCAATCAAACCATCCACAGCCACATGGAAAACCTCACTGAGGCCCCGTCGTCGAGACTCCATCGTGCTGTGCCGCCTCCGTATCGGGCACACTTGGTTGACACATGGCTATTTACTTCGCCGTGAGCCACCGCCCGTGTGTCGCTGTGGTGGCGCCTTGACGGTGGTTCATCTCCTGGTGGACTGTACTGTGTTGGCCCCATTGCGGCGGTCTTTTAATCTTCCAACTACCCTATCCTTAGTGCTAGGAGACGATGCCTCCATGGCTGAGTCAGTGCTCCGTTTTATCCGTGTAGCCGGTTTTTACAACTCTATTTAATGTAGGGTGATTTCTCCTTACTTTTTAACCGTATTATAATGTTTTATCTCTTCTGACTAACAGACATTCGTGTTGCTGTGACATTCGTGACTGGCCCGTCCATTTTTATCTCAGTGACCAGCCAGCCACGGATTCTCATTTCAAATTTTAGCATGATTAACTAACTTGTTTTATTTTTGTATCTGTGCTGTTGGTTTTTCTATGTGTGTTGTTTGTCAAATTTCATCGGTGACATGTACTCCTCTTGAGTATTCATATGGTTGTTTCCAATTAAATGGACATTCTTTGTTGGGGACAGGGGACTAATGACCCAGTAGTTTGGTCTCCTTTAAATAACAACAACAACAACAACCACTGTGGACACAGTGATCAGCGCACCTACATTCAGATAAAAACTCCCAGCTCTACCCTGCCCACAGTCTCAAATTTGTAGTTATGAAACTAATTCCCGTAAGAGTCAGGGCTTCACACTTGCCGACCCATCCCCACTAACGAAAGGATCATTGCCCGTCACCGGCATATTGTATATATCTGTTCTGAAAGACCATACGTCACTTCTGATCCTGCAGTTATTGGGAAGGGATGGGCACGTTTGTGGCCCTTACGTGAGTTAGATTCGTAACTACGAGTTTTACTACTGTAGGCAACGTGAAGCTGGGAATTTTGCGGGAGGCGTGCTTGGGTAGTCGTTGCAGGTGCGGTGTTCATTGTGTACCCAGTGGCGTAGTGGTCACCGCGCCTAGAAAGCGGGAGACCCGGATTCGAATTCGAATGCTCATTTTCATCTTTGCCCATTTGCAGTTCACGTAATATATTCTGTGAATATGAATTATAATAGTTCCCCCTCGTCTTATGCTAACTGCAATTAAACAATATTTTCACATCAGATGCGTTTCGCGCTTTACTTATAAAGCATCTTTTGTGGTTATGTAAATGAGTACACAGGGTTTCCGTATTTCTTTTTCTCTCTTTTTCATATTATTTTTTTATCTATTTTGCTATATAGATTATAAGCAGTTTTAACCGTTCATGCAGCCGCCGCGGAGCGGCTGGGCTGATTGAGGCGCTATGCTACGATGCGCGATGTCGTTCCCCGTCGGGGATTCGAATGCCCCCTTCGGGCATGGATGTTCGTGCCGTCTTTAGTGCAAGTTAGTAGTGAGTTAGTTTGTGAGTTTAGGATACACATGCCAGAGGGAAGACTAGAAGCCGCGGTGGAATGGCCGTGCGCTCCAAGGCGCATTGCTGCGGAGCACGCGGTTGCCGCCATTTATTTTTCTTTTGAAAACTCGGACCTCCGGCGGGAGTGGCCGCACAATCCGCGACATGGCGCCTCAGACCGCGCGGCGGTTCCTGAGCGGCTTTCGTAGAAATCGGTCTAGTAGTTAAGGAGCAGATGTACAGGATACACACGTAGGTCTACGTACATTTTATAATATGCATAGATTCGCAGAAAGTTAATCAGAAACGGGCGGTTCGAACAATATGTGGTGTAAGTTCACGAACGTCATGTCGACCGCTTTTCAGTAGTCTGGGAATTTTGACACTGGCGTCACAATACTTTTTTTGTATAATGTCGTTCGTTGTCACCAATATCAGCTTATTTCCACGAGGTAGTAGCTTTCACTCGGTGAATATTAGAAGTCGAATCTACATTTGCATCAGACCACCTTGACACTTGTGCAGAATGGTGTACAGTATTCTGTAACATCCATTTTCAATAAGCTGCCACAAGAACTAAAGAGTCTTAGCACTACCCCACACGCTTTCAAATCTAAATTGAAGAGTTACCTCATGGCTCATTCCTTTTATTCTGTCGAGGAACTCCTGGAGTTCATATTTTTTATTTATTTATTCTTTTCACTTTGTTTTAAGATTTTCGTGTGCATAGGACTACTTAAAAATTCTCTTTATCATTCTTGTGTTAAACTTCATGTACTGACTTGCTCCATGACCATGAAGTCTCACACCTCAATTAGGTCCTGTGAAACAGAAAACCATAGTATTATTATTATTACTGATGAAGCGCAAGATACGGTTTGTGCGTGGCATTAACAGAGGTCGGCAGATCGCGGAGCGGCTGAGACGTCGAGTAAAAGCCAAGAGTGGCGGAGCCGCGGCGTAACGTGGTCGGGCAGTTAGAGCCTGCAGCCTGCGCGGCCATTAAGACGGCAGTGAGGTAAAACGGCCGCGTGGTCATCCGTCCACCGTAACGGCGGCTGCTATCTGGGCTGCGGCGCGGCTAATGTAGCGGAAGGAACGGCCCAGCGGAAGGCCGCGGCGCGTGGCCGTCATAATAAAAGCCCCCAGTACCTAGCTACCGCGCGCTGCTCCGACCGCGCTGCACACAGAGGGGACGCAAGTTCTGCACGCTGCTTGTCGTAAACATGGACCAAATAATTGAGTCTTCCGTGCCTCTCATCGTGGACTGCACTCACGAGGGATACTTCGCAGTCTTGCTTACAATAACACTAGCTCAAAACCCAGCGTTGTCCGGGTATTTATTTATTTATTCCTGCCATTTTTCAGGTATTTTTTCATTTGTATAAGGGGTGTATGTTTGTAAATTCTCTTGGGGATACAATTAGTAATAAAGAAGTAATAGATAAAACTTAAAAAACACAATTTTGTGTGTCTTCTACAAGTTTAGTTTTGTTTACTTAACCGGTTTCCGGCCTATTAGGCCATCTTCAGAGTACGGACTGCTGTGTCAAGGAGGTTACAATGTTTAGTTACAGTGAGTATGGGAAGAGATGACAAATGTCTCCACTTAGATCGACATACATAGTATAACACCTCTTTGACATTGTGTTATTACAGTTATCAACTTAAAAACTAAACAGTAATAAATTAATATTCTAACCTCCTTGACGCAGCAGTCCGTACTCTGAAGATGGCCTAATAAACCGAAAACCGGTTATGTAAACAAAAATAAACTTGTAGAACACACACAAAATTGTGTTTTTTAATTTATTTGATTACTTTCTACCAAGAAGCGACAGAAGAATTAGTCAAAAAGATTAAAACTTGGTGCAGGAAGGGGCGGTTTTGTATGAACGTTACTGTTTATGTGCTCATGTCTCAGGAGCTACGTGTCGGAATTTGATACATATTAGAAGGTAGATTCAACTATATGTGTGTACACTGTCTGTAAAATTTCCTGCAGCTACAATTTGTAGTATAGAAATTATAAATTGTGACGTCTTATAGAATACCGTAGTTTTACTCCATAAACAGCGGAAAAGTAGTAAGCGAGAAACTTCTTTCCTGTCATCAATTTCCTATGGTTGTCAGCGAGAAAAAGTTTAATAAAGGTTTCAAATAATTTTTCAAGTTTATTGCAAGTGGCCAAGTACTCTGATTCTCATATAGCATATTTTTAAAGTCTCGCCGTATTATATGGTAGTTTTTTGCGATTCCTATTGCTTATGATGTCATATCTTCTGAACCATGTGTCGTATGTGATTCTTAACCCCGCAGCAATTATTACATCACGGAAAGGATTGTGTGTACCAAATTTGGTTGAATTCGGTCCAGTGGTTTAGGAGAAAATGAGCAGCATTGTCGCTAAATGTAGCAGTTTTTCACGCATATTATTGTTTATGACGTTATATCTCGTAAAGTATGTATCGTACATGATTCTTACACTTACGGCGACCGTCCTCATGGATTGAACCACACGTGTACAATATTTCATAAAATTGAAACTGGACTGTAGATTTGTATGCAACACGTACACACAAACATACGGACACACTGCTTTATATATTAGACTATGCCCTAAAAACAACACTGCTCTGTAGAATTTCCAAGCGGTACATTCCAATTTACTGCTAGTGACGTTTTAACTCTCACAAAGAGACCACATGGGTATCGTAAATAACAATCAGCCAAAACCATTCGACGCAACTCTCAAAAATTCACGAGAAAACCGACTTAGTAGTTTTGCGATGTACAGGTAATGAAAACAGTTGCAGCATCTGTCGGTGTAGCTCAGATGGCAGCGTTCTGGTCTCGCAATCATAGAGTCGGTGGTTCCAATCCCACTGTGCCCTTTTTTAACTATATAAAAGATTTTTGGGATCTCTAATTCCACATGTTATCAGATTTTGTTTATGTGTATGTAGACGAGTTGAAAACCTTGTGACGTAAAACAATGGTTGAGTAGGTTAGCTGCTTGGAAAGCCATTCGTAGCTATGGAGATGACTTTCCACAAGCAGTGTCGTAGCTCTTCACAAACTGAACAATCAAAGACTACCGTCGTCAACTAATAGTGGAGCCAATACTGTAAAAAAATCTACCTTTTTTACTGAAATCATGATTATTAACCACCTTCTATAAAATACAGAAAATTACGAATAAACAAAAATATGTGCACTTTTCGTAAAAAATTACCATTAGATATTAAACTTGTGTAGTTATTCGAACAAACCGAAAGAAATTTAAAAAATTCCCGACTGGATTGAAACAACGACTTTGGGGTTGTAAAGCCAGAACGCTACCACCTGAGCTACAGCGACTTTGCAGCAATTGATTTAATGATTGGTAGCCTTCTTACTCTTGCTTACGAAACGTCAAAAGCGATTTCCTCTAGAATTTTTTTAAAATTATGTCGAATGGCTCTGGCCGATTGTTATTTGTGTTTTTAACTTCATGTAACATAAATATCAAAAAATTCTAAATCCGATGTCCGTGTGGTCAACTTGTCAGTTACGTCATTTTTCACCCCAGCATAAACAGTACCTATATTCGCAGAATGTGTTATATTAACTGCGAAATGGGTAAAGTTGAAGATGTGTACCCAGCCGTAAATCGAACGCGGGTCTCCTGCTTTCTAGGCAGTTGCGTTGACCCCTCACCACTGGAGACACAGCGATGGCAACCCCTACACGGATTATCTGAGTACGCCTCCCGCAAGACACAAAGTCTCAACTGTACCTTGCCCAGTTTTGAAAACTGATTCCGTAAGAGTAATAACTGCAGGATCAAAAGTTCGAAAGAAGAGATTCCACATATTTATATAAACTATAGTTTGAGTAATAGTGGGCAAGATAAAGTTGAGATTTTGTGACTTGCGGGAGGCGTACTTAAGTAATCCGTTGTAAGAGGATGGCCTGTTGGAGGTCGTCAAAAAATGTCAAAAAATCAGAATGCGTAATGATATGTTGTAGTAATAATAATTTCGTTATTGAATGTTGCAGCAAATCACAACTGATGGGTCGCAACAACACTTTCGCAGTGAACGTTAAAATTTTGAATAAATAAAAAAATTGATTTTAATTAACTTGAAACAGTCACTGTGGTAATTAATTAAGCTTGGCCCTATCTGACTTACCATTGACTACAGGCTCCAACCAGCACCTCTTACGATTCACGAACAGCACAACTTCACTAATAAATGTGTCAGAATTCATGTAGTGGTGATGGCGTGTTCGTGTTATAATCAAAATCGTAATAGCTGATAGACTCTGATTGCAATGATAATAGCTCAGTACTGTGAAACTGCGTGGTGTAATGAGCTTCACAAATACTACAGTCAAAGTTCCCCATAATTTTGATAATATTGTTTAAAGCATTCAACTTCCTTATAAAACTTTACATTTATTAATTGGTTCCAGGGCCTGGGTAGCGTACGCGTGTAACTGGCTGAACAGAGTTTGGCATTTAACGTATTTCATAAAAATTACTTTCGTCAAGTCTGGTTAATCAACTATAATACTTTGACTGCTGTTAGCCTGGTTACTTTCTATATAAATGAAACCAACCTTACTTTACGTGCAACTCTCTTGCAAGTTAAAAGCTTTGGCATAAAAATTGATTGCAAAACTTAGAACAGCACTGCACATTAATTACTAGTCTCTGTAGATGTAACACGTTTAGCAATTCTTTAACTCGTCTAGCAGTTTCTTTATAACTGATCGTAATTACTTTAAAAATTATTGAACTTGTTAGTCAATGTACAGGCTTGCCTAATCAACATAATCTAATAATGGTGATAATGGGGTGACTACAACTACTTACAAAATTAAGACTGGTTGCAAAATAAGTCATATATAATTGAACCAAAATTCTGATTGGGTTGACACTACAATTACATGCATACAATATAAAATGTTACAAAAGTACTCATCTGTTTTCGTCGTCTTCGTCATGAAGTCCATACAAGACAGATATGATTACAATAGGTACTCTTACTGCTGGTTCAAAAATATTTTTATCGACAACTCGTCTGGCTGAAATCTCCATGCATTGATATCACCTCGATACACCTTCTAATCTTCGTAATTACAACAACGATGACACATGGTGACAATAGACTTGATAATCAAACAATTACTTTTCTTGCACACATGAAAAAAGATTACACTGATCACTTTCGAGTATAAATAAACTTATTTCGCACTTCCTTCAATACATTAAACAGTACGCCTCTCAGGCTTATTGCAATTGCATTAAACTCGCGCCACACTGCGCCTATCGTGCCTCTGCACCATCAATAAAACATTTATGTGTTTACTTTGGCGAGTCCGCTCCGCGACTGCTTCAGCAGCGCGACATTCACAGCTACTACTTCTGTACCAAAGAAAGTCTTTACAACAGGTTCAGCAGTGCCAACTTACAGCATAAGAATGTCCGTATATTCATGCCGGTTTACACATACAGTACATGTTTACACTAAATGATTCAATATAGGAAATGACGTTACATAAGAAATATATCTAGCATACAAGAAGTGAAAATACGTGAAATAAACAAATTTAAGACAATATATACATTACGTTAAATCAAACTGTAAGATACAGCGACAGGTGTACTCGTCCACCGTGTAGGTGTGTTGATCGCTGTGTCTCCAATGTTAGCCGGGCGCCGTGGATCAGCACACCCAGTCAGAGAGTTCGACGTCCTCTATGATAAAACAGCTGAGCCGAAAACACATCGTACAACAACGAACACACACGATTAGCGACCGCAAAAACCAGAAGAACCCATAGAGAGGAAGAGAAAAAGAAAGTGGTGTAGTGGTCAGCAGGGGTTCGAATCGCGGCTGGGTACCCATTTTTTAACTTTACCCACATCGCAGTTAATATCGTATATTCCGTGAATATGAATAGATAATAGCTACATGATCAAAAGTGGCGTCTGTTCTTTCGAACATGAACCTACCTTACAAAATTCTATCTGAGTTCGACACGTATTCATGAGATATGATCACATAAGCAATAACGTTCATGGAAAACCACCCAACAACGCACCAAGTTTTAATCTATTAGTTCTTTACTCTTAATTGTGTTCTTAACAGATTTTACCACACACAGAACTTGTTGTTGTTGTTATGGTCTTCTGTCCGGAGACTGGTTTGATGCAGCTCTCCACCTTACTCTGTCCTGAGCAAGCCTTTTCCTCATAAGAACGACAACACACATCCATTTGAATCTGCTTACTATACGCGTCTCTTGGTCTCCCTCTGCGATTTTTACCCCACACACTTCCCTCCAATGCTAAATTTACGATTCCCCGATGTCTAAGAATGTGTCCTACCAAGTGATCCCTTCTTTTAGTTAGGGTATGCCAAAAATTCCTTTTCTCACCAATTCTCTTCAGTACCTCTTCATTAGTTATGCGATCTACCCACCTAATCTTCAGCATTCTTCTGTAGCACCACATTTCAAAAGCCTCTATTCTCTTTCTGTCCGCACTACTTATCGTCCATGTTTCACTCCCGTACAAGGCAACACTCCACACAAATGCCTTCAGAAAAGACTTCTTTACACTTAAATTAATATTCGATGTTAGAATTTATCTTTTTCAAAAATGCTTTTCTTCCCATTGCCATTCTGCATTTTATATCCTCTGTACTAATACCATCGCATGTTATTTTACTACCCAAGTAACAAAACTCAACTACCACCTTCATTGTTTCGTTACCTAATCTAATTCCGTCAGCATCGCCTGATTTTCTAAGACTACATTCCATTACCTTTGTTTTGCTCTTGTTAATGTTCATTTTATACGCTCTCTTCAATACACTGTCCATTCCATTCAACTGCTCTTCCAGGTCGTTCGCTGTCTCTGACAGAATTACAATGTCATCAGCAAAACGCAATGTTTTTATTTCTTCCCCCTGATCTTTAATCCCTATTCCAAATTTTTCCTTGCTTTCCTTCACCGCCTGCTCGATGTACAAATTGAATAATATCGGAGAAAGGCTACAACCCTGTCTTACTCCCTTCCCTTCCCAACAGCACTTATAAAAATGAATGTATACCCGAAAAATTATGCAGTTGTACAACATATAAGTCAGTACATAAGAGATCCTACGAATTGTGTCATTTGTATTTTGATTACCATCTTTCTTTGTTTGGATACTACACTTATAATTTGTACATTAGACAAGACAGCATTATTTCTGATATATTTTCCGATAATTATAACATGTTTGTGGTAAAAAGGAGATGGACAGAAGGAGGGAGGTTTAGGAGAAGTACTAACTCAGGTGTGGAATAAATAAATAAATTCATGGACAACGCCGGGTTTTCAGCTAGTTCTTTTATAAAGGTAAAACTTCCCTGTAGAACGCCAGATATGATTTCTGTTTAATTCTATGACTTTCCGTCAATTAGAACGTACATCCACACCTACATACATACTCCGCAATTTACGTAAGGTGCGTGGCGGAGGGTACACTGTACCACTACTAGGCATTTTCTTTCCTATTCCACTCCCAAATTGAACGAGGAAAAAAAGAATGCCTATATGCCTCCACACGAGCCCGAATTTCTCTTATCTTGTCTTTGTGATCTTTACGCGAAATGTAAGTAGGCGGCAGCAAGATCGTACTACACTCAGCTTCAAAATCCGGCCCTCTAAATTTACTTAACAGAAATTCACGAAAAAGAACGTCGTCTTTCTTTCAGCGATCCCCAATTGAGTTGCCGGAGCATTTCCGTGACACTCGCGCATTGGTCGAACCTACCGGTAACAAATCTAGCTGCTCGCCTCTAAACCGCCTCTATGTCTTCCTTTAAACTGATCTTCTGCGGGTCCCAAACACTTGAGCAATACTCAAGACGTGGTCGTACAAGCGTTTCATACGCGTTCTCCTTTACAGGTGAAGCACATCTTCCCAAAATTCTCCCAATAAACTGAAGTCGGCTGTCCGCCTTACTATGTCCTTTCTGACAGGAAATCATGCATCCAGTGGCACATCTGTAGCTTGGAAGGACTAAAACTTGAAATGTGTACCACCTCCTTGAACAGCCCTGTATTTTGCTAAAAACAGGTCCACGGTGTAGCTCTCGCAGCCCCGCGCTTTTCGCCTGCTACTACCGCCGCCTGCATACGCAGCTGTGTCCGGCGGGTTGCAGGACTGCAGGCGTTCGCCGCCGAAGCCTCCTCCGTGGAACACGCCGCATGCTTATAATGCAATTACAATTACTTTGTGATTGACGATTTGGTCTGCCATGTTGGAGGGGCTGGGCGTTACCCAGTCGCAGAGTTTTCTCGGGCTCCATGTGCGTTGTCTGCTCTGCCTGCACAACCCTTGCCATGTGACTGCAGCCAAAACGAGTTCAGTGGAGCGACAGGGCAAACTACACGGCAGCAGGGTGAGGGGAAGTACCTCCAAAAACAGTGTTTTTCCCCATCTTCTGTTGCACTACTACAAATATATTATACTGTATCTAATACGGAAGTCGTCGAAGATAGTAGTTTGGTAAACAAATATTCAAATGTTTGATAGACTTAAGGGACTTAATGCGGGGTTATCAGTCCCTAATCTTAGAAACTACTTATGTACTAGCTTATATTAAAGACGACACCAACATCCATGCCCGAGGGGGGATTCGAACGGCCGCGGTGGAGTAGCCGAGCGGTCTAAAGCGTCTCGCTGCGGAGCGCGCGGTTGCTCGCCGTGGAGGTTCGAATCCTTCCTGGGGCATGGATGTGCGTGCTTGTCCGTAGGTTAGTTTACCTAGGTTTAAGTAGTTTGTAAGCTACGGACTGATGACCACGCAGTTTGGTCCGATAGATTTGCAAACATTTGATTTGGATTCGAACCCCCGACCGTAGCGGCCGCGCAGACTGTGACTGGCGCGTCGCAGACCACTCGGCCACTGCGGCTTGCATTGGTAAACGTTTTAGTTTCTACACAAGAGTATTGATAAGAAGTTTAATAACTTTGATACAGCGATTGTAAAAAAAAAAATTGATATGATACTTCAATTCTTTCACCTCTTATAGTCTCACAACGTAGCTTACGTTTAGCTACGATGTTTTGAAATTAAAAAAGATTTTATGTTGTTGTCGTTGTTGTTATCTTCAGTCCGGAGACTGGTTTGATGCAGCTTCCTGAGCAAGCCTCTTCAGCTCCTTATAAGAAATGGAACCTACATCCATTTGAATCTGCTTACCGTATTCATCTCTTCTTCTCCCTCTTCGATTTTTACCCAACAATCTTCCCTTCAACGCTAAATTCTCAATTCCTTGATGTCTAAGAATGTGTCCTATCAATCGATCCCTTCTTTAGTAAAAGTATCCGAGAAATTCCTATTCTGTCCAGTAAGTACTATTGACGCAATTTAAAAATTCAATTCGCATTGCAGCAGCTGGATACCAACAAATGCGAAGCGCATAAGCTATAAATGATTTAAGAATTTCAATCTACGGTGCTTGTAGATGCTTTTGTGGGTAATGAATT
The DNA here is from genome assembly GCA_026315105.1 of Locusta migratoria. Taxonomy (NCBI): domain Eukaryota; kingdom Metazoa; phylum Arthropoda; class Insecta; order Orthoptera; family Acrididae; genus Locusta; species Locusta migratoria. The sequence continues at coordinate 219,276,711 of CM048750.1, read as the reverse complement.
AAATTTAATAAAGCAGAGCGTCGAAGTTGCTGGAGGGGATGTCTAGCGGCAGCAGCTGGTGCCTATATAACTTGGACTCTACGTAGCGTCGTTGAATGGCGTTTTCGGCCATGGGTATCCATGGTCATTTTGTTCCTCAAGACGTCTTATACATCGCTTACAAGTTTGTTGGTGCAATTATGAACCAAACTGACGTATGAAACACACAGCCATCTCAGTCTTTGGCGTCCATTTACTGGCGGAAATATGCGCAGGACGAAATTTTGTGACAGACATTTCTTTATTGCTAACATGTGACGAATCGCGCTGCGAAGCCCTAGTGCGCGAATTTGGATTCACTCTGTATATATATTTAAGAATGTAAAGACTCAGAATCTGGCCATCTCGGCGGTGCATCGAGATGCCATCTCCGCTCCTCACTTCCAGGACCCTCTCCGGGAAACTACTGCCGTGTAAATGTATTATTATCGTGGCCAATATAAGTGGCAAAATCAGATAATTTGTGTGAGAACTCCGTGATCTTGACTTTACTTTTGCTAAGGAGAACACACTCATGGCCAAGGGAGGACTCGAATCTCCGACGGGGAGCAGCCGTCCGCTCCGTAGGAAGCAGTGGTGGCGCGTCCTATGTGTCGACTGGTTCAGTGAACCCCCGGAAAAAAGGTAAATGAATAAAATAAAAAGTGTTTTTATTTTATCAGTATTCATTTCGTTCTTCTATCAGATCAGATATGCACATTCAAAGCATTTTTATCGTACGAGAAACGTTTTAAGTCGCGGCAGTAGCCGCAGCTTTGCAATGCGCATGCGCGGCTGAATCCTCTCGAGGCAGCATATGGGCGCTCCTGCGGCATGGAGGAGCGATGGGAAACGCCGTTGTAGCTGGTAGAGACACTAGCTGCTGGCTACTCCAGCTCTGGCGGTTACGCCCGAATGGTCCCCAAGCAAAGGTAATGGAGCTACTGCGCACCTCGCCTTGCGCATGGGCGAATCCTGGATGAAGGCAACATCCGCCCTTCATATTTGTTTTTGGCCTGTTGAAGGTTCATAAAGAACAGGTTACATTTGGTGAAATATCTTACAACTGTAAATTGAAGACGCATCAAATGCAAAAGCCTTTAGAGATTCGATCATGAGTTTTAATGAAGTCAGTGCCTTTCACCTAGGAAGATTAGCTGTGTCGTTAGCGGCATGGCGCTTCGTTGTCGACGGTAGTGGGTTGAGACCTAATGGAAGCAACTTTTTAAAAAGCCAGTCTTCTTTTCGGGAAGACAATGACTTTTGTATTGTTACTTGCCACATATATTTTAGACATTTTTGCAAATGTGTTGCGATTTTGAGGGTAAATTACATTTATACTCTTCGTTGTAACAAATATTTAACTATTTGAAAATATGTGGAGGAGAGCAGCCTTTGCGTATGGTTAGGAAGGGATGCTGCTTACAGCGTCACTTGACAGGAAGGTAGGTTGCCTTTACATCGTAAGAGATTCATTTTGTTACAGTCACTTAACAGTGTAATCAGTTAGTTATTGTGTTTTAGTGTTCATACGCACGTTCATATGTTTTTGGTGTGTATTATCAAAGAAAATAACAATTTCAAATGTTATGGCACTTAACGTCTGTGGTTACAAACTACTTAAACTAATTTGAACCTAAATACAGACACCCCATGGCCGAGGGAGGACTCGAAATCCGGACGGCGAGTAACCGCGCACTGTGGCATCATAGCGTTTCAGACCGCTTGGCCACTCCACCGCGGCAAAGAACAAGGTTCAGTATGTTTTAGAAACGAATGGCTCAGTTTTAAGATTGGAAGAAAAGTGTGAAGACAAGGAGCTTGGTAGGTGGACGCATCAGCTCGAGGTGAAGCAGACGTAAACAAGCCGAGGTAAGTGAGTGTGCAGATCTTTTTGGCCGACCGCACACGGGTCGAGTCGCGCTCGTCGCAGCTGCGACTCGTCCTCTACGTGATTGCGTCTCCATTCAACTGCCCACGTCAGTTCAAATGTTTGTTAAACTTGTGGGGTCATCAGTCCCTAAACTTACAAACTACTTATGAACTAGCTAATACTAAGGGGGGCACAAATGTCCATGTCCGAGGGGGGATTTGAACCCCCGACCGTAGTGGCCGTGCAGACCGTGACTGGAGCGCCTCAGTCCCCTCGGCCACCGCGGCCGGCACCCACGTAAGTAAATGGGAGGCCGCCAACGGGTCGATTTGCACGTGTCTCGTTATCGTCTCGAAGTCGTTGCGAGGGACGCTAGTCTGTTGCGACCTGCAGTGCACGGGAAAGTTCGAGCGTGACGAGCGGATCGTATGGCATGGAGGTAATTTACTGTGTATTTATTCCGTATTTCCAGTGCATGTAACACATTAGAGCCCATGAGATCTACAGGCAGTCAATGTAATGAACTTTTAATAAATAAATAAGTACATAATATATAAATATTTGCAGTATGTCGTGTCTTGCAGTTCGCAAATATTCAAGAAAAGACCTTTTTCTATATCTCAAACAAAGCTGCCGATGTTTTATTTACTTTTTTTATTGGCGATTAGTTTCAGGGAAATCCCATTTTCTCAAGCCACGTTATTGATATTTTGTAGAATGCCAAAATTTTGTATCAGTCTCTTGCATTTATCTAGCACCAACGAACAACCGATTTTGAAAATTGCGCTCTATGTACGGATGCATCCATAACACACTTTGCGTCTTCCTTTTCTTGCGCCGGTACTAGTAAAACATTACAGCGTCCTCCCAATCACTAGAACTGTCCATTATAGCGTAATTGTTGGAGGAAATAACAATACAGTTTTGAAGCTCTCTGTTAGGAGTCGCGAGCTGACTGCAGGAAAATCACTGGCGTCGCGAGACGGACGAGACGCGAGTCGCGCCCACGACGAGTGAGAAACGAGCCGTGTGCGGACGGCCTTAAAGAAAAAAAATGTATCGTGTGAGGAAGGGGGAGGGACAAACTGGGGCGTTTTCCCTTGGAGCCAGTCGCAGAGGTGCACGAAATTCAGCCGGCCGCTGTGTCCGAGGGGACTGAGGCGCTCCAGTCACGGTTTGCAAGGCCAATACGGTCGGGGGTTCGAATCCCCCCTCGGACATGGATATTTGTGCCGTCCTTAGTATAAAGTAGTTGTTAAGTAGTTTGTAAGTTTAGGGACTGATGACGCCGTAGTTAAGTCCCATAAGCTTAACAAACTTTTTTTTTTTTTTTTTTTATTTTTTTATTTTTTTTTTTTTTTTACCATGAAATTGTTTCTTTGGACGCGGACGGGGGGGGGGGGGATGGAAATATCAAAGCGCAGAGCCTGGGGGAGGGGGGGAGCGGGGTCGACTATCAAGATCCAGTATTGAAAGAAGTGAACCGCCAGTCATGTAAAGCACCAGTTGCCACTGGTGAGAACTCCGTCCTATTGACATTACTTCTGCTAAGGACAACACACCATGCTCTAACCTGCGGCGGGGAGCAGTCCTGCGCTCCGCAGCAAGGCATCTTAGAGCGCTCGGCCATTGCCAGAAGGTTGTTTGGGTCCTTCTTTTTCGTTAGTTAATACTGATAGGTGCTAGGAAAAGGGCTGCTCAGTGTATAAAACGAATAATCTTGCCGCATTTTTGCTGCAAGTCGTACGTAGTGGATGCCTTACTGCCGATGGTGAGTTTCCTGCGTTGTTGTGGTGCCGAAATACGGAGCAGGATCGGCGTCGTTATGGCAGAGGAGTGGCCGGTGTGCGCGGCTGTCTGGAGGCTGGCGCTTTCTAAGCCTGGGCGGTTTTCCAGTCGACGTCGACTGCTGCTGGCGCTAGCCTAGCAGACAATGCCCGCCTACCGCCTACTGCTGCTGCCTGCTGCTGGTGGCGGCCTGGCGGCTTAGGGCAGGCATTTAGCGGGCCGCGCCGCATTTCACAGCCGCTGGCGGGATTACGCCCGCCGCCGCCGCCGCTGCTACCGCTGCCCGCTTACCCAGGCTGCCGCGCCTTCTGCTGACGTCACACCACCGCGGCAAGGCGGCCGCCTGCTGCAGGCACTGCGGGCGCACGGCCTCTGACCACCAGCCTTACCATCTCTGTTCTCACGATTCCGGAACTATAGCCACATGCTTTGGCCCGCTTTACGTTACGGTATTAACCCTTCAAGCCGGTAGTTACCGCATGCCTGCCGAGCCTACTGATGCTAGTTTAGGCTCCTGGTGCCGTAATACAGCGTTTCCTTCAAATTGCTCTACAGCGGAAATTATTTGTTAAAAAGCAATGATATTTTCAGGAGTTGTTAACGATATATTTTTATTACGTTAAAAACAAACTCTTTCAACTCGCTCGTCCTATCTGCTGTCATTCACTTTTTTACGGTGTTTCGCCCAAAAAGTTACGACAGGAATATTGTCTGCAGGGGGTATGTTAACCGGTTCTATATCATTTCCTTTCCTCCTCTATGTTGCCATGGATGACTCACAACAGTCTGCGTTTGTACCGCAATGACAGTGTACGTCAGGGTTGTAGTTACTCCGCACTGCACTTTGTGAAGAGTAGAAACTCTAAAAGTTCACCAACCTGACGTCTTCTACACATGTCCCCACGCAGATGATAGCACGCAGGTCGGAGTTCTTGAATGAGGGTGAAACTGCTAAATTATTGGCAGGAACTGATCAAATTACGGAATAAACTGTGGTAGTTCGGAATGCCAGCTGATATATTTAAAGAAAGCAGAAAACCAGCAAACTGCATAATAACATCACTTGACACACATTTTCTTAACTCAATGTAAATATAAAGTTATTTATGCTTGATCTAAGATGATTAAACATAGTCTTATGACCGCCTACGTAATCATGTTACTCCTCCAAGAGCGTGTACTGAAGTGCGGCGGCTCGATGCAAGACTACCTTCGTTCCGTGCATCGGCCGTCTGAAATTAATTGTTTTGCTTATAGAATTAGTAATTATTAATGTTTTACCTACGCAAGTCATGGCTAAGCTTTGAGGGGTTTCTATGAATTGAGTTTGACTTGGAATATATTATTAGTTCATTAAATATTTACAAAAATACGAATGCGTTTTGGCGCGTGACCGCCAGTTCTACAGCCAATCGGCGTCCAGTGCCTGCCGCTCGGGGACTTCCCTAGAATTCGGGGAGATTTGGCAATGCTCTTTCCCATGAGAACCCGACCTATTGTACCACCTGTCGTGGTTCTCAACAGCTTTTACCATCTGTCGCCTACTGGTTCTACCCGGCTGCACTGAAGCAATACTTCCAACTTAATATGATGGCTTTAAGCCAGAAACATTACAAAGTCCATGCCGTTGTTGAGTATCCAGATCAATCCCGCTGTCATTTATACCATCTACCTTATCTATCGGTTCACTCAGAAACGCAAGAATTTGTTCCGACGTAAGACCGCGCGAATTGCTTGACTACTTCGTTTCGCATCGACAGCATCGTTCAGACTGAAGAAATAACTCGTGATTTCATCCGACTCGCTCACTTCCTGACAAAGATTTGCCTCACATGTCAACACAGGTATGTCTACAGTTGACCGACGAAGTAATATTGCCCACCAGCAACAGATGGCAGAGAAGTACAGTTTTATCTGCGACACTGCATGTGCAGAGTACGGGGTCGGGATGCCGCCAGTGCGGACACTCGGGGTGCGCCAGTACGTACTCGGGATCCCGGTTTGAGAGATTAACACTAAAAGGGGGCCTTTTGACAGCTCGAAAAGTAAATGGAAATAACGGCTTAATCGTTCATCTGACACGAAAATTCATTAAACATAATTGTAGAGGAGAAATTTCTCTACAATTTTGTTCTCTTATGGTTTTCATACCATATCAACCACCGTTTCAGAGATCTTGCAGGGATTTGACAATTTCTGTCTGTTGCTATTGTAGTCTTCAGTCCGCAGACTGGTTTACTACAGCTTTCCACTCTACCCTGTCCTGTGCAAGTCTTTTCATCTCAGAATACGTTCGGCAACCTACATTCCTTTTAATCTGCTTACTGTTTTCGTCCCTCGGTCTCCCTCTACGATTTTTACCCCACACAATTCCCTCTAATACTAAGGTGGCGATTCCTTGATGTGTCTGAATGTGTCCCATCAATCTATCCCTTCTCTTAGTCAGTATATGCCAGAAACTCCTTTTCTCCCCAATTCGGTAAGCACCTCCTCATTACTTACGTGATCTACTCATCTAATTTTCATCATACGTCTGTAGAACATTTCAAAAGCTTCTATCATCTTTTTGACTGAACTCCTCATCGTCCACGTTTCACTCCCATACAATGCTACTCTCCAGACAAATGCTTTCAGAAAGGACTTCCTAACATTAAAATTAATATTGGATGTCAACTAATTTCGCTTCTTCAGAAATTCTTTACTTACCATAGCAATTCTGCATTTTATATCTTCTCTACTTCGGCCATCAGAAGTATCTTGCTACCCAAGTAACAAAACGTATCTACTACTTTTATTGTCTGATAGTCTAATCTAATTCCTTCAGCATCGCCTGACTGTTTGACGCTACATTCCATTATCCTTGTTTCACTTTTGTTGATTGTCATTTCTTATTTTCAAGACACTGTCCATTCCATTCAATTGCTCTTCCAGACCGTTTGCTGTCCCTGGCAGAATTACTATGTCATCAGTAAATCGCAAAGTTTGTATTTCTCCTCCCTGAACTTAAATTCCCTCTCCAAATTTCTCCTTGCATTCCTTCACTGCTTGCTCAATGTACCGATTTCTGTCTATCTGTCTGTAAAGTGTTTCCACTTTTTAGGTCGCGCAGTTGAATCGATGGGCACCTTATAGATGTAATTGTTTGTCACAGTCGACCGAAACCTCCATTTTTAAAACATTTCGGACCAAAAACTAAGTTAGTTTGGCCGTTTGTGATGCCCTTTTCAGAGCAAAAAATTTAACTGCAAATAACGCCTTAACTTTCCATCTGAGACGAAAATTCAATTAACGTATTTGTTGAGGATAAAAATATCTACAACTTTCCTCGGTCATGTTGTTTCCATAATTCGCACCGTTTGACTTATTGTCAAAAAATCACGGCGGTCTGACATTGTCACTTGATTTTACGAAAACCAGTATAGGTAAAGAAAACAAACTTGATAAAGAGGACAAAGTACCAGAGCAAGGCATGACATAATAAAAAGTGAAAGAGTGGGAGAGATATTAGAATATTTTAACGATGTACGTTTTATTGTGAACACAATCTTCTTATTGAAGAACTAATTTATGACAACTGACTTCCTCTACACTATTTACAATGGTCGCTACTTCGAAAGTGGTTACAGAAGTCCGTTTGAGCAGCCAGAGTGGTTTCTCGGTACGGCATCGAATGGTCTTCGGAGACTTCTTCCATAGTGGGCTTCTTCTTGAAGTCTTCCATGAGGCTATCGTTTGCTTGGTGGATGCGAGACTGACTGGCGAGTTGCCTGGCTGGTCCCTAAAAGGCGATCGCTGGCCATTCGCAAGCCGGCGTAGGACTACTTCGCTGGTTCTGAGCTACGGTGCGACCTCTGTAAGAGAAGGTGCTGATTAGGCTCGAGAATACTCTGTTTATTTACAGTCGCGTGTTTGTCGCGGTATAACGCCTGCTAGCGGTTGAATAGGCTAACCCACGGAGCTTGGGTTCATGGCGTGCTGCCAGCTGGTTAGGAGTAAGCTGACAGTACACGTTTGTCAAACCTAAAATCAAATATAAAATAACTCTAGCTTATTGTTAAAATACTGTCAGAGAGAATATTACGTGTTGATTATCACAACAGTATAGTACTATCATCCACAATTTTTTAATTGTTTATGTTTTTATTATATTGGTCAGAAATGTTTGCAAAAGAAATCATAAAACTACAAGGAAGCTACAGTTGCCCGAAAACACGCCTTTTACTTATTGCCAACGCTTTACTTTTAAATATAATGCTCAAAACAACTAGGGGATCATAAACAATATACATAAGGTAACGTATTTTATTCAGATACTGCTTAAGATTGTAATTTGTGAGTGATGCACGACTATATTTCCCTCTATCAACTTTTTACTTAGGTTTACATAGTGTTCACTTAGAGCGAGGCACGACTGGGCTAACATAATAGTCAAGAAGTCACTCTCGTTGCATTCTAATATGGCGCGGGATCACCTCAGAAAGACAGTACAGTTGCACACCTGCGTGGCATGGACAGTATCACGTTATCAATCAGCTCTGGTTTGGCTGCATTGAGTCTTCAAACTCCATCCCAGACATGCTTAATGGGGTTTAAATCCGGTGAACAACCTGGCCCCTTCCTTCGTTCAATTCCCTGAGCTTCAAGCATGTTGTCCACCAGTGTAGCTCTTTCGAGACGAGCGTAATAGTACACCATAAAGAAGTCATATCTTATGGCACCAGCGAACGGCAGAACAAAAGTTCGAAGGAACTAGTGTCTATACCTCCGAGAAATCAACGCTATTGTGAACGACAATACTGACTCCTACCCACTCCATTCGTCCACCAGCATGATATGTTTCCTGCACGAACGCGGGATATTTTCGAGTTCCACTTCCTCCCCAGATGAGGGAACGACGGTTGTCCGGCTGAACACACAATCTTGACCCATCTGTTAAGAGAACCTGGCGCCATTCATTATGACCCCAATCCTGATGTTTCTGCGGGATAAACGGTGTCGTGGTTTTAATGGAATACACACCATAGGACTCTGTGCGTAGACGCCACATTACCGAAAGCGATTTTGGACTGTTTGTGTTGACATTTCGCATCCTGTTTCTGCCTGGAGGATGCGTTGTAGCTGAGTCGCATTTAGCCGTCTGTTTTGGAGGGCTGTTATACGGAGATAACGGTCATCTCTGGCTGATGTTGCCTGTAGTCGATCTTGGCCCTGTGTTCTGTTAACGTTTCGTACTGTCTGAAATTGTGCGGAAGTGCTGGAACACTCCAATAGCTGCAGTCACCTGGCTCTGTATGTATCCCGCTTCCAACCTTGGTATGACAGTCCACGCCATAGTTCCCGGTAAGTCACCTTGTTGTTGAGTTGCGCTACCTGCTCACCATACTATGTGAACTCAACTGCTTGTGTGATTGTTTTCAAGCCGCAGTGCAGTAGCCGAGCGGTCTAAAGCGTCTCGCTGCGGAACGCGCGGTTGCTCGCCGTGGAGGTTCGAGTCCTCCCTGGGGCATGGGTGTGTGTCCTGTCCTTAGGTTAGTTTACCTAGGTTTAAGTAGTTTGTCAACTACGGACTGATGACCACGCAGTTTGGTCCGATAGCTTTACAAAAATTTGAACATTTTTGATTGTTTTCAAAATATCCGAATGTTTGTATAGCTTATGGGACTTAACTACGGGGTCATCAGTCCCTAAACTTAAAAACTACTTAAGAACTAGCTAACACTAAAGACGCCACAAATTTCCATGTCCGAGGGGGATTCGAACTCCCGACCGTAGTGGCCGTGCAGACCGTGAGTGGCGCGCCGCAGTCCCCTCGGCCACCGCGTCCCCTTTGCAGCAACGTTCGGTTATTACCTCTATCTCGGTTGCCGTAATGTTGTTGTCTCTACTCCGTAGAAGCGACAAGAAGACGGCGAACCATTTTAGTTCATTCTGCCGGCGACAGTACTTCAGAAGCTAGAGATCTCAACTGATTCCCTTATTTTCTAACGAGTATAGTTTATTGACACACATCTCCTAAGACCTTTTCCCCTTCCGGAAGCAGTCTCAAAATGATGCCGAATTAAAATTGTATTTTAAATAAAAATCATCTCCGTTGTGCAGTAGTTTATTGATCCTTAATGACGCGTTTCACCCTAACAGCAGGGTATCATTAGATAGAAGGCACCCACCGCGGTTTGACACTGTTCATTTTGTTTATGGCATAGAAACATTAATACGTTGTTTGCATTTGTGTAATTTTCGTGAAACTCTTAAAAGAAGCGGTGGTAATTGTAGACACAAAGTAAGCGCAGGTTTACAATTTGCAACCACAAGCAGAGACCTCACTTCATGTATCAGAGCTAGAGTCCGCTACCTTCTGCCCAATATAAACAAATAAATAATAACACAACAGTTTGGTAGTGTCAACAGGCATTGTTCCATGTAAAAAGTGTCAGTCCGGAGACTGATTTGATGCAGCTCTCGACCCTGAGCAAGCCTCTTCATCTTCTCAAAAGAATAGCAACGCACATCCACTGACTCTGCTTAGTGTATTCATCTGTGAATCTCTCTTTCTCTACGAGCCGTGGCGGAGCGGCCGAGCGCATTGAGGCGCTACGCTGCGAAGCGCGAGGCCGGTCCCCCTCGGCGGTTCGAATGCCCCCTCGGGCACGGATGTTTAAATCGTCTTTAGTGTAAGGTAGTTCATAATTAATTTGTTAGTTTAAGGACTGATGACCCCGCAGTTAAGTTCCTTAAGCTTAACAAAAATTTGAACATTTTCTCTCTCTACGACTTTTACCCCATATACTTCCCTCCAACGCTAAATTCACGATTTCTTTATGTCTATCCATGTGTCCTGCCAATCAATTCCTTCTTTTAGTCAAGGTAAGCCAATGGCTGTTTTCAAATAAATAAATAAATTATATGTATTATTAAAATTTGTTTATTGGCTAACAATACGAGCCCCTGACTACCAACCGTCCTGTGAAAACCACACTTTCCATTTCCGAAATATTTGTGGAGCAGGTGTTCTGTGATTCGCGCTGTGTATACTGGGTCACGAAAATGTTTCCAGAAACACTATCGATCCCATTACACAAGAGATTCGGAACTACTGCTGTAATCTATTAGTAATACAACTACGTTTTCAGTAGGGTATCGTGGCTGCATGAAAGGATCGGGGAAGCTGAAGCACACTCAGTTAAGTATAAATGGTTCAACAACTGTACGCTGCAGGACTATTTCCTGACATTAATAGCAGATGCTTCGATTCAGTTGCGTCTCCATGTCGGCTACTCCTTTAATTACTCTCGTATTGTTCCCTCCGTTTACCGCGTCTAGTCCTTCCCCATTACACTCTTCCCTTTTCCCCCATCTCCCTCCCTCTCTCTCTTTCTTTCTCCTCCTCTCTCTCTCTCTGTCTTTCTCTCTCTCACCCACATGCCACGAGGCAACCGAGCATCCCCTGGACGCCGTGTAGCTGCAGTCTAACTGACGCTGACAAATGCCGCACGACACCCTTTGTTTTTGTTTCGCTGGAAATTAGGTCGGCGTGGCGTGCTCATCAATTTAGTGAGGAGGGGCGGGGAGGGGAGGGGAGGGGAGGGGAAGGCGGGCAGGTTGCGAGTGTTTGCAGCAATCGCCGTCCCCCCTCCCTTCCTCTAACCCCCCCTCCCTCCCCCTCCCTCCCCCTCCCTCCCCCTCCATCCCCCCTCCCTGGAAGCAATGGACCCTGCCGCCCGGCTCGTCCGGTCGGCGCCGCTTCGTTGTGCAGACAAATGGTGGCGCCCCTGTGTTCCCGTTCCGGCCTCACTGAATAGCACTTTCATTCAGGCGTGCAGCGAGATGGATTGCACTGCAAAGCTGTCTGTTTCTTTGATTTTATCGCGCGCCCAGCGACAAACAGGCGTCACAGTGACAGACGTGAATCAAATATTCTCACGGCGTATTAATACTGCTTCTTCTTCGCTTCCGGCCCAGCGACCTGTTCTGGCCTCAGAAGCCAGAGTTTCATTTCAGCCAGTACGCACTGCAACGGCGTTCTAGAACCTCCCAGAGAATGTTTTCTGTATTCAGTGAAACAATTTATTCGTAGTAAAATATTAAAAAGTCATTTACGTTATTTCTTACTTATCCAAGGAGCGTTTCGCCTTTCACTTTAACCCTTTAATGCAGGGTTCCCAATCTTTTGGCCCACTTTAGGTTACGGTAGTGACACTAAAAGTGGGCCTTTGCGATCGTCTTTTGACAGCTCGAAATTTAAATGAAAATACGGGTTAACCATTCATCTCACACGGAAATTGAATAACTGAATTTGTAGAGGAGAAAATTCTCCACAACTTTGCTCTCTTATGGTTTTTTTTTCATATTTTATATCGTTTCAAATATATTTGCAAAAATAACGGATTATTTGAGATGCCTGGCTGTAACGTGTTTCTTGTTTTAAGACGAACCATTCAACCGATCAGCACCAAATTTTACAGAAATGATTGTAGGCCGCAAGAGACCAGAACCTCCCTTTTTCAAATTTTTCGGACAAAAAATACGTTAGTAATACTAAAAAAGCCGTTTGTAATATAATTGTAATTGCAAACGAACCGTTCACCTGACACGAAAATTGAATAACCTAATTGGTAGAGGGGAAAATTCTCTACAACTTCGCTCTATTATGTTTTTTTTTCATATCTTGCACCGTTTCAGAAATATTTGCAAAAATAACGGTGATTTGACGATGTCTGTCTGACTGTAACGTGTTCCCACCTTTTAGGTCGAACCGTTCAACCGATCGGCACCAAATTTTACAGACATAATTGTTGGCTACCAGAGAGCAGAACCTCGGTTTTTGAAATATTTCTGACAAGAAACACGTCACGTTAGTAATTCCAAAAAAAAAAAAAAAAAAAAAAAAAAAAAAAAAAAAAAAAAAAAAAAAAAAAAAAAAAAAAAAAAAAGCCGCTTGTAATGTAATTTTAATTGCAATTAAACCGTTCATCTGACGCGAAAATTGAATAAACGAATTTGTAGAGGAGAAAATTCCCTTATGTTTTTTCGCATCTTGTATCGTTTGAGAGATATTTGCAAAAATAACGGAGTTTTGACACCCTCCATTGAATTAACGAAAACCAGCCGTTCGAGATGTCACGTGACATTCCTCGCCCAGAACTCTCTCTGGCATACACCATCTTGCGTTGCGTATTTAATGATTTATTTATTGTAACTTACACGTTGTCATTTCAAAGCAATGGCGCGCTGAATAATTAACAAAAAAAAAACATATTTCGTCGTACGATAAATGATAATCTAGTGTCTACAAATGCCATATTAGCATCAGTTAACAACGGCCATCAATAGTATGAGATTAAAGAGTGCAGCTCTGAACTATTCGGTGTAGCATAGTAGGCAACGTGTTGGACTGTGACGTTTAAGGTCAGTGGTTCGCAACCCTCCACTACCAAAATCTTTTTTTTTTTAATAGGGTTTTAGTCACTCTTATTAATTAATTTTTTATTATTTAGATTATTATTTTGGTCCAAAATGTTTGTAAAAAACTTTTAAAATTACAAATCTAAAGTGGGCCGTAAAACACGTCAGTGCGATTTTTTGTAATGTGTTCCATAATTTTTCTAGAAAAACTTTCGGGCCCAGTATACACATATGTAAATTGAACATTATAGAGCTCCAACAGACCATACGTTTGCCCCACAATAAATTAATTGTATACAAATTAAATGGTAAGCTCACTTGAGATTTATGAGATGACCGAGTGAGCTGGCGCAGTGGTACCGCACTGGACTCGCATTCGGGAGGACGGTGGTTCAAATCCACCTCCGGCCATCCAGATTTAGCTTTTCCGTGATTTCCCTAAATCACTCCAGGCAAATGCCGGGATGGTTCCTTTCAAAGTGCACGGCCGATTTCCTCCCCCATCCTTCCCCGAAAATCCGAGCGTAAGCTCCGTCTCTAATGACCACGCTGTCTACGGGACGTTAAACCCTAAGCTTCCTTCACTTTCATTTGTGAGGTTGTTAACTCTTCGTATTAATGATACTTTCCAAATGTAGATTGAAGCTTGTTGGTTTTAGGCGGCCACCTGCTCAAGTTCTTTTGATATTGACACAGATTTCTTGATAAGGAAGACAGTTTTAGAAGCCTAGACTTCCTTTTTAAAATAACCATGTAATTATCACTGCCCGCGGAGGAGCGGCCGAGCGTATTGAGGCGCTAAGCTGCGATGCGCGAGGCCGTTCCCCGTCGGGGGTTCGAATCCCCCCCTCTGGCGTGGATGTTTGTGCTGTGTTTAGGATAAGATAGTTCATAAGTAGCTTGTACGTTTAGGGACTGATGACCCCGCAGTTAAGTCCCATAAGCTTTACAATTATTTGAACATTTTTAGGCGTAATTCGATTTCTACACAAATTGTTCTCATATTTGTTTAAAAACCTAGAAAATGCGTGATTCTATAAGTAAGTAGTTGTGAATTCCACGAATTCCTTCCTAGCTGTATTTGCATGGATATAGATTCTCCCTTTTCTGCATTGAAATGAGATTAGGCTAGAGTCTTCAAAGAAGATTCACATAATAATAGGCCCATCAGGGAGTCTTCTTCGGATGCTGATAGTTTCAGCTTTTTAAGGTTGTATCTTAGAAACTAATTTCTTATCAACAACAACTACTTTTGAATACTAAAACAAGAATAAGTTTCACTGGCGCTAACGTGAAAATTAGTTCGTAAACACTAAACCTTAGTCCATGCCCATTATCATTTTAAATAAAGAAGAGGTGGAATTAGTCACTTATCTTGTAGGGTGATAAGTAATAAGTCTTGTTCACTTTTTTCAGTCCGTAAGGTATTTTAATTTGAAATTGTACTCATCTGGTTACCCACTAGTTGGTCTCGACCCAAAATTTGGGAACCACTGCCTTAATGCATGATTATTTTATTTGAAGCTATAAAAACTACTACGATTGATGTATAGTGCGTATATACGGAGAAAAATATTGGAGAAAAATCCTTAAAATTATTATGTACTACTAGCAACAAAAATTTCATAGCTGGTCAGCTATATAGTGCTTCCATGATGTACCCCATGCAGTAAATCTCACTATTATGCATCTCATCTTTCCAAAAAGTAACTCATAATGCAACAGTAGTATGTGATGGACTACTTTTACATGACAGAGGAGGAATACCAAAGTAAACAAACGCACATGTTAGAAGAAACTCAATGCAGCTAACTGTAGAACTGATTCAGTAGCACTCTGCTATTTAAAATTTCTAGGACGAGCTACTATCATGTGTAACACTATGTATACAAGCAGCTACAAATGAATCGGTGGTAAAATGTTGATCATTTTGAGAGATAATGGAAGCAATAAGGTATGTAGCTGATCAGGTACACTATGCAGTAAAGGGTTAAGACATCTACGATGAGATCAAAAGATTACAATTTTTTTCAATGTTCAATTATTTGGAAATCTATGGGATTTCACTACTGAGGTTATCAGTCCAGAGGCCTACAAACTAAAGTAACTTAAGGACAAAACACACACACCACACACACACACATCCCAGGGAGGACTCGAACCTTTGGCGGGAGCTGTCGCGTTGTGATTGACGTGGTGCCTAGACCCACGCGACCATTCCCGGTCGGCTTTGTTTTCATATTTAGTATTTGTAAATTGGCCTGCAACATGTATGAGACACGCAAAAAGGCTCCCTGGAAATGTAATAATCCCAATTCCAAAGAAAGTAAGTGCAGACGGGTAGGACAGTATTATAAAACTGTCAGTTTAGTAAGTCACGTTTGCAAAATTCTATCATTCATTATTTACAGAAGAATGAAAAAATTGGTAGAATGCGATTCGGGGTTTCGGGATATGTAGGAACTCACCTAACGACTTAGAATATATAAGAGGTTTGGAACTTAAATAGTGGCAACTATTTATTCACAACCGATACAAAAGCGTTACGTATTTGCACTTGTTACTGTCCTTCCAAGTAGTCACCAGCTTTGTGTAGAACCCGTTGCCAGCGATGTGGAAGGCGTAGTATACCGTTGGCTGAGCCTGTTCTGTTGATGGTGCGAATGCAGTGGTATAGTGCACATCGAATCTCTAAAACAGTTCTGAATCAAATCAAAGTCACAATAACTTATTTCCGGGATGGTGGATGGTACAGTACTTCCCAGTCCCATCGACCGAACAGAGCAGCCACATCTTACGCTGTGTGCGCCCGTGCATTGTCGTGCGGAATGGTGGGTGGGTTGCGCAGAAAGTGTTGCCGTTTCTTTCGGAAAGGTGGTCGAAGATGATGCTCCAAAAACGAACAGTAATGCTGTGCATTTACGGTCTGCCGTAGAGGAACATAATGCGTTAGGATAACACCATTACAGTCGTACACGAGAATGACCGCAACTTTCACCTTACTGGGGCTCTGACGCACTTTCGACTTTCACGGCAACCCGTAATGACGTCATTCGTTGGATTGGCTCCTGTTTCGAAAACATAGTGACACCGTTGTGTTAGACCGCTCGCTTACAACTGACTGTGTTTCCCTCCATTGTGCGCACGTCGGTGATGTGGGATGGGCGAGTTCATTTTCTTGGAGGTGAGGTAGTTATGTTAACGTCTGCTCTCGCGACAAAAGTAGATTACATTGTACAGTGTCTCCACAGCAGTGTTGCCAACCCTCGTATTAAAGAAGAAAGGCAAACCTACATTCCTAGCTGTTGGAGAAATCTTTCTACAATCTTGACTGGAATATGTTATGTAAAATTCTGTGGTCAGCAGGGGTAAAATATTGGGAGTGAAAAGTTATTTAAAACTTCTGCAGAAACCAGATAGCAGTTACAAGAGGCTGAGGAGATGAAAGACAAGCATTGGTTGGGAAGGGTGTAAGACAGGATTGTGGCCGTTCTCCGATGTTGTTCAATCTGTACTTTGAGCAAGGTGTGAACGAAACAAGGAGAAATTTAGAGGAGGAATTAAAGGTCAGGGACAAGAAATAAAACATAAAAGTTTGTGTTAATTGGAGTAGATGATCTGTACAATTAATTAGTTAAGAAAAACAGTCAAGATCGCTTATAATATTTATTCAGATGACCCGTTTGGGCAGATTAAACTGCCACAATCGGATCTTTCATTTCATCACAAAGAAAATCTTTTCCATAATAAAATAAAAACTTTGTGGTTTGATTATGACATTCGTTACAAAGAGCAATGGGCCTCGAAGAGCAATTGATTATTGAACGGAATGGACATCCTTGGAAGAAGCGTATAAGATGAACATTAGCAATAGTATAACAAAGCTCATGGAATGTAGTCTAAGAATATCAGGCGATGGTGAATGAATTTGATTAATTAACGAGTCAATAAACGTGGTCAATGAGTTTTATTACTTGGGCAGTAAAACTACTTAAGATGGTCGCAGCACAGATGATATGTAATGCAGAATGGCTATGGAAAGAAAAAGGTCACTCAAAAGGAGAAATTTGTTAGTATCGAGTATAATTTTGACTTTAGTGAATATTTTGTGAAGGCATTTCTCTGGAGTGTTGTCTTCTACAGGTGTGAAATATGGACGTTAGTAGAAGCGTATAGTAAACTTTTGTAACGTGCCAGAATGAAACTTTCACTCTGCAGCGGAGTGTGCGCTGATATGAAACTTCCTGGCAGATTAAAATTGTGTGCCGGAACCGGGACTCGAACCTGGGACCTTTGCCTTTCGCGGGCAAGCGCACTACCGACTGTGCTATCCCGTCACGACTCATGATGCCGCCTCACAACTTTACTTCCGCCAGTACCTCGCCTCCTATTTTCCAAACTTCACAGAAGCTCTCCTGCGAACCATGCAAGACTAGCACTCCTGGAAGAAAGGATATGGTGGAGACATGGCTTAGCCACAGCCTAAGGGATGTTTCCAGAATGGAACTTTCACTCTGCAGCAGAGTGTGCGCTGATATGTAACTTCCTGGCAGATTAAAATTGTTTGCCGGAACCGGGACTCGAACCTGGGACGTTTGCCTTTCGTGGGCAAGTGCACAACCGACTGTGCTATCCCGACACGACTCACGATGCCGCCTCACAACTTTACTTCCGCCAGTACCTCGCCTCCTACTTTTGTAACGTGATTAATACCTAATACTATAGAATTTCCGTTTTTCTGGAAATGAGAAGTACTAAACGACACGATGTTTGGAATATTATTTGTATATCATTCTACAGACTACAAAGGGTCAAGCGCGATCGGTAACTCAACGGAAAGGAAGTTATAGTGCTTCGCGTGCACACGAAGCCCCGTCTGCCAAGAGGAACCTGGGCTTAACTGTATCGAGTAAACACTGTTGTCTTAAAGTTGGTGAATGATCTGTCTGAACCTTCTTTAAAGAAGTTTATTTATTAAATGACAATTTTTTGACGAAAGTGGAAGTAACAAAAAATTATTTTACTTGAATGAATGCATTTCATTACTGCTTACGATATGTCGTGTCCTGCATAGGAAAGAGGGAAGAGGTAGCAAGGTCAGTCTGCATATCCCGAGCGGAAAGGAGTGATTGCAGAGAGACAGTACAGGCATCTACTAGAGATGCGGATTTCGGGACTCGAGAGGATACTTGTTTAGGAAACTTTATGGAACTCCTAGGTAGCTTGCATTGAATTTATTGCATCCCATTCTAAGTCTACTACACTGGGGTTAGTTATTTAAAAAAAAGAAAAACAGGAAGTATAAATCGTTTGCCACAACAGAAGCCAGTAATTACGTTCCCTAGCATCATCCCCTTGACAGACGCACTCTCCGCGAGAAACAGACTGTCGTGGAGCACCCCGAGGCGGACGGCTATAGTCACGGGCTGGCGCCCGACTCGTCTGACTGAGAGCTCCCTTCTTGATCCAAAAACCGGGGGTTTTAACGGCCGGTGTTGGCGCACTTCTTTTCCCCACTTCCCAACAGTTAGCAATTTCCTATTGGCCACTGCTTGGTTCAACCAATCTAAATTGTGGCTTGCCCTCCCTGAGTCCTCTAGCGAACCACGTTTCAGCCCTGACCTTTCTGCCATTCCCCGGGTGGGGAGGTGGCTTGTTTGTGCAGTAACAAAATCCATACTTGGTAGCAACATTGTTCAGCTGAAAGGAAAACGTCACGACGCTACCCAATATGGGCAGCAATGTTTTACGTCAGTTGGCCACGCCTTAGGCTCCGCCTTAGGCCACGCCTCAGGGGAGCTGCTAACTTGCAGTTTTTCTTCTTTACCCTTTCACTCTAGCCTCGTGATACCACTGAAGTTGTTGTTCCCAAGTGACTGGTATCAACTTTGCTACGTACATTAAAACGTGCCTGTTGGCCACCAAGTACTAATGTAACGTCTTACAACAGCGTCTAGACGCTATATGAAGTTACGCCCATCTTCTCCGAAAGGTAACCTCCACCCTGGGACGGTAGCTGAGAGCTTCAGCAGTTCGCTAGGAGATTTCTTTACTGCCTACATCCCGTAAGATATACGTGTCTGTTTTAGCCTATTATCTGCAATTGTCTCTATTTCTCAGCCTGGAGTGCGTCTCTGTGGCTCACACAGCCTCTCAACAATTCCAACAGTAAAATCAATGTATGACAGATATTCTTAAGTGCGGAATTCTCACGTAAGAATTTACTGTTGCTTTATGCTTTCCTTTCGGGGTTTACATTTAATCTGCAACATTTTATTGTGGTAATTTCAATTATACTACATATAATTTGTAACTGTTGTTATTTCCAAACGATCACACCGGCGCTGATTTGAACTTTCAAAAATGTTCAAATTTTTGTAAATCTATCGGACCAAACTGCGTGGTCATAAGTCAGTAGCTTACAAACTACTTAAACTAAGGTAAACTAACCTTTGCCTCAGGGAGGTTTCGAACCTCCGACGGCAAGCAACCGCGCTCCGCAGCGAGGCGCCTTAGACCGCCCGGCTACTCCACCGCGGCATTTTGAACTTTTAATAAGTCATTAACAAGTTTGGCGCTAATCGCTTCCACTCGTTTCTTTCCATCAGTCTTCCGTGACCTTTACTGTGTAAGGTCGACGTTTAACTCGGTCCAACTTCTGTGTATAGATACTTCCTTATTTTACGAATAAAATTCGTTAATTAATGAGGCTAAACCCCTCACATCTTTCTTTGCATCGACCGCAGTGAAAAATTACTCAGAAACAAGCCCACTTTAAAGTTAACATCAAACTGTCATAAAAGATACAGGATTAACAGCGTTTCTTCATACTTTCGAAAGAGTATTTTTTTATATTCCTGAAAGTTCTTGTTGTTCTCCTCCTTCTCCTCTGGCTGCTCTTGCTAATGGTTAGTCTTTTCTCTATCCAGTAGTGTAGGTTACTCCAGTCGGAATCTATTAACCCCTACTGACGTAATTTCGATCGATACATAGCTCTCACGACGAACGAAAGCTCTTCTCTGGGGCAATGTTAGCCTCTTCTTACGCTTGCGGTGTCGCTTATTCTTTCAACACAATCGAACCTGTTGTACTTTTTATACTCCAGTAATTCGTATTCTCCATATCGTAGATGTTTTGATGGCCTGCATGCATTCCTTTGACATCATTTTTTCCTTCTTTAATTCGTAAGTAATCGTATTATCGGTTATAGATGGTAGACTTGCGCATAATAGTTCGCGATCGGGAGCGTTCACTTTAGTTCGCGACTCTGCCGCGAACTAGTTCGTTCTTTTAGTTTGTCCGCTCCCAGTGACGGCTGAGTGACGTGGTCTGCGCGTCCGGTTTGGGGGGGGGGGGGGGGGGGAAGATCCCCCACCTAGCTGCTTCATGCGCTTGCTGGTTGAGCCACTAACGATATCACGCAAACCATAAGAAACAGTTTGTGGATAATTTCTCGCGTTTAAGTTTAGAGTTATCTCTTTATCTTGGAATTATGGAATTTATTGGTCAGATATTGCAGAGTACAGAATGCTTCAAGGCAGAAATTTTGTAGCACTAGCAGGCAGACGCTAACCTCGAAATGGCTCTCATCAGCAGAAGCAAACACGTGATTTTTAATTCTGCTGCGCGCCCTGTCGCTATTGCCCGTCGGTCTTTGGAAAAGAATCCGACGAACTAAGAAGCGAGATACGTTTGGTATAATAGTTCGCGACCGGTAACGCATGTTTTAGTTCGCGACCGATTGCGTACATGTTAGTTCGCGACCGATTGCCCACATTTTAGTTCGCGACAGGTAGCTCTCCTTTTAGTTCGCAACCCGGCCGCGAAGTAGGTCGCTCTTTTTAGTTCTTCCGCTCTTTTTGGCTTTTGCTACCGCTACTAAAAGAGCTCTTTCTTTTGTTATGACAGCTTTTTTATATAATGATCAGTGTTGCCCGAGCGTGTATTTTTGGGCAATTAGACATCAAATACTTAAGCAAATAAACCAGTTATTTACACGAATGTGTGATGTAATGGTATTCAACTACTTTGCATACAGAGTACTCGTAGTAAATATTATTTTGCCACTGCTGAATATCTTAGAAAAGAAAATTTGTGGCAGTGAACTATGAAACTACAGCTGAGCTGCATCTCAGCTCGAAATGACGATAACTGACAGAAGGAAATCATGCGGTTCTGCGCGCTCTCGCGTCCTCTCGTTGTTCCCCGTCGGTCTTCGGAAAAGGAGCGGACGAACTAGGAGGCGAGGGATCTGCGAACTAGTTCGCGTAGTTCTTCTGTGGGAGTGCTGTTCCGAACTAGTTAGTTCGCGAACTACACAAGACTAATAGAAGGTGCGTCTGACAAGAGATACAAACAAAATACCTTTACTGGCCTTCAGAGTGATCGCCACTGGCTACAGTACATTTCTGAGATGGGTTGCTCAACTGTTGGAAAATGTCAGCAAACGCTTCTTGTGGGATCGGTCGAAGCACTGAGGTCACACGTTGTTGCGTAGAGTAAACATTTCAGGGTGAATTTAAGGCGGGGAAACAGAAAGAAGTCTGCCGGCACCAAGTCTGGAGAATAAGGAGGGTGTGGAAGCACATCATCTTTGCGTCCAGCGAGAAAGTTGAGCACGCGGACCGTAGTGTGTGGACGGGCATTGTTCAAATGCTTGAAAGTCTAAGGGACTTAACTACGGTGGTCATAAGTCCCTAACCTTACAAATTAGTTACACTAACTTAAAGTAACTTATGCCATGATAATACAAATACCATGCTAGAGGGAGGACTCGAACCCCCGAAGGCGAACGGCCGTGCGCACCGCAGTTGGCCGCCTTAGTGATCACGGATATTCTGCCTCGGCATGGGCATTGTCGTGCAGGACATTCCACTGCGCTCCTATACAGGTCTGGCCGAACCCGCCTGATGCTTTGCAGCAGCCGTTTCAAAACTCCCTCTAAAACTTGTTCGATGTTTTCTGGGACTAAATATCATATTTAATACAAATAAACAATCCATGAGACGGATTTTCGTCTCGAATATGTCAAAGACAATATCGATAAATCTGAAGTATAGAATTAAAATTTGTGACGTGGCCGGGAATCGAACCCGGACCTCCATGCTTACTAGGCAGACGTCTTACCGTGAGACCACAACACAACGAACGATTAAAGTGCCTCGGAATAGTCTAAGTACTATTTCCCTCCACGTCACGAACTTTAATTCAGCTTCTGTGTTCCAAAGATAATTGTCATTACTGAATTAACGTTTGTGACGTGGATGGAAATCGTACTTAGGCTATTCCGAGGCGCCTTAAACGTTAGTGGTGTGATAGTCTAATGGTAAGACGTCTGCCTAGTAAGCATGGAGGACCAGGTTCGATTCCCGGCCGCATCACAAATTTTAATTCTATGCTTCAGACTTATCATTATTTTCTGGGATTGTCAATGTGAACAATCGACCCGAAGGTGGCTCATCCTGGACACCTTCCTTTCCGTCTCTAAGACTTTTAAACCACTCAGACACACACTTTTTAGGCCGGCCGCGGTGGCCGAGTGGTCTGCGTCGTGCCAGTCACGGTCCGCTCGGCCGCTGCGGTCGGGCTTTCGAATCCCCCCTCCGGCATGCATATTTGTGCCGTCCTTAGTGTTAGTTAGTTCATAAGTAGTTTGTAAGTTTAGCGACTGATGACCCCGTAGTTAAGTCCCATAAGCTATACAAACATTTGAACATTTTTGAACACGATCAACCTGCCAGCGTTACTGGTGTTATAAACTTTGTATCCTTAGAAAGATCTGGCGCTAAAGTATTACACAGACACCACCATATAACAAGTTCCATACCAAGCACAATCGTATATGTAGGACTCTAAACATTTTCTGTGTTTCGCGTTAAGCAACACCTCTACCCTGTTTCTTTTGAGGTCACTTCGGAAGTTCTCATGTGATGCTGGAGTCAACAGTGACGATATGTAATGTAAAAAAAATTGAATTGTTTGTATAGTCTATGGGACTTAACTACGGGGTCATCAGTCCCTAAACTTACAAACTATTTATGAACTAATTACGAACTAGGACAGCACAAATATCCATGCCCGAGGGGGGATTCGAACCCCCGACCGTAGTGGCCGTGCAGACCGTGACTGGAGCGCCTTAGTCCCCTCGGCCACCGCGGCCGGCATGTAATGTAATACACGATTTGCAGTGTGTTTTGTTTTGCGTCTGCATCAATACGGCCCGTGAATTTCAGTGTATACTATAACTGACAGAGATGCTTGTAGTCGTAATTAAATGTTTGCATTAACTGGAGGCCGCCGGAGCTTATAAATATTCACGTTGAAATGAGGGCAGGCACACCCGACACACTGGGGAGCAGCGAACTGAAACATGTATCCATTTTAATACCAGATCCTGCTTGCAATTATGGTAATTATTGCACATAGCTTAAAACCAACAGCTGATGCATTTTAAGTACTACCAATTAACGCAGTCGTGCTGGATTTCATGTATCAAGCAAGGGTTATTGTTGTATATTCGTAGAATATATTACTTCAACTGCTATTGGGCAAAGCTGAAAATGTGTACCCAGCCGGGATTCGAACCCGGGTCTCCTGCTTTCTAGGCAGTTGCGCTGACCCCTACACCACTGGGGACACAGTGATCACCGCACCTGCAAGGACTACCCATGCACGCCTCCCGTCAGATACAAATTCCCAGCTTCGCCCTGCCCATAGTACTCAAACTCGTAGTTTAACTAATTCCCGTAAGAGTAAGGGGAGGGGTGGGCAAGTTTGAAGCCCTTACTCTTACGGGAATTAGTTAAACTACGAGTTTGAGTACTATGGGCAGGGCGAAGCTGGGAATTTGTATCTGACGGGAGGCGTGCATGGGTAGTCCTTGCAGGTGCGGTGATCACTGTGTCCCCAGTGGTGTAGGGGTCAGCGCAACTGCCTAGAAAGCAGGAGACCCGGGTTCGAATCCCGGCTGGGTACACATTTTCAGCTTTGCCCAATAGCAGTTGAAGTAATATATTCTACGAATATTAAATAATAACAGCTGCAGGATCAGAATGTGACGTCTGTTCTTTCCGAACAGACGCCACATGTATATATATAATATGCCGGTGACGGGCAATGATCCTATCGTTAGTGGGGAGGGGTGGGCAAGTTTGAAGCCCTTACTCTAACGGGAATTAGTTAAACTACGAGTTTGAGTACTATGGGCAGGGCGAAGCTGGGAATTTGTATCTGACGGGAGGCGTGCATGGGTAGTCCTTGCAGGTGCGGTGATCACTGTGTCCCCAGTGGTGTAGGGGTCAGCGCAACTGCCTAGAAAGCAGGAGACCCGGGTTCGAATCCCGGCTGGGTACACATTTTCAGCTTTGCCCAATAGCAGTTGAAGTAATATATTCTACGAATATTAAATAATAACAGCTGCAGGATCAGAATGTGACGTCTGTTCTTTCCGAACAGACGCCACATGTATATATATAATATGCCGGTGACGGGCAATGATCCTATCGTTAGTGGGGAGGGGTGGGCAAGTTTGAAGCCCTTACTCTAACGGGAATTAGTTAAACTACGAGTTTGAGTACTATGGGCAGGGCGAAGCTGGGAATTTGTATCTGACGGGAGGCGTGCATGGGTAGTCCTTGCAGGTGCGGTGATCACTGTGTCCCCAGTGGTGTAGGGGTCAGCGCAACTGCCTAGAAAGCAGGAGACCCGGGTTCGAATCCCGGCTGGGTACACATTTTCAGCTTTGCCCAATAGCAGTTGAAGTAATATATTCTACGAATATTAAATAATAACAGCTGCAGGATCAGAATGTGACGTCTGTTCTTTCCGAACAGACGCCACATGTATATATGGTTATTGTTGTATCCACGTAAGCTGTACGCTTAAAAATGAGGAGGTATAGGTTGACGAATATAAACCTAGCCCTACACAGTTGTTGTTGTGCTCTGCAGTCCGCAGACTGGTTTGATGCAGCTCTCCGCGCTACCTTGTCCTGTGTAAGCCTCTTCATCAGAGAATACGTATGTCAATCTACATCCTTTTGAATCTGCTTACTGAATTCGTCCCTCGCTCTCCCTCTACGATTTTCACCCCACACATTTCCTTCTAATGCTAAGTTGACAATTCCTTCATGTATCAGAATGTGTCCCAACAGTCTATCCCTTCTCGTATATGCCAGAAACTCCTTTTCTCCCTAATTCTGTTGAGAACCTCCTGATTAGTTTCGTGATCTACCCATCTAATCTTATTTATTCATCTGTAGCCACACGTTTCAAAATCTTCTATCATCTTTTTCTTAACTCCTTATAATCCAAGTTTCACTTCCATACAATGCTATACTCCATTGAATAGAACATTCAAGTGCTGAACACATGTAAGTGTATATCCTGTACAACAGTTCTGAAACTATTTCGAATTTCATTAAATTGGACGAATTCCGACAGCTATTTTTTATTATAAACATTTTAGTAATTGCCACACTTATTACGATTCTTTCTCCGGTGAATTATTTTCCTGTCATGACAGTAGGTGTGCTGTAGTAAGTCTTTTGGTAGTGTGTCAATGACGAAAGAATTCGAATTTTTTTGAGCGTGACGATTGTGTGGAAAAGAGCGGGGAGTGGAGGGGATGATGCGGAAGAGCCCCGCGCGGAACTTTTGCACACGTCACCCCACAAGCCAGGGCCGGCTCTGGGCGAGAGCTTGAGCGGAGCGAGACTACCTGTGGAGCAGACTGCCGCTATAAATAGCCCGTGCTCGGATGCATAAAAGCCGATCTATTTTCGTGCACGTGGCCAAGAGAAAAGAAAGTGGTCCCCGCCAATAATGACCTTGCACGATCTCGCTTATGCGGGAAGATTCCGGAGCGACGCCTTGGAGTTATGCATAAGGCATTCCTTTTCCGTCCGATGGGTTGCCGAACGTGCAATCGACTGTCGGTCCATCGCAGTGTTTTCAACCTGTGGGTGGCGATCCACAGGGGTGTCGCAAAGTCTTGTCCGGTGGGTCGCGGACAAAGAAGGAAGTACTTGCACCATAAAAACAGCCAGAGCAGTGCACGTCTAGGTACTTGGTCGTTCCGCAATACTAAAATTGCCTGAGAAAAGTGTTTTAATGTTCAAATGTTTGTAATTTTATGGGACGAAACTGCTTTGGTCGTAAGTCCCTAGACTTACAAACTACTTAAACTAACTAAACTAAGGACAACACACACATCCATGCCCGAGAGAGGGTTTGAACCTCCGACGTGGGAGGCCTCGCGATCCGTAACTTGGCACTACAGACCCTCGGCTACTTCCGCACAGCGAGAATTTGTTTTTTTATTTTTTTAATGAGACTTACGTAATTACTTGTTATCAGCAATTCTGATTTGAAAACAGACTGTTTTTTTTTACAATAAATATCCATGTTAAAACGAAAGCCTGAATAATGTTTTAGGAAACCAATTGATAGTTAAATTAACAAGAAGCAATAAGTAATTTTGAGAACTTCTAGAAAACATCGTCTACTTTAGAAATTGGCTGTACAGTGGGGCTTAACGAACACAATTCACTTCCTGATCTTATCTGAAACGTGAAACATTACTCATACAACATTTATTTTTCTATATATACATGCGGCGTTTGTTCCGAAAGAACAGAAGTCACTTTCATAATATGCAGGTGATGGGCAATTATCCTTTCGTTAGTGGGGAGGGGTGGACAAGTTCCGCAAATATTGCGGAGACGGAAAGTGTGATTGATGTGCGGTTCTCACAGAATGGATTTGTAGTCAAGGACTCGTATTGTTAGCCAATAAATAGATTGTACAAATACCTATCTTTTATGCAAACATACAGTTTTTCAAATGGAACAATGGTTGTTTCTATCATGCACTGTAATTTTTGGCAACAGCTGAGTACAAAGAATTTTGAATAACATTTTTATCACGTTTAGTTTGGAAGCTACAACTATTTATATTTTTGGGAGCGGAGGCTATGACAGCGTAGCTCACTGGCTGGTGGTCATGAGACAGTGGGCCGTGCCCCAGGTGCTACCCACTCGGCCAGTCAACAACGCTATCGCAGCCTCCGGCCCCGAAACTTTGATCGGTTGTAGTTGCCAAACTAAACGTGATAAAAATGTCGCTCAACATTCTTTGTACACAGCTGGTGTAGAAAATTCCAGTGCATGATAGAAACAGTCATTGTTCCATTTAATAAACTGTATGTTTCTATAAAATATTTTAGGTAATATTACAATCTGTTTGTTGGCTAAAAATACAGGCTCCTGACTACCATTCCATTCTGTGAAAACGGCACATGAATCGCACTTTCCGTTTCTGCAATATTTGCGGTGCAGGTGTTAGGTGAGTCCCCTGTATACAATGACACATACACACAAACAGAGAGAAAGGGAGAGAGAGAGAGAGAGAGAGAGAGATCTGAAGATTCTTGTCACTTGATACACTTCCTTACTCAGTAAATTCATTTTTACCGTTGGCGATGAAATTCCATGAAAAATGTCGTCCGTGGAAATGTCGGCCGCTCGGTGTAATTTCATACAACTGCGAAATGAGGGGGAAAGAAAGCGGCGGCAAACTTTGTAGGGCGGCGATATCTGGCGGCCGCGGGTAACTGGATTCCCGCAGCCTCTGCCTGCAGGCGTCGCTTTGCTCGCGTCCAGCGCCAGCCGCCACAGTCGCGCCTCTCTTGTTTTTTTGTCAAATGGCGCTCGCGAGAGTAGTTCATAAGGCCGCCGGCGGAGCGCTGCGGGCGCG
The DNA here is from genome assembly GCA_026315105.1 of Locusta migratoria. NCBI lineage: Eukaryota > Metazoa > Arthropoda > Insecta > Orthoptera > Acrididae > Locusta > Locusta migratoria. The sequence goes on along the minus strand of CM048750.1, from coordinate 219,248,877 downwards.
CCACGGTGGCGCCGCGGGCGTTTTCCGCTAAATTCAATTCCTCGGCGGAATTAGCTAAAGCGCGCTTGACCTGTTTCCGCCAGACAAGAATTTAATCAACGCTATATTGGGCCGGCACATAAAATGCGCCGTAGCTGGTCACATCCGAGGGCAAGGTGTCTGTGTGCGCCCCCAAAAGGGGTGAGAAGTAGCGGCATAGCAGAGGGACTACCTACACCTGCGTCCTTTGTCTCTGTTCTGTAACTTTACCTGCCTGAAAGTAGCTCAAGTCGAGCTTTGGACGCCCTCGCAGGGTCATAAAAGCTTTGAACAAAAAGAAGGTACATGTACGCTGGGTCGTCTTTGTACAGGGTGCACATAAAGTTCGGGAATGCTTTCGATTATTTATTGCAGAACCAAATATTGTACAGATATCACACTATGTTATTTTGAGGAGGACACAAAAATTTTGCTATAGCTATTTAATTTGCAGATAGTCAGCACTAATCTCAAACGTGGCGAGTTCAGGTGCGGAGCGGGATATTTGTCTATAGGATTTCGACAAAGAAAAGTGTGCTATGTGTAACGTCTTACACCTCCGCGCCGATTTATTGACGTCCCATTAAAATCCGGTATTCTGCCTGTAATGTTACTTTTTTTTTATCACTGGTGTTGTCACAAGATGAAAGTTGAAAACCGGAATTGAAATTTAACTAACTGTAAGATCAGCAATGAATATTAATTTTTGAAATGGTTATCAGTTCTCAGTAGCAATGTAAGTTAAAAATTACGACAACACCAGAAAGCACCATTACATAAGAAAATAGTGGAATAAGTTACCTGGTATGCATTCATTGGTGGACGCTGTGACACTGCAGTTGAACCTGTATGAATTGATTAATATCTTCGTTCTCGTATACTGATGCTTGGTTTCATGACTATTAATTATTAAAGTTTTAAGACCGTGTGTAATTTTGATCACTATTGTTATCGAAAGTTAAAGAAATTATCGGACTTCGCTTTTAACAGAATGAAGATTTCCTGCAGGCATTGAATTCACTGTTTAACACAAAATGAGAGTAAATAAATTTTGCATTCTTTTGTCATCATGAGGCAATAGGCAATAATAACCAAGCATCAATTTACTAATATTGCTGAAAATAGGTATCAGTTAAATGAAAGATGGGGAGAAATAGTAATTACTTAAATGAAATAGGAATTCCAAATGAAAGTTAAAGTTCATTAAGTAAAAGGATGCTAACCAGAGCTCACACTTACATGATCATGGAGGTCGAGTAAAATACGTCCGCTCAGTACAAAGGTAGAAAAACGAAAGACGACAAGTGATTCCGTTTTCTCTCCAGATCGTTTGAAATAGTTGAAGGTATAACTTGAAACAAGGATAATCAGAGATTTATTGGCAGAGAGAACGGATGCTTGCGACAAGCGTCGCAGATATAATTTTCAATAAAAAATTTTTTTAATGTATCGCTACATGCCGGATGTCAGCCTCTTCCAGACACGATATTTCTACGTCGTTACTCGACGTCAAAATGAGGTGTTTCCTGAGGCTGGTTGCCTCGTTGTAGTGATGGGAACAATCGAATGAAAACAATCGATTCATTCGGTTGTTGGAAAAAAATCGATCATTCGGTTGTAGTTTCTCGTATCGGTTGAATTATTCATTCGTTCTTCTGAGTGAAACCAGTCGGTGGGACCAACCGAATGAAACAACCGATTCAGTCGGTTGGACTATTCATTCGTTCTTCTGAGTGAAACCAGTCGGTGGGACCAACCGAATGAAACAACCGATTCAGTCGGTTGGACTATTCATTCGTTCTTTTGAGTTAAACCAGTCGGTGGTATCAACCGAATGAAAAAATCGACGCAGTCGGTTGGACCACTCATTCCTTTTCTTTTGAGTTAAACCAGTCGGTGGTATCAACCGAATGAAAAAATCGACGCAGTCGGTTGGACCACTCATTCCTTTTCTTTTGAGTTAAATCAGTCGATGGGGCCAACCGAATGAAAGAGTTAGTCGGTCGTAGTTTTACTTTTTTTTTTTTTTTTTTTTTCGAATGAAAGTAGTCTGTGGGAACAACCGAATGAAAACATGCGACACTTTTGCAGTTTTGTACATTGACTGAATTATCATTCTTTCTTTTAAAGTGAAAAGAGGCAGTACGTTTTTCGCGGGGAGTGGGGACTCGAGAGGGGGTGCTCCTCGCTTGCGTTTTCACTGCCGACAGCGCCAGCAGGCGCGCGCCAAACTCCACACAACAGTGTCTGGCGGCGTCGCAGGGCGTGCCATCGCCGATTGTTGTCGGTTACTTACTGTCTCAATAAAGAAGCGTCGAAACTACAGGGTGTTCCAAAATGATCGCTACAAGTTTAATCTCGCATACTGTATCTCCGAAGTGGGAACAGGTAGAAACGTGCGGTTTGCGGCTTATTGTTCATACATATCTAAGGTACTAGTAGGACAGAGTTAAGTATTTTAACTTTGAGCATATTTGCTAGATCCAAATTCGAAGATCACAAAAACATTAGATATTGTAAAAAAAAAGTTTATTAAAGTATTTGGTATAAAAATGTTTCTTATAAAAATATTTTTGTTAATTCCATCTAATTTGAAGAAGTACGAGAAGACATACAACATTTATCAGTCCTGTAAATTTCCTTCAGCGCGCCTGTATTCGTCAACGGTGTATGAAATCATTCATCTCAAGTTTCATAATTATTCACAGATATTTCTGTGGTTATCGGTGAAACGGTGTGGAGGTTTATTCCATCCCTGCGCCATGTACCATACAAAATCTTAGATGCCACTTGTTTTGAAAGTCAAGTGTGCTAAATTTCATCAGGATCGGAATAAACTCTGTATTGGCGTCGAATTCTGGAATACCTTCTCTCATGCATCGAACTAAAGTAGATGTAGACGGTGACCATTCTCTTTCTTTGAAGGTGAAAAGTGAAATATATCATTAAAATTCGAATACAAACGGAATTTGTTGAAGTTAGTAGGTAAAGTACCCTCCGCCATGCACCGAAATAAATTTGATGCAGGGAGTGACGTTTCTCTTGCTTTGAAGCTCAAGTATGCAAAATTTCATCAAGATTGGAACAAAACTGCAGATTTGCATGCAATAGAAACAGACACACGGACACACTGCTATATTCTTAAAATTCTTTAAGAATGTTTCATGCTGAATCACGGTTCATTTTATACCCGAAAAGCCTGAAGGAGTATGCAAATAAAGTCACACAAAGTCGATGAATTAATAAAAACATCCATATAACTGCAGAAACCGACAAAGACTTTTTCCAGTCGGTTGTATCGCATCAAGTGAAACCACTCAATGCCGAGAACATTCATATAAATGACAGAGACTTGTTTCATTCGGTGCTCCCGCATCGACTGAAACCACTCAAACCCACTGAATGAGTGAAAACATTCATATAGCGGCTGCAACCGACAGAGACTGGTTTCATTCGATTGTTTCGCATCGACTGAAACCACTCAAACCCCACCAGTGAGTGAAAACATTCATACAGCCACAGAGACTATTTTCATTCGGTTGTTTCATTCGACTGAAAAAACCGACTGAACGAAAAAACAACCGATTGACCAATCGGTTGTTAAAAACAGTCGGTTGTCCCATCACTACCTCGTTGACCTGATCGCATATTTATGCCCGGCCAGTGCCTGGTGTTCCGGTTACCTTCCGCTCGCGCTCGGGCGTTCCCTATTTGGTCTGCACCCACGAGTCGGACTCCCTTCCACTCTAGGCGTTCCCTATTCCGTCCGCACCCGCTCTGCAAACCTCCAGCGGCGGTCATGGCCTCCTGGTGTTCCCTTCTTGGTCCACTCCCTATTCCGTCTGCATCACCTAGCGAGGTGGCGCAGGGGTAACACACTGGACTCGTATTCGGAATGGTGGTTCAAATCCACTTCCGGCCATCCAGATATAGGTTTTCCGTGATTTCCCTAAGTCACTCCAGGCAAATGCCGGGATGGTCCCTTTCAAAGGGCACATCCGATTTCCCTGCAACATCCTTACCCAAAAAATCCGAGTGTAAGCTCCATCTCTAATGACCACGCTGTCGACAGGACGTTAAACCCTACGATACCTACCTCTGCCTTTCGCGGGCAAGCGCACTACCGACTGTGCTATCCCGACACGACTCACGATGCCGCCTCACAACTTTACTTCCGCCAGTACCTCGCCTCCTACTTTCCAAACTTCACAGAAGCTCTCCTGCGAACCATGCAAGACTAGCACTCCTGGAAGAAAGGATATGGTGGAGGCATGGCTTAGCCACAGCCTAAGGGATGTTTCCAGAATGAAACTTTCACTCTGCAGCGGAGTGTGCGCTGATATGAAACTTCCTGGAAAGTAGGAGGCGAGGTACTGGCGGAAGTAAAATTGTGGGGCGGCATCGTGAATCGTGTCGGGATACCACAGTCGGTAGTGCGCTTGCTCGTGAAAGACAAAGGTTCCAGGTTCGAGTCCCGGAAGTTTCATATCAGCGCACACTCCGCTGCAGAGTGAAAGTTTCATTCCTATGATACCTACCTACCTATCATACCTACTCCGGCTCCATCACCGAGTTGCACTGCCCTAGGGACACCTACAAGAGGTCAATTATTCTTCTAGACAAAAGCAGAACAATCAGAAGAAACAACCTTAATGTATATTTGTACTGTATACCAGATTAGTTATTAATATTATCCTTTTACTAAAGTCACTAACGCACAAAGAATAAAATAAATAAAGAATTAGAAGACAACATTAAAGTTCCGGCAAGAACAAGATGCCAAAATTAAAATAAAGAAGTAATTATACCCCCAAAACCAAAAGATGTAGACAATGGTAAATTAGTAAACCCTGCGCCATATAGTTAGAAGTAACGTTAGAGAATGTGGAGCATATTCCCCTGCTGCTCCAGGTGTTCTCTATTCCGTCCGCGCCCGCTCTGTCCGCCCCACTGGTGATCGTTGCCTCCATGTGTCCCCTTCTCGATCCGCTCCCAATCGGGTGTTCCCTATTCGGTTCGCGCCAGCGACTTGCACTGCCTTGCTGCTCTACGTGTTGCCTGCACCGCCCCGGTCAGCTCTGCCACCTAAAGCAGTGTGGCATCCAGGTGTTGCTTTCTCAGTACGCTTCCAATCGGACGTTCCCTATTCGGTCAGCGCCCTTCATTTGGGTTCCCCTGCCACTCTAGGCGTTTCATATTATACTCGGGCCGCTGAAACATTGCACTTGACGTTTCGTGTTACGGCGAGTTAAGTTGGCTACACTGCTATAGCGGCGTTGCAACACTATCCTCTGTAAACACAGCAAATGAAACGGTTTTCAGTTGCATCTCGTAAACGTAAGCTATTGAACAATAAAAGCGCATATAACAATTCGTTCTTGAGCTGTTACCACATAGCAACAATTAAGTAACGCCACACTAATGTAATCAAGAGCACAACCGACCCGTACGCTTTCAGTAACGGAGCAGAGAAATACAGAAAATCATCATGACAGATACGAAATAAACAATAATCAAGACAGTAAGTTCCCTGTTTTATAATCACAATGATTTTCACTCACCAATTTACGGCGACAATGGTGCAATTCCATCCAGCTCCCTATCTTCACTGTCGTCGTCACTGCCAATTTCGTCTTCATCGTCGTCATCGCCAAGACAAATCATTAGTTGTTCATGATCACTGATAATTCCTTCCATTGTCTGCGCTGCCCGAATCAGTTTTTCTACGTGCTCGACCTTTTTTCTCCAAATTGCAGCATCCACATTGGCAACTGCTTCACGCAACAGCCTTTCCACCTCTGTTATCGCGTCCGCCTCCGTAGTCTAGTGGACAGCGTGATGGGTTAGCACGCAGGGGGCCCGGGTTCGATTCCCGGTCGGGTTGGAAATTTTCTCCATCCGGGGACTGGGTGTTGTGTTGTCCTCATCATCATTTCATCATCATTGACGCGCAAGTCGCCGAAGTGGCGTCAGATAAAAAGACTTGCACCAGGCAGGCTGAACACGACCCCAGTTGGGGTGTAACGGTCATTAATGCCACAGATCATCATCATCATCTGTTATCGTGAAGCACTTATTATTGTTCCTGATGTAATACTTTACATCACTCCACACTAATTATATGGGGTTAAAATAGCAGTGATATGGGGGAAGCCTTATTACATTGTGGCCCTGCTCCTTTGCTATTTCGTCAACTACATACGTGGGTGTAACAGGCTTATTTTGTTTTACTAACGAATATAAAAGAAGTTTTGTCATTGTCATATCTGCATCAATATTTCTTTGTTGTAGCCACTGCACCATAACTTCTTTCCGATGGTTTGAAGTTGGGGCCTCGTTCAATATCACTGAATGATACGGAGCACTGTCCATTACAATCGTGGTAGGGACTGTAAACTCTTTTAAGACGTTCCTGAACCACTCAACAAATCGTGCGTGGTCCATGTCTTCATGATAATCGCCCGTATTTTTCGATCAGAAAACAAGTAGTGCATTAGGGACAAAACCACTAGATGAGCCTGCATGGACCACAATTAATCTAGCCCCTCTTCCCGTCGGCTGATGACCACTACTGCTAGGAGTGTCATCCGACCAGCATTTCTTCACGGCTTCCCCGGCATTAACCCATGTCTCGTCTAGCCATACTACGGAATGAATATCTTTTCCCACTATTTTATGCAAGAAAAGGCTTCGAGCCGTAACAATATGCGCCTTTTCTAACAGTACTTTGCGTCCATCTATTTTTTTGTATCGGAAACCGATACTTTTAAGGACAACTTTAAGTGACGTTTTTCCACCCATGAAAAGTTCGCTTTCTTTAAGTGAAATTAACAACTTTGCTACAGTGGGATATTCCTTCCTACTGTAGTATGCATAAATATGCCTACGTATAGCGTCTGTCTGGAAATTATCCAACTGCGTTACAGGGCGAGGCTACTTCTTCTTCTTTCCTGGTGTTCCTAAAAATATGTCCTGTGATGCAGACTGCTCGGGATCGTCGATGTTATCTGCATCATGCAAGTTTTGCAACAACACTCCCTTACTCACCACTGTTCTTGCACTAATTCCAAGAGTTTTGGCTGTTCGTTGAACAACTTTAACCGCAGGAATGGATGGCCGTCCATGAATATTCACAAACGTCTTCTCCTGCTCGTAAAAGTCACGAGTTCGTCGCAGCAATTCTAGTACCTGGCTGTTAAGCGGCACACCTCGACGCAGACGATTGTCACTAGACAAACAGCTTTTCGGTGACATTATCCAATTAGATGAACACTGAAATTCGAGTTAAACCACTCACAGCAAACAAAAATAGCAGCGAAAAAAGCACACACAACGTAAACACGCGGTATACACAACGATATTTACGGTAGCACTGAACAAAGCCGGCAACGCGAGAACTGTGACGTCACGGCACGTGACCATCGGAAGTGTTTACAGCGCTGTGATTTGACCGTTCCTAGCGACTAGCACCTCACACTTCTTGCTCTTCACTTGTTATTTGTAAACGTCAAGTGTAAAGTTTCAGCGGCCCGGGTATACATCCGCGACCACTCTACCACCTCCAGCGGCGGTCGTAGCCTCCCTTCTCGGTCCGTTCTAGATTGGGTGTTCCCAATCAGGTCCGCGCCAGGCAGTTGCACTCCCCTGCCACACTAGGTGTTTCCTATTCTATCCACACCCGCTCTGGCTGCCTCCAGCAGTGGTCGTGGTCTTCTGGTGTTCCCTTCTCGGTCCGCACCTGACCGGGTATTCCCTATTCGGTCCGCACAGGGAGTCACGGAGTCACACTCCCCAGCCACTCTAGGTGTTTCCTATTCTGTCCGCACCCTCTCTGGCTGCTTCCAGCAGTGGTCGGAGGCTTCTGGTGTTCCCTTCTCGGTCCGCAACTGACCGGGTATTCCCTATTCGGTCCGCACAGGGAGTCACGGAGTCACACTCCCCAGCCACTCTAGGTGTTTCCTATTCTGTCCGCACCCTCTCTGGCTGCCTCCAGCAGTGGTCGTGGTCTTCTGATGTTCCCTTCTCGGCCGCACCTGACCGGGTATTCCCTATTCGGTCCGCACAGGGAGTCACGGAGTCACACTCCCAAGCCACTCTAGGTGTTTCCTATTCTGTCCGCACCCTCTCTGGCTGCCTCCAGCAGTGGTCGTGGTCTTCTGGTGTTCCCTTCTCGGTCCGCACCTGACCGGGTATTCCCTATTCGGTCCGCAAAGGGAGTCACACTCCCCAGCCCAGCCCAGTGTCTCCTATTCTGTCCGCACCCTTCTCTGGCTGCCACCAGCAGTGGTCGTGGTCTTCTGGTGTTCCCTTCTCGGTCCGCACCTGACCGGGTATTCCCTATTCGGTCCGCACAGGGAGTCACGGAGTCATACTCCCCAGCCACTCTAGGTATTTCCTATTCTGTCTGCACCCTCTCTGGCTGCCTCCAGTAGTGGTCGTGGTCTTCTGGTGTTCCCTTCTCGGTCCGCACCTGACCGGGTATTCCCTATTCGGTCCGCACAGGGAGTCACGGAGTCATACTCCCCAGCCACTCTAGGTATTTCCTATTCTGTCTGCACCCTCTCTGGCTGCCTCCAGTAGTGGTCGTGGTCTTCTGGTGTTCCCTTCTCGGTCCGCACCTGACCGGGTATTCCCTATTCGCTCCACACAGGGAGTCACGGAGTCACACTCCCCAGCTACTCTAGGTGTTTCCTATTCTGTCCGCACCCTCTCTGGCTGCCTCCAGCAGTGGTCGTGGTCTTCTGGTGTTCCCTTCTCGGTCCGCACCTGACCGGGTATTCCCTATTCGGTCCGCACAGGGAGTCACGGAGTCACACTCCCCAGCCACTCTAGGTGTTTCCTATTCTGTCCGCACCCTCTCTGGCTGCCTCCAGCAGTGGTCGTGGTCTTCTGGTGTTCCCTTCTCGGTCCGCACCTGACCGGGTATTCCCTATTCGGTCCGCACAGGGAGTCACGGAGTCACACTCCCCAGCCACTCTAGGTGTTTCCTATTCTGTCCGCACCCTCTCTGGCTGCCTCCAGCAGTGGTCGTGGTCTTCTGGTGTTCCCTTCTCGGTCCGCACCTGACCGGGTATTCCCTATTCGGTCCGCACAGGGAGTCACGGAGTCATACTCCCCAGCCACTCTAGGTATTTCCTATTCTGTCTGCACCCTCTCTGGCTGCCTCCAGTAGTGGTCGTGGTCTTCTGGTGTTCCCTTCTCGGTCCGCACCTAACCGGGTATTCCCTATTCGGTCCGCACAGGGAGTCACGGAGTCATACTCCCCAGCCACTCTAGGTATTTCCTATTCTGTCTGCACCCTCTCTGGCTGCCTCCAGTAGTGGTCGTGGTCTTCTGGTGTTCCCTTCTCGGTCCGCACCTGACCGGGTATTCCCTATTCGGTCCGCACAGGGAGTCACGGAGTCACACTCCCCAGCCACTCTAGGTGTTTCCTATTCTGTCCGCACCCTCTCTGGCTGCCTCCAGCAGTGGTCGTGGTCTTCTGGTGTTCCCTTCTCGGTCCGCACCTGACCGGGTATTCCCTATTCAGTCCGCAGAGGGAGTCACGGAGTCACACTCCCCAGCCACTCTAGGTGTTTCCTATTCTGTCCGCACCCTCTCTGGCTGCCTCCAGCAGTGGTCGTGGTCTTCTGGTGTTCCCTTCTCGGTCCGCACCTGACCGGGTATTCCCTATTCGGTCCGCACAGGGAGTCACGGAGTCATACTCCCCAGCCACTCTAGGTATTTCCTATTCTGTCTGCACCCTCTCTGGCTGCCTCCAGTAGTGGTCGTGGTCTTCTGGTGTTCCCTTCTCGGTCCGCACCTGACCGGGTATTCCCTATTCGGTCCGCACAGGGAGTCACGGAGTCATACTCCCCAGCCACTCTAGGTATTTCCTATTCTGTCTGCACCCTCTCTGGCTGCCTCCAGTAGTGGTCGTGGTCTTCTGGTGTTCCCTTCTCGGTCCGCACCTGACTGGGTATTCCCTATTCGGTCCACACAGGGAGTCACGGAGTCACACTCCCCAGCCACTCTAGGTGTTTCCTATTCTGTCCGCACCCTCTCTGGCTGCCTCCAGCAGTGGTCGTGGTCTTCTGGTGTCCCTTCTCGGTCCGCACCTGACCGGGTATTCCCTATTCGGTCCGCACAGGGAGTCACGGAGTCATACTCCCCAGCCACTCTAGGTATTTCCTATTCTGTCTGCACCCTCTCTGGCTGCCTCCAGTAGTGGTCGTGGTCTTCTGGTGTTCCCTTCTCGGTCCGCACCTGACCGGGTATTCCCTATTCGGTCCGCACAGGGAGTCACGGAGTCATACTCCCCAGCCACTCTAGGTATTTCCTATTCTGTCTGCATCCTCTCTGGCTGCCTCCAGTAGTGGTCGTGGTCTTCTGGTGTTCCCTTCTCGGTCCGCACCTGACCGGGTATTCCCTATCCGGTCCGCACATGGAGTCACGGAGTCATACTCCCCAGCCACTCTAGGTATTTCCTATTCTGTCTGCACCCTCTCTGGCTGCCTCCAGTAGTGGTCGTGGTCTTCTGGTGTTCCCTTCTCGGTCCGCACCTGACCGGCTATTCCCTATTCGGTCCACAGAGGGAGTCACGGAGTCATACTCCCCAGCCACTCTAGGTATTTCCTATTCTGTCTGCACCCTCTCTGGCTGCCTCCAGTAGTGGTCGTGGTCTTCTGGTGTTCCCTTCTCGGTCCGCACCTGACCGGGTATTCCCTATTCGCTCCACACAGGGAGTCACAGAGTCACACTCCCCAGCTACTCTAGGTGTTTCCTATTCTGTCCGCACCCTCTCTGGCTGCCTCCAGCAGTGGTCGTGGTCTTCTGGTGTTCCCTTCTCGGTCCGCACCTGACCGGGTATTCCCTATTCGGTCCGCACAGGGAGTCACGGAGTCATACTCCCCAGCCACTCTAGGTATTTCCTATTCTGTCTGCACCCTCTCTGGCTGCCTCCAGTAGTGGTCGTGGTCTTCTGGTGTTCCCTTCTCGGTCCGCACCTGACCGGGTATTCCCTATTCGGTCCGCAGAGGGAGTCACGGAGTCACACTCCCCAGCCACTCTAGGTGTTTCCTATTCTGTCCGCACCCTCTCGGGCTGCCTCAAGCAGTGGTCGTGGTCTTCTGGTGTTCCCTTCTCGGTCCGCACCTGACCGGGTATTCCCTATTCGGTCCGCACAGGGAGTCACGGAGTCACACTCCCCAGCCACTCTAGGTATTTCCTATTCTGTCCGCACCCTCTCTGGCTGCCTCCAGCAGTGGTCGTGGTCTTCTGGTGTTCCCTTCTCGGTCCGCACCTGACCGGGTATTCCCTATTCGGTCCGCACAGGGAGTCACGGAGTCATACTCCCCAGCCACTCTAGGTATTTCCTATTCTGTCTGCACCCTCTCTGGCTGCCTCCAGTAGTAGTCGTGCTCTTCTGGTGTTCCCTTCTCGGTCCGCACCTGACCGGGTATTCCCTATTCGGTCCGCACAGGGAGTCACGGAGTCACACTCCCCAGCCACTCTAGGTGTTTCCTATTCTGTCCGCACCCTCTCTGGCTGCCTCCAGCAGTGGTCGTGGTCTTCTGGTGTTCCCTTCTCGGTCCGCACCTGACCGGGTATTCCCTATTCGGTCCGCACAGGGAGTCACGGAGTCACACTCCCCAGCCACTCTAGGTATTTCCTATTCTGTCTGCACCCTCTCTGGCTGCCTCCAGCAGTGGTCGTGGTCTTCTGGTGTTCCCTTCTCGGTCCGCACCTGACCGGGTATTCCCTATTCGGTCCGCACAGGGAGTCACGGAGTCACACTCCCCAGCCACTCTAGGTGTTTCCTATTCTGTCCGCACCCTCTCTGGCTGCCGCCAGCAGTGGTCGTGGTCTTCTGGTGTTCCCTTCTCGGTCCGCACCTGACCGGGTATTCCCTATTCGGTCCGCACAGGGAGTCACGGAGTCACACTCCCCAGCCACTCTAGGTATTTCCTATTCTGTCCGCACCCTCTCTGGCTGCCTCCAGCAGTGGTCGTGGTCTCCTGGTGTTCCCTTCTCGGTCCGCTCCCGACCTGGCGATCCCTATTCGGTCTACGCCAGGCCTTCGCACTCCCCTCCCACCCTATGTGTTCCCTATTCCGTCCGCGCTCGATCTGGCCGCCTCCAACGGTGGTTGTGGTCTCCTTGTGTTCTCTTCGCAGTCCGTTCCTGCACTGCGTGGGTCTCTCAGGCTCGTTGCTGTAGTTAGAAAGTTTTGCTTGTGTTGCTTCAGTAGTTCAAATGTCGGATTCAGTGCACTGCTCACTCGGTATCCTGCGTCTTAATTAATTACGTTATGTGCTTGATCTCTATAGTTTCAGTGACGACACCATCCCAAAACCTGCGGGTCTGGACGAAGATCTTAGTGTTCTCATAATCCATGGAATGTTCCAAGCAGGGTTCAGCTATTTCTGATCTTGGGGCCTGACTTAGGATGCATATGCACAATTATTTTGCTAGCTTTACAGTAGGAAGGTTTGACATGTGTCTGCATATTTTTAATAAATATCTGTTGTTCATCGACGAGATGGCTGAGTCCACACCCAGCTACAAAGAGGCTTTTCGTAAATTCACTGCATTTGTGTGGATGCTTTATGCACCAGATTCGACAAATATGCCTGTTCACTTTTCCAGTAGTGTGAAAAGAGGCGTTGTTGTTAAAAATAATGTGATCAACAAAGCCATCCTAATTCAATTGTTGCAACGGTCAACAAAATTCAAAACGCTTGTCTTCGTCATTAAGCTTCTGGGCTAGCTCCAATTTGAATGATTTCATAGACAGCTTTTGTCAAAGAACTTTCCACACTGTCACTGGTGCCATTTAGAGTTCATGGGATGTTCAAATGATTTTTAAGCTTAAGGGACTTAACTGCGGGGTCAACTACTTATGAACTACGTTATACTAAAGACAACACAAACATTCATCCGTGAGGGGGGATTGGAACCTCCGACAGGGAACGCGGCCTCGCGCATCGTAGCATAGCGCCTCAATGTGCTGGGCCACTCCGTCGCACTTTGTGGGAAGCACTACGCACCAATTTCTTCCGACTCATTATTCATGTCTCTCGTACGTGCTCCGCATTCACTTCATTGACACTGGGACGTCCGCATCTCTTTGCCGGGCACAAGCAACCTGTCATAACGAATTTGTTGTGCCTGTGGTAAATGGCCTTCCTTGTTGGTGGCTTCTTACTGTATTTGGTTCTAAACATCTACTGAATAAGTCTACTTGACATCTCGTTGAAATCAGGTATTCTGCTGAATAGCACCGTCTTCCAAACATTGATATTTCGACGGCGCTACTCGACTTCTTAAGGAGGTGTTTCCTGAGACTGGCTGCCCGTTTGACTGGGTCGCATCTTTACAAGAGGCCAGTGCATGGTGTACCGTTTGCCTTTTTCTCCTGATCAGGCATTACCTATGCAGTCTGCTCCCATGAATCACGCTCCTCTGCCAGGCTAGGAGTTTCGTGTTTCAGACCTGAAACTTATGGACTGTGCTTGGCACCAATAATGCGCGTATTGTATCGCTAAAATAGCCTGGCAACAAAACAGCATGTTTTATTTTATTGTCCACTCGTCTGGAACAGTGTAATCAAAGTCATGTGTCGTGTCACTTTAACCCAGTCTAACATATACTGTCAGAACACTCACTAGTGTGAAGTTTGTTAGCAACTGACTGTTGAAACAAAACTAGCGCTCCTGCAGTGGACAAGCCACCATAAGTGCCATGTGATTTTACTATTATTTTTCTAAGTAATTAACGATAGTTACTCTAATGTTTGGGTTCCAAGCATTAGCAAAATATCAAGAGGCATGAGTAATCGTCAAATAAATGCAAAAGCCGGCCGCAGTGGCATAGCAGTCTGCGGCGCCCCAGTCATAGTCTGCACGGCCGCTATGGCCGGGAGTTTGAATCCCCCCCTCGGGCATGGATGTTTGTGTCTTTAGTGTAAGGTAGTTCATAAGTATTTTGTAAGTTTAGGGACTGATGAACCCGCAGTTAAGTCCCTTAAGCTTAAAAAACACTTGTATTTTGAAATGTAAAAACGCCTAATTTAATTGATATAATGATATAAAAACAACTTATTCACGAAGAAAGAATATTTGCAGCTCACTCCGCTGAAAGTAAAAGCATAAATATGGGAAATATATATTTATGTTGTGGCCTTTTTTTGTTATGATATGCACTTTCTTTGACACGTAACAATTCGGTAGGAGTCTAATGGTCCGCACAGTATTACATTTCACTAGTCTTTCTTATCCATGCATATACTTTACATTTGAGTATAATTAGTTTTGTTTAATTATCGAATTTCTTGAAAATTCTTGCCGTTTCTATGTCGTATATAGAAACAATTGTGAAATTCGTTTCTTCTTTGTTGGGAAACAGTTTTGTTGCTTGTGACGTTTTATCACGTCTGTGAGACTTTTCCTTCAACTACAACTGTGGTGATTGATTTTGTAGATTAAATAATGTAGATATTGCATTCCATCAAGTTTCCTAGGTTCCACACTCAACTGATTTGACTGGAATTGTAGTGAATAAACCTTAAAATTCCTGAATAGAAAAGCGACGTTTTTGTGCTATTGTTCAACTCTTCTAATCTGTACCAGCTACTTTTATTATGAAAAGAAAATTAAATTCTTCAGTAAATGGTCCTAGATTAAAAGAGAATCGTAAATTAACTGTCATGTAATGTATCGTTCCATAGCTTAACAGGGATATTAGGAAACCTAAAAAATTCAAATGTGGAGTTATTACCTATTTCTATGGCACTTACATACGTTCCCAACTGTGAGAAGTATGTTAAAATCAGTATAAACGATACTATTCACACTCATCCGACATCATAATCGGAATTGTAGCTTGCCGGCCGCTTTGAGCGTTTCTGTCGCAGTGTATAACAAAAATCGGTTCATGGTATACAACAACCAGTGAAATTAAACATTTCTTGTCACAGCAAAGACTGTTTTCATTGAGGAAATGCAAAAACCACTGGGAGGTCATGACTGTGTATGTTAAACTGTGACTTCACGCTATTACTGCACGACTTACCTCACAAGAGAGTTGATGGTCTCCTGCTCCGATGCGTGACCGGATGCGATAGAGTTTCTTCTTCCGCAAGATATGGCGTGCAGTAGGTCGGATAAAACATTTATTCATTCGTGAGTTGTTGGAATTATTTATGCATATTTTTGTATATTATAGTTTTCTTGTCTTACTCGTTAGGAACGTGATAAGGCATTTCCCTTTTTTGAATGCATAAGTCAAAAGAAGGCCCCTGGAGTAGATGACATTCCCTCAGAGCTACTGAAGTCTCTGGGACAACCAGCCATGACAAAACTGTTTCACCTGGTGTGTAAGATGTATGAGACAGGCGAAGTACCCTCATACTTTGAGAAAAAAGTTATAATCCCCATTCCAAAAAAGCAGGCGCAGACAAGTGTGAAAACTACAGAACCATCAGTTTAATACGTCATGGCTGCAAAATATTAACACGAATTAATTACAGAAGGATGGAAAAGCTAGTAGAAGCCGACCTCGGGGAAGATCAGTTTGGGTTCAGGAGAAATGTAGGTACACGGGAGGCAATACTCACTTTACGTCTTATCCTTGAAGATAGATTAAGAAAAGCCAAACCTAAATATCTAGCTTTTGTAGATTTGGAGAAGGCTTTTGACAATTTTGATTCGAATAAACTCTTTCAAGTTCTGAAGCAAGCAGGAGTAAAACATAGGGAGCGTAAGGTTATTTACAACTTGTACAAAAACCAGACAGCGATTGTCAGAGTTGTAGGGCATGAACGGGATGCAATGGTTGGGAAGGGTGTAAGACAGGGTTGTAGCCTTTCTCCAATGTTGTTCAATTCGTACATTGAGCAAGCTATAACGGAAAGCAAGGAGAAATTTGGAGAACGAATTAAAGTTCAGGGTGAAGAATTAAAAACATTACGTTTTACCGACGACATAGTAATTCTGCCAGAGTCAGCAAAGGACCTGGAAGAGCAATTGAACGGAATGGACAGCGTGCTGAACATTAAGAAGAGCAAAACTAGGGTAATGGAGTGCAGTCTAAGAAAATCAGGCGATGCTGAAGGAATTAGATTAGGTAACGACCAATAAAGGAGGTAGATGACTTTTGTTACTTGGCAGTAAAATAACAAATGATGGTCGTAGAACAGAGGTATAAAAAGCAGAATGGCAATTGGTAGAAAAGCGTTCTTGAAAAAGAGAAATTTGTTAACACAGAATATTGATTTAAGCCTAAGGAAGTCCTTTCTGAAGGCATTAGTGTAGAGTGTTGCCTTGTATGGGAGTGAAACATGGACGATAAACAGTGCGGACAGGAAGAGGATTGAGGCTTTTGAAATGTGGTGCTACAGAAGAATGCTGAAGATTAGGTGGGTGGATCGGGTAACTAATGAGGAGGTACTGAACAGAATTGGGGAGAAAAGGAATTTTTGGCATACCTTGACTAAAACAAGGGATCGCTTGGTAGGACACATTCTTAGACATCAAGGAATTGTGAATTCAGCGTTGGAGGGAAGTGAGTGGGGTAAAAACCGCAGAGGAAGACCAAGAGTTGAATACAGTAAGCAGATTCAGACAGATGTAGGTTGCCGTTCTTATGAGGAGTAGAAGAGGCTTGCTCAGGATACGGTATTGTGAAACTGCATCAAACCAGTCTCCGGACTGAAGACCACAACAATAACAAATGCCCGAATTTTCTTGCAGAAACATGAGGATGGCAACGATGATGATGATAATGATACTGCATCTTTCAGACGTTTCTTTAATGTTAATCATCAAAATGTTCAAAAAAGTGATCATGACTTTTATTCAGATGTTACTACGACTTGCTAAAACGATCACAGTGAATAAGTGTTTTTTTTTTTCTTCGCATCTAAATCGTAAAACCAAAAGGAGCCTTGTTAAAATTTGCGGTATTTGGTATCACAACATTTTCCTTAAGCTGGAAAAGTGCAATGTATAAAAGAAGGACCAAAACGATGACTAATAGAGCAAAAAACCAGACCAATTCATTACTATGACTATGAATGGGGTACTTGGTTTTGTATAATAAGACATTGATAGTTACAAGAAAATAAATATGAATTAATTATAATACAGTACATTAGTGATAAATAAGTGCGAAGTCTGAAAACTGTTTATAGAAAGCAATCGATAGGTAAAAGAACTTTATACAGTAATTAATTCTGAAAAATTCTAAGAAAAAGAAAAAAAAAGAAACGAAATCTACTTCTTTACAAATTGTCTGTACAGTGAGATTTTTCTTAATGAGCATAAGTCACTTCCGAGTATTGTCTAATGTGAAACGGTCGTTGAGAAAAATATATTTTTCTGTTGGAATTAATGTAAATGATAATGTGTTCCATTCCGAAAAATACACAAAAAACTTCGTCCAATAATTTTAATGAAAGATGAAGCAGAAGAAAGAAGATGAAATCTGTGTCCAAGATAACAAAGTTTTGTTAACGCTCGTGGGGTCGGAGGGGGCGGGGATTGCCAGAATATTTTTATTTGTAAGGGGGTCGCATATTCGAAAAGGTTGAAAAACACTGGTATAAACAAATAGTTGCGTGTAGTAACGAATCGCCTGCAGAGCGACAAAGGAACGGTAACACTTTTTATACATAGTCTAAATCGTTGCAGGCCTCCAATTACTTTAAAAGTGCTCTCGAATCCAAACACGTATTGCTCCCATATATAGCTGTGTGCGCTCTAAACGTAGTCGGGGAGTGTGTGTCGAGCAATAGGAGCGATTGCCGGGCGCTTTCCGGATGTTCGGGCGCTGCTGTATGTTTTTGCGATCCCTGCGCTGCGCATTTCGGCGTGTAGCTTTGTGCTGTCTGTTTGGTGTTTGCGAACATCCCCAGCAGTATTTGCAGCATTGGGGCCGAAACGAGACTGCTTCAATTGACGCTCGTGTCGACAGCGACATTCGTGTAGCGGCTGTCTCGTCCCAATCACGTCTCTAGCCGCTCGTCCCTGCCACTACTCATGTTAAACGCTATTCGGATTTCAGTAATGAGTGAGAACCGCTTCTTATGGAATCAGTAAGTGGGTGCAAAATATACAGCGTCATCTGAGCGTTGACTTGTCGATCTATTAACTGCCCTCATTTACATTGATTGACATTTGTAACGCCACATATGACGTCCATTAAGAACTGAAGTATACGATACCCTATTATAAACCCACAGATCACCCGTTTTTCGCACTTTTAACACTTTTTGGAATACTTGTGCAGTCTAAGATTATCTGTCTATTCACTGTCACGAACTTTAAAGACAACTTATTTCGACGTACAATCTATTTCAGAATGCTGTTAACATAATATAAACGTATTACATTATTTTAAACTTGTCGACTGCAGGTTTACAAATATTTGATAAAGTTCAGCCTAGCTAGTTGCAAAATTTGATAAAATACCTTGATCTAGATTTCGGCACCATCTAAGGGTGCCTTCATCAGAAGAATAAAAATTAAAACATAAGACGTGCAATTACGAGCAGTGTGCTCAAGTCCAAACTTATAAAATTATGCAACATACTAGCAAAATACTTCAGCATACTGCTCGTAATTGCACGTCTTATGTTTTAATTTTTATTCTTCTGATGAAGGCACCCTTAGTTGGTGCCGAAATCTAGATCAAGGTATTTTATCATATTTTGCAACTGGTTGGGATGAACTTTGTCAAATAAATGTATTATACATATAAAATATGTAGAAAAACGATTTAAATAGTGAAGAACGATGTAAATATGCTGACACGTACGATATAAGATCTGCTTACTGAGCGAGGTGGCGCAGTGGGAATACACTGGACTCTCATTCGGAAGGATGGTGGTTCAAATCCACATCCGGCTATCCAGATTTAGATTTTCTGTGATTTCCCTAAATCACGCCAGGCAAATGCCGGGATGGTTCCTTTGGAAGGGGACGGCCGATTTCCTTGCACAGCCTTACCCAAAATCCGATCGTAAGCTCCGTCTCTAATGACCACGTTGTCGACGGGACGTTAAACTCCAAACATCCTTGCTTCCTTCCTTCCTTCCTTCCCTAACATCTGCTTAATACCATAAAAGAAAGTGGATGAATTTACGCCGGTTCTATTGTCATTTGAAGACATTTCACACGTAAATTTAAGTATTTTTAGTTTATTTAACATTCCAATACGCACCACAACATTCGAAACAAACACTTCCACGAAATGTCAATGGACGCTTTTCAACACACAATTTTCACTGCACTGTTTATGTTTTTAAATCTCTGTTTATGACATAGCGTTTATTTGAACAAACAATATCTATCTTAAAATTTTAAGTGTAATTGAATCTTCTTCTTTCTCTTTCGCCGTGTTCCCGTACATGCAGGATGGGCTTTGGTAAATCCGGATTTGGCGTGTTAATATTTATGGGGCGGCCGGATGTCCTTCCTGTTGCCTCCCCATGCCCCCCGGGAGGAGATGTGTACCAAATGTTCAAATGTTTGTATAGCTTATGGGACTTCAGTACGGGGTCATCAGTCCCTAAACTTACAAACCACTTATGATCTAGCTTACACTAAAGACGGCACAAATATCCATGCCCGAAGGGGGATTCAAACCGCCGACCGTAGTGGCCGTGCAGACCGTGACTGGAGCGCCTCAGTCCCCTCGGCCACCGCGGCCGGCTGTCTCATAGTACCTACTTTCATAAACCCCTGCCTTACGTTCATGACCGTTTTCTCAATATCTCTTGTAGTTTGAGATATCAGTTGAGTGGGACACCCTGTATATTCTCCCATAAAAATAACACTTTTTTAGAAAAAGGAGATGGACAGAGAGAGAAGGGATAGGAGAAGTACATACTAACTCAAGGCAGGAATAAATACCCGCGCAACGCCGGGTTTTCAGCTTGTTACGAATAAATTAATCACAATTACGGAAACGGAGACGATTGTGACGACAGTGAAGAGAAGAATGAAAAGAATGAAAAAAACCCTTCACGTTTTATTGGCATATTTGACAGAGAAAACAATAGTCGCGCAGAAAACTCAATCGCTAATGAGCACAATTTTGCCCCGGATGTGAACAACAGTGCCCTCCACAAAATATGACACACAGTGTAGATGTATCATTGTCTGAGCCACCCGCGTTCGTTCCGCCAAGCGGTTGTCAATGTTGGGGCGCTGCACGCTCCGCTCCATAGAAAATGAGCGGTGTTCCACCTGTCAGCCGACGTTAATCAAAACGGTGAATAAAATTCATAGAAATGAGGGGCGGGCCAGATGAAAGCCGCTTGCCGCCATAGTGACAGCAGGCCCGGCTCGGGGCGTGCCAGGTTCCGCCTCCCACTCGGGGAAGAAAACAAGCTTTGCGTCGCAAACAGCTCTCGTTTCCAGAGCGACTCCGCGAATGTAAAAACGCTGGGGGTGGGGTTGGGGGGGGGTGTGTCTGTAAAGAGTCTGAGCCCTCTCTCGCATAACGAGATGAGACGCTTCCGGCGCCCACGTGCCTCCGTAATTCCGCGGGACGGCGCTGTATTTGCGCACTCGGCATTTGTCGCGAAATTTCATAACTGCGCGACGGATACCGCGTCTGCTCTTTCGCGTCGCTCCTCTTCCCGCAAGCCGTCAACAACTGCGTTAATAAATTGTGGTGCAGGAAATGACCTCGTAAGCTACTGTGACGTGTTAGATTTTTTTTTATTTTTTTACGCTTGTTACAAGTAATGTATTTTCTCGTCATTTGTACTGCAGGCGCATCCGATGAACTGGTGAGATTTGTTGCGTGTCAAGAAAGTAAGTTCCCTTTCAATTTATCTCGCCGGCCGCGGTGGCCGAGGGGACTGAGGCGCTCCAGTCACGGTCTGCATGGCCACTACGGTGGGGGGTTCGAATCCCCCCCTCGGGCATGGATATTTGTGCCTTCCTATTAGGTAGTTCATAAGTAGTTTGTAAGTTTAGGGACTGATGACCCCGTAGTTAAGTCCCATAAGGTCGACAAACATTTATTGTGGCTCTCATGAACAATAGTAGGGGAAATATTCAGTTATTTACCGATGTACGAGGCGCGTCCAAAAAGTAAGTTCCGTTTCAATTTCAACTGCAGCGCTGCGATTGCAGTTCCGCACATGCTCTGTAGACGATGTGTATCAAGGAGAAGAACGTACGCCATTTGGAGATCGCTATCAGTTACGTACGCTTTGTTGTGCTTGTTTGAAATGTCGACTTTGATTGAAAATCCCGCCGCCTGTGAAATCAGGTCGGTGATTCGGTTTCTGAATGCGAGGAAAGAGAAACCAAGTGAAATTTATCGGCAAATTTGCGATGTTTACGGACCAAATGCGATGAGTGATTCGATGGTGAGAAGATGGGTACGACAGCTCAATGGCGGGCGTAGTTTTGTGCACGACGAAGAACGAAGTGGGCGTCCACCTTTGGTTACAAAAGAACTGGTTCACGTGATTGATGACAAGATCCAGGAAAACCGGAGGATTACAATTAGTGCTCAAAATGTTCAAATGTCTGTAAATCTATCGGATCAAACTGGTCATCAGTCCGTAGCTTACAAACTACTTAAACGTAGGTAAACTAACCTAAGGACAAACACACACACACACACACACACCCATGCCCCAGGGAGGACTCGAACCTCCACGGTGAGCAACCGCGCGCTCCGCAGCGAGACGCTTTAGACCGCTCGGCTACTCCACCGCGGCTTAGAGATTTTCATTTGTAACAATAAAGCATGGCACACCATCTTAAATGAAGAAACAGAAGTGGCTAACAACTCCTTCTACAAAAATTTTAAATACTCTTTAAGCCTCAAAAAACTAAACACACATACTTAGATCACACAACACCTACCCCTCCCCTTTCCTGTGCCATTCCCAAAATGCTACTCCAAAAATAACGCGATTCCTTACAAATTGTTGAAATAAAAAGAAATGGATAAATAGCTACATCTACATCCATACTCAGCAAGCCACTCGCACCCACAGCATCCTCCGTAGGATAGCCCCATTATAACACACGGTCATCCCCCACGCGACGATCAATTAAAAACACACTACTCAAAACAATTAGGCGATCAGATGTCACACACAATGCACATATCGTAAGACATTTTATTCAGGTATTGGTCACAGTTGTAATCTGCGTGTGATACAGTACGATATTTTGCTGTCTCAACTCTTTACTTAAGATGTACACGGGGGCTTGCTTAGAGCGAGGCAAAAACTTGCTCAATGGCGATTCAGTCTTCTGCGCGACTCTCCCGCTTGAGTGAACTTTTTCTTTCTGTCAAATACGCTACTGAAAACGAGATGGGTTTTAATTGTTTCATTGTTATCCTCACTGTCGTCGCTATCGTCTCCGTTTTCAGGTATGTATTCATTTGTATAAGTGCTGTATGTCTGTAAAATCTCTTGGGAATACAATTACTAGTAAAGAAGTAATACATTCAAACTTGGTGCACGATGGGGCGATTTTCCATAAACGTTACTGTTTATGTGCTCATATCTCACGAACTACAGGTCGTACAGTAATACAATGTGTCATTCTCATATACTTTATGTATAAAGTTTCGTCGCATTATGTGGCAGTTTCTTGCCTCTCTTATTGTTTATAACGTTATATCTCCTGAACCATGTGTGCCGTATGTGGTTCGGACTCCTACAGCAATTGTTATCTCACGTAAGTAATATGTGTACCAAATTTGGTTGAAATCGGTCCTGTACGTGTCGTACTGTGATACAATTTCTAAGGTACATTTAGCTGGATGTGTGTATACTGTCTATGATTGCTCCTCGTCGGATGTTCTAGTCCATTTGTCTGTCCTTGTGTCCAGTCCTTCTTTCTGTGTGTGTGTGTGTGTGTGTGTGTGTGTTGTGCTGCATGTAAGTTACTTTAAGCAGTTAGTATGTCTAGTGTCCGATGACCTCAGTAGTTTGGTCCATTATATTCATGAACATGAAAAAAATGTTCAAATGTTTGTACAGCTTATGGGACTTAACTACGGGGTCATCAGCCCCTAAACTTACAAACTACTTATGAACTACTTACGAACTAGGACGGCACAAATATCCATGCCCGAGGGGGGATTCGAACCCCCTACCGTAGTGGCCGTGTAGACCGTGACTGAAGCCCCTCAGTCCCCTCGGCCACCGCGGCCGGCTGAACATGAAAAACCGGACCTTTGTTTAATTAATCATCTCACAACTGTACAGGACTAGCCCCAATTTCATAAAAGCGCGACGGATTCCGCTTCTCCTCTTTCACAGCGTTCCTCTTCCCACAAGCCAACAACCACTGCGTTAATACCGGCTTTTACCTGCTGCGACGCGCTAGCTTTTACGCCTGTTACAAGTAATGGTTGTTTTCGTTATTTGTCCTGCAGCTTTGCCCGATGATCTCATGAGATGAGTTGCCACGTTACTAACTCGATGACGTGTGAAAAAACACCGCTTACTGCCTGAATTTTTCTCGTGCATTAGAAGCGGTATCATCATATTTTCACTTAACTAATTACACGCAGGGATCATCTCAAAGTTACACAAGACTACTCGCGCGAGCAGTCAGCGCCTGGGCAGCAACGCTATGCGAGCTGTCTGCACGATGTAAAACTTCGTCATACGGTAAAAATAGATCGCAAATGAAGATAAATGATCTGACACTAGAATAAAAAGAAGTTTGTTGATATAAATATGAAACACTTTTTTGGACGATCATAACTTTTTCCGGAGTTCACTGAAACTGTGAACACATAGGCCGCACGGCGGCGGAGTGGCCGAGCGCATTGAGGCGCTATGCTTCGATGCGCGATGCCGTTCCCCGTCGGGGGTTCGGATCCGCCCCCCCCCTCGGGCATGGATGTTTGTGCTATCTTTAGTGTAAGTTAGTTTCTAAGTAGTTTGTAAGTTTAGGGACTGATGTAGTCTTGTGTAGTTCGCGAACGAACTAGTTCAGAAGAGCGCTCCCACAGGTGAACTACGCGAACTAGTTCACAGATCCCTCGCCTCTTAGTTCGGCCGCTCCTTTTCCGAAGACTGACGGGGAATAGCGAGAGGACGTCATCAGAGAGCGTAGCAAAGCGTGATTTATAGGTAATGTTCCTTCAAAGACCTATTAAATAAATAAAGAAATCCATTTTTAAAATAAAACACTACGAGTACTCTGTAAGCACAGTAGTTGAATATCACTCATTCGTGTAAATAACTGCTTTATTTGCTTAAGTATTTGATGTCTAATTGCCCAAAAATACGGGTAATAGCACACGCTTGGGCAACACTGATCAGTATATAAAAAATCTGGCATAAAAAAGAGCTCTTAGTAGCGGTAGCAAAAGCCAAAAAGAACGACCTACTTCACGGCCGAGCTGCGAACTAAAAGGAGAGTTACCGGTCGCAAAATATGCGCGATAGATCGCGAACTAAAATATGCGTTACCGGTCGCGAACTATTATGCTAAATTATGCCAAACGTATCTCGTTTCTTAGTTCGTTGGATTCTTTTCCTAAGACCGACGGGTAATAGCGAGAGGGCGCGCAACAGAATTAAAAATCACGAGTTTACTTTCTGCTGATGAGAACCATTTCGAGGTGAGCGTCTGCCTGCTAGATTTCATAGTTCAGTTCAAATGTTTAAATGTTTGTTAAGCTTATGGGACTTAACTACGGGGTCATCAGTCCCTAAACTTACAAACTACTTATCAACTACCTTATACTAAGGACGGCAAAAATATCCATGCCCGAGGGGGGATTCGAACCCCCGACGAAGCAGCAGACGAACTAAAAGAACGAACTAGTTCGCGGCAGAACCGTGAACTAAAGTGAACGCTCCACATCGCGAACTATTACGCGCAAGTCTAGACTGATGATCCCGCAGTTGAGTCCCATAAACTTAACAAACATTTCGTTTCACATAGGCCGCACCGCCACTGCGCACAAAGTTGTTACAATCTTCCTCACTCTCTCTCAAAACTGGAATCAAGCAAAACGCTCTTCGTCATATCCTATCTAATTTGCGTCGCTCAACATTATTTACCTTACGTTGATAATGACGGGAAGAAAGTTTATAATTGTGAAGCAGAACTGTTATTGAGAGCGTACTTTGACCGATGCTGCCTTTGGCGAGACTCGGACGTAAATACAATCAATTAGTTTCTGCTGAAAGAGGATCGTCGACGAGCCAATTAAAAACCCCAGCAGTGTTCGTTACGTGGCAGCTTAGATCTCGTCACAGAAACTCCCTCTTATTCTCTCAGCTTCTATTTTTTATACCTCTTCGTCCAATTAAAATCGGATTACACAGTCTGAGTAAAACTGGACGAAACTGTCGAGGGAGAAAGAAATGTTTCTGGCTTTATTATATACCTTGTATTGTGTTATATTCGCAGAAAATCTCTTCGAGATTCCCCCCAGCCTATCAAGATAAAAAGATTATCGATTGAACAGCGACGGATAGAAATGGATCTGTTTTATATTTCTTTTGTGGCCAGTGTTGAAAGAATTAATTTCCATCTAACTGGAGACGTGATCATAAGTAGAGTTCAGAGTTACGTGCAATAGCCGAATGCTCCATTTTTATGTAGAATATAATAGGTCGTAAATGTCTCTATTTTCATTTTTCACTTGGTAATATCCCGACGATCTCTGGCGCAAATCAAAATACATCAAGGAGAATTGAAAATTTGCAGTAACAAAGTAGTACTAAAAAAGAATTTAAATACTTACGTAAATTGATCACTGAAAACGTAACGAAATGAACACTACATAATCTAGTCTCCAATAAGTAAAAACGGCAATAAAATTTAAAAATATATTTATGACCAATAGTAAATAAACTTTCCAATACAACGCGTTAATATAACAAAAGTAAAAGACTGAAGACGGTACATGTAACCCAAAATCCAATGCTATATATATAGGAAAATCCTTAAAATCATAGTTCTTGTTATTACTCGAAAAATCCAACTCGTGGGTCGAATAAAAGTAATGGGCTCAAATTGGCAAAGTCCTCAGATTCATTCCTGAAGAATAAGATTACTAGCAGTGATATCGACCATTCCGGCTCCCCCTGTCCCCCAGCTAAATAACGTAAAAGTTTATAAAAACCACCACAAATGTCTTTCAAGCACCTTTATCCACCACAACCTATTTATTTTCCAAATGAATATCTTGAAGTGACTGGAAATTCTTCCAAAAAATCTTGCAAAGTGGCAAAAATGTGCTGGTGTCATGACCGAAAACACTCTGTCGTTGATGTGTAACGCTAAGAGGCACTTACTGAAAATATATGGTGTGGCATTAACTACAGGGAAAACAACCGCACGTGGCGAGATAACAAGTACAAAGACACTGCCTTCCTTACTTGTAAATTAGGCTTCAGAATCATTATTGTCCATATGTCGATCTTTTTGCACACTTTTGACACACACAAACTCGCGCGCGCTAAATTTACATGTAAGTAACACAATGTCATCTCGCCACTTGCAGTTGTTTTCACTGCAGTTAATGGGACATGATTTATTTTCAGTGAACTCCACAAACTACACACTGATCTGAATGTATAAGCACCTGATGATGGGCACAAACCCGAAACAGGTCGTGTTACAAATATATGCAATATTTATTATGACTGGTAGCAGTTCAATAAGTGATAGATGCAAAACACCGATTATTTACTAAAACGAATTATTTAGAATGAAATTGAAAAACAGGTGGAATACGACCTTGATTTAGGAGAAATATAAGAACACGGGAGGCAATACTGACATTACGACTTATCTTAGAAGATAGGCTAAGGAAAGGCAAACATAGGTATTTAGTATTTGTAGATCTGGAGAAGGCTTTTGACAATGTTCACTGGAATACACTCCTTCAAATTCTGAAGGCAACAGGGGTAAAATATAGGGAGAAAGAATTATATCCAAACACCAGACAGCAATTATTGGGCATGAAAGGGACGCAGTGGTTGGAAAGGGAGTAACATAAGGAGAAATTTGGAGAGAGAATTAAAGTTCAGGGAGAAGAAACAAAGACTTTGCGGTTTGTCGACGGCATTGTAATTCTGTCAAAGAAAGCAAAGGACGTGGAAGAGTAAATGAATGCAATAGACAGTGTCTTGAAAGGAAGGTTTAAGATGAACATTAACAAGATCAAACAAGGGCAATGGAGTGTAGTGTCAGAAAATCAGGCGATACTGAAGGTATTAGATAAGGTAATGAGACAAAAGTATATTAGTTTTGTTATTTGGGTAGCAAAATAACTTCTGATTGACGAAGTAAAGGAGTTATAAAATGCAGACTGGCTATGGGAAGAAAATTGTCTCTGAAGAAGCGAAATTTGTTGACATGCAGTATTGATTTCTGATAGCATTTGTCTGGAGTGTAGCATTGTATGTGAGTGAAACGTACACAATAAGCAATTTACACAAAAATATGATAGAAGCTACAAACGAATGATGACGATAATATGGGTTGATCGGGTAACTAAGGAGGTGCTGAACAGAACTGGCGCCTTGCTTCGGAGAACGCTTTTGTTCGCCGTTGCTCGACGTCGGAGATTAGAGCCCTCCCTCAGGCATGAGTGTAGGTTGTCCTTAAGTTACTGTAACTTAGTTGAAATAATTTGTAAGCATAGAAACTAATAAAGTATTTAAGTTCTATAGATTTACAAACATTTGAACCTTTTTTGCCGTTCTTATTATCAAATGAAGTGGCTTGCAATGGGCAGGGTAGCGTGGAGAGCTGCATCGAACCAGTCTGCGTACTGAAGAGCATGACAACAACAGTGGTTTTTATTGTCACAAGGAGATGACGCCTATCGTCATCGCCGAATTCGTCCAAATTTATGGTACGTGTAGGGCGTGGTGAGATATGAAAGTTCTCCAAGTGGGAACTCCAGCGTTTAGGAAATAAAAGGAATTTTAATACGGTTCTATCACTATATGCACCTTATCAACTGCCCCTGGGAGTGGCTGTTTAGAAAGCGGTGTTTAGCTCAGTGGTAAGAGATTGCATTTTTATTGAAAGGTTCGCGGATTCGATTCCGCCCGGAGGCAAATATTTTTTTTTCTCCTTGACTTCACAATTAATCGCAACATCATATATGTTATTTTGTTTTTATATGTGCACAACATCAGCATGGGACATCATTATTTGAAACAAGCATATTATCTTGCAACCTTGGCGTTGTGAACGGTCCATAAGGATTGCCAACATGGAGTATCAAAGTAATTCCCCCAAAATGTACGCTGCTAGTGAAACCATGCGATGTATATTTTTATTGTCAGGAAAAAAAATTGTCGCCGGGTGGAGTTGAAACTGCGACTACCTCAATACGAATGCGATCTTTTACCGCTTTTTTTGTGTTCAATAGGTAGTTCTCGTCTTTGCGGACGCTGATCGTGTTTGTTCGTTTTGGTTCTTCGTGTTCTTTGGCTCAGCTTTTTTATTACAGAGAGCGTTCAGCCCTCTGACAGGGCGCGCTGAGCCATGGCGCCCGGCTACCGCTGAGCCAAACACCACATCCTAAGATGCATATGGTGATAGATCAAACTTCCTTTTATTTCGTAAACGCTTGACCATCTGTAGTTCCCACATGGGGCACTTTCGTGTCTCACCACTCCCTACATTTCGACGAATTCAACGATGGCGAGTAGGCGTACTCTCCTTGTCAGTGCTATAATAGGATCAGTAATGAAGTACAACTACATCCATCAAGGATAAAATTCACTTCTTCAAGGTGTTTAACATGTTGATAATGAAAGTGGGAAGGGGAGGTTCTAGCTACCAACACGTTGGAAACGTTGTTAACGACTGCCGCAAGGGACTGTCAATCGAGTTGCAAGGCGGACGCAGCAGCAATGCCCTGTGACGCAGTTAGCCGAGGCGAAACGTCGACAGACAAGTGTCGACCACATGCACGCGGCAGTAAAAGGCCGCTTTGTTTTACGGCCCCCTGCGGCGCTGCCCCTGGGACCCGCCGGCATAACAATGTTCGTTTACGGCTGTATTAAGTGCTTCGATCCGCATTAGCCTCTCCTGGCGCGACTCTCCAATTCCGGTCGTAAACCCATAATGGCGCCACTGGCCATCGCGTGATGTTATCCACCCACCGAGATTGCTGTTTCCACAGCTCTGCTGCCGTCTATCACACGCATCCGGTTCGGCGAAACTTCGTCACTTGGCAAGAAGCGTAATAAAGGAGTCGTCGAACCTTCCTCTGGCAGACTCCGTATGCTACTGCCCGCATCTGTCTGTTTACGGCAGCAAACTGTTCTCCCCATTCTACATACACGTAACGTGCCACGCTGCTGTACATTGGAGGTGTAGTCAACCTATACCACCTTCGATTTTCGGCCCACTTTTAATAAGACTAACAAAGAAAGTACATGGGCTCGAACAAACATATCTGTATGAACGTTTGGTTACAGGATCTCTACGTACACCTCAGTGTGCTAGTGGGTGTCGTTTTTCTGCAAAGCTCTGCAACCATGCTCTAGATAGCACTGTAGATGTAATTGTAGACGCCATACGTAATGCAGATATCTTAACTATGTTCAAATGTTTGTAAATCTATCGGACCAAACTGCGTGGTCATCAGTCCGTAGTTGACAAACTACTTAAGTCTAGGTAAACTAACCTAAGGACAAACACACACACATCCACGCCCCAGGGAGCACTCGAACCTCCACGGCGAACAACCGCGCGCTCCGCAGCGAGGCGCCTTAGACCGCTCGGCGACTCCACCGCGGCCAATCTTAAGTATAACTTATATAATAAATTCAAATGTTCAAATGTTTTTAGAACTTATGGGACTTAACTATGAGGTCACCAGTCCCGAAGCTTACAAACTACTTATGAACTAGCTAAGACTAAGGATGGCACAAATATCGATGCCCGAGGGGGGATTGAACCCCCGACAGTAGTGGCCGTGCAGACCGTGACTGGAGCGCCTCAGTCCCATCGGCCACCGCGGCTTGCGCTTATATATAATCGTCGTACATGTTATCTAGCGAATTGCCATCAAAAGCCGTAATGATAGTTGAACTTTAATCTTCTTCCCGAAAGACTATTGGTATTCACTGCCACTGCTTCAATCGCCTCTTCCCGCACTTAACGTACCACTACAGCTTGCAATGAGTTGTTCGTCATTATCATCCCTATTATCATCATTATGTGTTAGTATTACAACAGTATCTAACTTATGCTCATATTTCTGTACAATAACATATACGAGAAAGCATGCAAATGATTCATCTTCTACACTAATACCATCTTCACGAAGAAGGGTTCTTCGTAACTTCATCTCAACTAATCGCAATACATTAGCAGGCTTGATTAGCAATCGCCGCCCCCATCTGACGCTTTACCATAGAAATAACATCACAAAATGTAACTTCGGAGGCACACTGCACCGTCCCTGCTGGCGAACGGACAGGTCAAAGTGCAATGCGGCATGGCACACGCAGAGGCCTCTAATGGACGACTGCAGAGTTTTTCAGATGCGGGAGTATCACTAGTGAAATAAGGGATCTTTACATTATCTCTCATATGATTTTGGTGTATATGTGTTTGTTCGAGCCCAAGTATCCTTGTAAGAGTTGGCCTTTGCGATCGCCTTTCGACAGCTGAAAATTTAAATGAAAATAACGGCTTAATTGTCAAACCGATCGGCGCCAAATTTTACAGACGTACTTGTTGATCCCCAGGAGCCAGAAGCTTCCGTTTTCAAATATTTTGGACAAAAAATACGTTAATATCACTAAAAATAGGCCGTTAATGATGACCTTTAGAAGCCAGGAAATTTAATTGTAAATAACGATTTAACTGTTCACTTGAGACGAAAATTTAATAAACGAATGAATTTGTAGAGGAGAAAATTGTTTACAACTTTGGTTTCTCACGGTTTTTTTTATATCTCGCACCGTTTCAGAGATATTTGCAAAAATAATGGTGACTTGATACTGTCACTTGATTTTACGTAAACCAGCTCAGGCAAAGATAATACACTTGAAAAAGACGACAAACTACCACGGCATTACAGATAGTATTGTAGGAGAAAAAGATAATTAAAATATGGAAAAGATGTTAAAAATAATGGTCGTCGAATTCGTAAAAGTTAAAAAAAAAAAGAGTATATTTGACCCAGTTGTCATGTATGGTGCGATTCGTTTCACACGAAAATCGTGGTGAAACAAATATCACCACACAGGAAGACCAACAGAAGACAGCACTACATCTTAGTTTATAGCCACCCACTGCCCTCCACCTACCCCCCAACCACCAATAATAACGAATAGACTTTAAATAAGTAAATTATAAGTAACATAAACACTTGTATAAAAAGCGCTTGATGATGAGCTAAACATTCTCAGAACGCTTTGTGCTATGTTAGATTACACACTAACAAATAAAGTGACTGGCAGCAGAAATACGAATAATTATTTATTGTATATGACTGATATTAAACAAAGAAAGGGGGCGATCTAAATTGTTATAAGTTATGAAATATATATGCCAAAATCGATATTTAATATTTTATTATAGATTACCGGTGTCTCTCAAACTTTGTTCTTAACTGCAGATCTGCAACTGCCTTTATACAGTTACTCAACATAACGCGTGAACAAGTGCAGAAGTGTGGTGTGATAGATTTTGAAAGTGATGAGCTGTGGAGCATTATTTTAAATTATGATTCAACTACTTTATATGATGTTAGAGATCTTATAAATGACGAGCAGAGGCAGTTTTTGGTAAAACAAAACACAACACAATTAAACTGTGCAACTGTAAATGACGAATGGAGAGGGCTATTTTTGGAATGTAGAGCTGCAGATCTGAAGGCAACAAAGTTTCGTCGAAACCGGTAGTATGGTTAAGGCGAGCAACCGTCCCGGATTCTGAGGGACAGCCTCGCATTTGGAGTCTTTGTCCCGAATTGGGATAGTTACTGAAAACGTTCAGCAAAATGGCTAAAGTGTCCCGTATTCCCGCAATTTTAAAATTGTTTGTCTAAGAACGCAAGCCGAAATTATTTGTGTACGGCACGCTATGTCATACTGCTTGCAAGTCAACTTCAGAATGCATCTATGAATAAATGATCCTTTTTGCCTTAAATACAAAAGAAAAAGAAAGATACACATCATTTGTTTTTTTAATAATGACAAAATCGCTAGCAGTGAGGGTTATTTTTTTTAAGCTGGTACTGCATTTGGTAATAGGAAGACTTATTTAAAAATGTCTATTTATGGCAATTTTTCTGTGGCTTGTGAAGTTCGTATCAATAAGTGTAATGGAATATTTTTTTGATGCTCAGGGTGGCAAACGGGATGTAATATTATGACAGTCTGTATAAATGTATAAAATCTGATATCGATACAGTCTCAGTATTCATCTCATTTCCTTCAGGAATAAGAAGGTTGTGAAATTCTGAAAATGCAACGACGAAAGTGAGTGAGCAGTGCTTGTAGTAAGGAACTTCATCGGAAGAACTTCCATAATAGAGTAGGGCCAGTTCAAATGATTTAAAAAGTAATTTTTACCAAATTTAATTCGAGGTTATAAACGTAACTCTTTGGGCAAAGTAAGCTAGTTAACATTTCTGAAGGATGTTGCTCAAAGAACTAGAACAAATAATAGTACAGACAACGAAGGCGAAGGAAAATGTAAAAATTCTCAGACTGTAAAATTCAAAATAGTAGCATGAAAAAAATATTTTTGACCTGTAAATAAAGTTGAAAAGTAAGAATAAAATGTAACTTTAACATTAAATGAGTAGGCCTACTCTGCTCGCCTACATTTCTTTACTAGTTTAAGAATAACTGGCACAATGAGTCATGTGATCCTAGCCCTTCTTCATATCTTCGAAATGTCCCGCATTGAGTTTTGAAAAAGTTGGCCGCCTTAAGTATGGTACAAAAAATTGAACAGCGCAACGCTCTTGGAATATACAGGCTGTTTCACTAAGTGTGTTTGCCTCTGTAACTTATAAAATAATAGGTGACAGGAAATTTTTATGTGGTAGGTCAACACAAGAAATGTTACACTTTCTGCGGAGCTATGAACATAGTTTATTGTATCATTTTCCAAAGAGTTACAGCACAGAGATATAATTTTTAAATGGAACAATAGTTTTTTCTATCGTGCATTGGATTCGTTGAAACCAGCTGCGTCCAAATAAATTTAAACTACATTCCTATCACTGTTAGTTTGGGAGCTACAACCGTTCAAAGTTTCAGGGGCAGATACCACAAACGCTGCTCATAATGCAATGCGCCTTCTAAATGTGGTGCGGCCGAGTTGTAACGTCGCCGGTGTCACGGAGCAAGAAGCTTCCTCGATGCGCTTTTGTTCGTGTATGCCATCGTCATCCGATGTCAGTAACTGTGGTTTATTGAGCCCCGGTTGTTTGTGTGGCTCCAACTGTCGGGTATACGGCCGTGTGCGGCGACAGTCGGCAGTATAACAGCGCATCGAGGAAGCTTCTCACTCCGTGACACCGGCGACGTTACAACTCGGCCGCACCACATTTAGAAGGCGCATTGCATTATGCGCAGCGCTTGTGGTATCTGCCCCTGAAACTTGTTCTGTAATTTTGTATCCCATCCTCGTCGCCACTTTTGTGTCTCGTTTCCGTCGTAGGTGTCGGTGGCCGAGTAGAAAGACCGACACAGGAATAAAGGATGCACGCTTGTGCAGGTAGGAGGTGACTAGCCAGTGGGACAGCAGAAACTAGAAACACTAGAGTAAATTAGAACGAGATCTATATTTCTTAAACACTTAGTAATACTTAACTTTTACATAGCTCAGTATGCAGAATGCTGATACATAGTTGAGCTAGAGGCCTGCCTAGTGCCTATCCGATAGCCAAGTCTTCACTGGTGCCTGTCTGATTCCGAAGTGTTAACTGGTTCCCATCTCAGTCCCAAGTGAACGATGTCGTTCAGTGGTGGCCACGAGCGGATTTGTAGCAGAGGGCGCTCGTGGCTAACGTCGTAAGAACGCCGCGCCGTGCGTGCTTGGCGGCGCGCGGCGAAAGTAGGTGGCGCGCACTTTATACTTGTGCGACACCACATGTAACTCTTTGGAAAATGATACAATAAACTACGTTCATAGCTCCACAGAAAGTGTAACATTTCTTGTGTTGACCTACCGCATTAAAATTTCCCGTCACCTGTTATTTTATAAGTTACAGAGGCAAACACACTTAGTGAAACACCCTGTATATTCCACGACAAATGTTAGGATGGTTCCTGACGGCCGATTTCGTTCCACATCCCCACCCAAACAACCGAGTATCAGTTCCATCTGTAATGACCACTCTCTCTCTCTCTCGCCTGAAGGCGAGTTTACGTTGCCACCTCGCAGCTCGCACCTCGCTACGCGCTGCGGGCACGTCGCAGCTGGCAGCTCGCCGGCGGTTCTGGAGCGTTTACGCTGTTCCCTCGCTGCTGGCACGACGCTATTCGCTTGCAGCCAGTGGCAGTTAATCCGGCAGCTGTTCAAATCGATTGCAGTTGTGTGAAGCATAAAACATGTTTCCTGTATCGTCTGACGACAGTGAAAGAATCCATTCGCTGCAAAGATGCAGTTATTCTAAAGGACGAAAAAAGAGGAAGGGTGGTTGCTCTTCAGTCCGGAGACTGGTTTGATGTAGCTCTCCACCCTACTGTATCCCGAGCAACCCTGTTCATCTTCTCATAAAAACGCCAACCTACATCCGTTTGAATCTGCTTACTTTATTCATCTCTTGGACTCCCTCTGCGGTTTTTACCCCAAACACATCAAAAATGTTCAAATGTTTGTAAATCTATCGGACCAAACTGCGTGGTCAGCAGTCCGTAGCTTACAAACTACTTAAACCTAGGTAAACTAACCTACGGACAAACACACACACCCATGCCCCAGGGAGGACTCGAACCTCCACGGCGAGCAACCGCGCGCTCCGCAGCGAGACGCTGTAGACCGCTAGGCTACTTCACCACGGCCCAAACACTTCCCACCAATGCTAAATTCACGATTCCTTGATGTCTTAGAATGTGCCATACCAATCGATCCCTTCTTTTATTCAAGGTATACCAGAAATTCCTTTTCTCCCCAATTCTGTTCAGAACCTTCTCATTAATTATTCGATCAACACACCTAATGTTCAGCCTATGAATTCGAAACGTCCAAAGTACGGAAACTTTCGCCAGGTCTACCAAAAGCTCAAAAAATCCTGAGCGCTTCTTCAGACAGATGCGAATGTCTCATCAGACTTTTTTCATTATACAGGGTGTCTCACGAAAGACGCCTGCCAGGCGTCCGCGGATCGCGCGGTACGGCTCCCGACCACCGCCACAGCAGCGCCCGATTCTCGGCCTCTATTGTGCCGCGGGCGCATACACTGAGTTAAAGTCTAAAAAACAAACACTCCAACAAAGCAAGCAATTTCGGTAAGGACGCGGCTATTTCCGCACACAAACATGAAAACCACACAACGAATTCACTTCTGCGCATGCGCACCCACTTCGCTACTAGCAAATTTAGAACCTGTCCTAAAGCGTACTAGATAGTACTACACGCCGTCTGCGCTCACGAAATGCAAGTAGTTCCGCGTTTACGTCGCTAGATGGCGCGCAACGTGATCTGCTCATTACTAGTGCGATCATCGTGTAAACTGGGCTTGAGGTCACTCAATGCCTTGTGACTGGAACATACGAGTAGGCGCTGGTGCTAGTTGTCAAATGTTTGTCGCAGACAGAGCATTAATAGAGAGCGGGTCCTGTGGCGGGGACTTGTTGATTGGCGCGGCGGTCGTCCTTTTATGGTCGTCGTTGTCCGGCGGTCAGCTGCACAGTTGTTGAATAATTGGCGACGCCGCAGGCTGGCGGCGAGGCAATCAGCCTGCATGATTCACGACGCGGGACAGCCGCTCCTCCGACGCCGCGCCGCAGCCGGCGTGTCCGTACGGCGCCAACTTGCTCACCTCACCTCTGCTGTGCGCCACGCTGCTCTCCTATTCACCGTCTAGTACCTGCTGCACACTCTATAATAATGAACCATCAGGGCCGGCCGTGCCTAGAATTACTGCCGCATCACTACTTTACTACATTATGCAATTCACGTCTCCAAACTACCAGCGCCAGCACCTCACCTTACGCATCTCACTCTTCTATGGCAATACAGATGTCCACGAAATAATAGTTACCGATTTCTACTGCCGGCAATATTCCCAAAATTCATAAATTCCCAGGAATTTATGGTCAAATGTTCAAATGTTTGTAAATCTATCGGACCAAACTGCGTGGTCATCAGTCCGTAGCTTACAAACTAGGAGGCGAGGTACTAGCGGAAGTAATGTTGTGAGGCGCCATCGTGAGTCGTGTCGGCATAGCTCAGTCGGTAGAGCGCTTGCCCGTGAAAGGCAAAGGTCCCAGGTTCGAGTCCCGGTTCCGGCACACAATTTTAATCTGCCAGGAAGTTTCAAATGTTTATAAATCATACCAAACTGCGTGGTCATCAGTCCGTAGCTTACAAACTACTTAAACCTAGGTAAACTAACCTAAGGACAAACACACACACACACACACACCCATGCCCCAGGGAGGAGTCGAACCTCCACGGCGAGCTACCGCGCGCTCCGCAGCGAGGCGCTTTAGACCGTTCGGCTAGGAAGTTTCATATTAGCGCACACTCCGCTGCAGAGTGAAAGTTTCATTGTCGCCAATATTCCCAAAATTCATAAATTCTCAGGAATTTATGATTAATTTCCCAGATAGCTCAATAAAACTCAATAGGTTCAAGACAGTAGCGAACACAAAAACTGAAATATGTATTTTAAGAAAAGACTATAATTAATTAAATTTCTTGGGAATTTATAACTGTAAAAACGAAATCGCTAAAATTAATAGGACAATGTGGTAATTGTTATTAAAACAAACACGAACACTGTTTGGATAGGTTTAGGTTTATATGGATCTGGAGTTAACCTCCTTGTTCGAAATAAACACATTTTTCGGTTTTCAATAGTTTCAATACCTAAGAATTAGCCCTAGAACTACCAGCATTTAAATTAAAGATTCTTACGTTTCCTATAACTGCCAACCTCGAAATAATCAACCTTTAGAAAAACCGAATTTATAATGTTCATATGCCATCTAGTGAGTAGCTAGTAAATACTAAAATACACAGGGAGGTTTGTTTATTCCGTTTGTTAAGTTTTCTATCGATGTTAGTGAACGCTATAAAGTTTAAAATAAATTGATGCGAACTTTGTAAACATTAGCCAACGAAAATGGCATTTTGCGGGAAAATTATGCAAATAAACCAGCTGAGATTTATGATTTACCTGAAAATTCAAGTGATTTTATTAACACAGAACAATGTAAAACATTAATTAGAGATTCTAAAACTGAAATTGATATCAGTATTTTAGAAAATACATTTTTATAAATCCTAATTCATCGCAGGAATTGAGGAGTCTTTGAATTCTGAAAGTGAAACAACTCTAATCATTCATTTGGAAAAATTAAAAAATACTACAGAACCGCCGTCGGCAATGTCCCAGGGAATATGTTACGCCGAGTTATGGAAAGCTTCCAACCCCGCCGACATAAATGTGTTGTGCGGAGGGGGCATCATTTGACAGGAGTCATATTCAAAAAGTAATCCACTCAATGAACAATGACTTACATATTAGTAAATGGCATACCTTTAACTATTAATTGACATAAGAAATAATACAGTTACTGCCTGATCGTGTGGTTTTAATACCCTACTATGAACGCTGGCGCACCCTGTACATAGAATTATTTCAATTACTGAAGAACTCAGAATGGATCCACCAGGTTCACTGTTTTTCATTGTATCACGCCATTACGGTGACAGATGACAGCAAGAAGCACGAAACTAAAAGCGACGGACGTCCATTAAACAAGCCACTGGGTCTCAAAGTAAAGCGAAATCGTATAGTGCTCTAAAATTAATAAAAAGTCTGTGTCCAATAGATTGGACGCCAGGTCTAAAAGGGTTAAATTATTCAGTGTTGCCCCGTGTTGCACTTCTACTCACAAGGAAAGTACTTGGGCTCGAACAAACACATATACATCAAAATCGTACGAGAGATAATGTAAAGATCCCTTGTTGCACTAGTGACACTCCCGCATCTGCAAAACTCTGCAGTCGTCCGTTAGAGGCCTCTGCGTGTGCCTTGCCACATTGCACTTTAACCTGTCGGTTCGCTAGTAGGGACGGTGCAGTGTGCCTCCTAAATTGCTTTTTGTGACATTTGTGTGGTGAAGCGTCAGATGGAGCGGCGATTGATAATCAATCCTGCTAAAGTATTGCGATGGGTTGAGATGAAGTTACGAAGAACCATTCTTCGTGAAGATGGTATTAGTGTGGAAGATGAATCATTCGCATGCTTTCTCGTATCTGTTATGGTACAGAAATATGAGCTTAAGTTAGATACTATTGTAACACTAACACATAATGATGATAATGACGTAGCGGTAGGGCTACGGTAAGTGCGGGAAGAGGCGATGGAAGCAGTGGCAGTGAATACCAACAGTCTTCTGAGAAGAAGGTTAAAGTTGCAACTATCATCACGGCTTTTGATGATAATACGCTAGAGAACATGTACGACGATTATTACATAAGTTATAGTTCAGGTATCTGCATTACGTATGGCGTCTACAATTACATCTACAGTGTTATCTAGAGTATGATTGCAAATTTTTGTATAAAAACGACACCAACCAGCACATTAAGGTGTACGTAGAGATACTGTAACCAAACGTTCATACAGATATGTTTGTTCGAGCCCAAGTACTTTCCTTGACAGTGTAATCATACAACTGTAGCATTAAGTTTTTGTACAGTGGTCGAAGAACAACGTGAATTTCATTCTGCCGTGCGCAGTGTTGTTTTATTCGTTACGCCGTGTTTCGTTTGTTCTCATATGTAATCCCACACGTTTATCGTATCCTCTAGCGAGGCAGGAGATAAATGGGTCCCAGCTGACTGGTGTGGCTATTAAGACACGGCTACTCTCATCGTTTGTCTTCGCGTTGCTTATTTCGCAGTTCGAAATATATTTCGCACCTCTAGGCTGCCAGGATTAGGGTACGGCGTGTTTTATAGACGGAAAACAGGAGAGCCGCAGAGAGCATAATGCTAACTGCACCGCGGGTAAGTTATTTCCGTCGTGGGATCAGGTGCGCATTACGTTTAGAGCAGTGTTCCCCGTAAGAAGAGCTGCTCTCTGGTGCTACACTTCGTAGCTGAAAACAA
The DNA here is from genome assembly GCA_026315105.1 of Locusta migratoria. Lineage (NCBI taxonomy): Eukaryota > Metazoa > Arthropoda > Insecta > Orthoptera > Acrididae > Locusta > Locusta migratoria. The sequence continues at coordinate 219,209,581 of CM048750.1, read as the reverse complement.
TGGAGTTAGGTGGTGCATGAGAATAACACTGATCCGAGGGATAGTTGCTCGCTAAATAAGATGTCATCTGTCAGCGAAAGATGAAAAATATACGGAGAGATCCGCTGAGTTATAATGCTACTGCCTGTTCGGATTACGATTTCTTTCTTGTATTTTTTTTTTTTTTTTTTTTTTTTTTTTTTTTTTTTTTTTTTTTTTACATCTACATGACATACTCTGCAAATCACATTTAAGTGCCTAACAGAGGTTTCATCGAACCACCATTATACTATTTATCTTCCATTCCATTCTCGAATAGCGCGCGGGAAGAAAGAACACCTAAATCTCTCCGTTCGAGCTCTGATTTCTCATATTTTAGTTTGATGATCACTTCTACCGATGTAAGTGGCATTCAACAATATGTTTTCGCATTCGGAGGAGAATGTTGGCGATTGGAGTCTAAGACCTTGCAAAAGATCGCGAATAAAATGTAGAAAAAAATTCATTGAACTATAGATAAGGCCTAAAATTCATAAGTGATTACAATTTGGTATATAATTTGAACATAAAGGTCGTAAATAAGTCGGCTAGTAGCACTAAAAATTAGGAATGAAGTTACCTCATGTTTGAAATAAATCGCAATTTGCGATCAGTTATGGCTTAGTAAGAAGGAGATCCCTGGTTCGAATCCCGGCCGGACACAAATTTTCATTCGCCGCACTTTGGTATTCCATCTAATCCTAGTACAGTGAAGCCATAACTGATCGCAAATTAGTAGTAAAGAAGTAATAGATTAAAACCTGGTGCGTGATGAACGTAGCAGTTGATGTGCTCATCTCATAAACTACGTGTCGTACTGTGATACAATTTCGAACGTATATTCAGTTACATTTGAGTATATTGTCTGTAAAATTTTCTGCGGTTACAATTTGTAGTATATGAATTACAATTTGTAACGTCATTCCGAATGCCGTAGTTTTAGTTCATCACCAGCGGAAAAGTAGTAAGCGAGAAACTTTTTTCTTTCATAATTTGCCTGTGGTTGTCAGCGAGAAAAGTTCTATAAAGGTTTGAGATTATGTTTAAAATTGATTGCAAGTCGCTAAGTACTGTCATTCTCATAAAGTCTTCTCCCATTATGTGGCAATTACTTACAACTGTATTGTTTATGACGTTATATCTCCTGAACATAGTGTCGTGTGTAGTTCTTATCCCGATAGCACTGTTATCTCACGGTAAGGAATATGTGTATCAAATTTGGTTCAAATCGGTCCACTGGTTTTAGAGAAAATGTACAACACTTCCGTTTGATGCTGCAGTTTTTTGCGCATCTCATTGTTTGTGACGTCATATCGCATGAACAATGTCTTGTTCGTGATCCTAACACTTACGGTGAGCGTCCTCATGGATTGCAGCTCACGTGTGTAAAATTTCATAGAGATTGGAATAATACTGCAGATTTGTATGCAATACGTACACACAAACATACGGTCACTCTGCTTTATGTACAGGGTTACAAAAAGGTACGACCAAAGTTTCAGGAAACATTCCTCACATGCAAAGAAAGAAAATATGTTTTGTGAACATGTGTCCGGAAACGCTTAATTTCCATGTTAGAGCTCATTTTATTACTTCTCTTCAAATCACATTAATCATGGAATGGAAACACACAACAACAGAACATACCAGCGTGACTTCAAACACTTTGTTACAGGAAATGTTCAAAATGTCCTCCGTTAGCGAGGATACATGCATCCACCCTCCGTCGCATGAAATCCCTGATGCGCTGATGCAGCCCTGGAGAATGGCGTATTGTATCACAGCCGTCCACAATACGAGCACGAAGAGTCTCCACATTTGGTACCGGGGTTGCGTAGACAAGAGCTTTCAAATGCCGCCATAAATGAAAGTCCAAATGGTTGAGGTCAGAAGAGCGTGGAGGCCATGGAATTGGTCCACCTCTACCAATACATCGGTCAGCGAATCTGTTAATGAGAAGCGTACGAACACGTCGACTGAAACGTGCAGGAGCTCCATCGTGCATGAACCACATGTTGTGTCGTACTTGTAAAGGTACATGTTCTAGCAGCACAGGTAGAGTATCCAGTGTGAAATCAGGATAACGTGCTCCAGTGAGCGTATGTGGAAGAACATGAGGACCAATCAAGACATCACCAACAATTCCTGCCCAAACGTTCACAGAAAATCTGTGTTGATGACGTGATTGCACAATTGAGTGCGGATTCTCGTCAGCCCACACATGTTGATTGTGAAAATTTACAATTTGATCACGTTGGAATGAAGCCTCATATAAACAGGTATACTAAAATGAGCTCTAACATGGACATTAAGCGGTTCCGGACACATGTCCACATAACATATTTTCTTTCTTTGTGTGTGAGGAATGTTTGCTGAAAGTTTGGCCGTACATTTTTGTAACACCCTGTATAAAGATAAGTAGTTTGTAAGGCTAGGAATTGATAACCAGAGTAGTTAAGTCCATTAGATTTACATACATTTGAATTTTTTGGGCGGTTGTGCCTCAACACACATTTCGTTCCAGAGGAACGTTGGAAGTAAGGGGAGGCCGAGATGGTGCCGACATGGAAACCCCCTGGCCACACACTACCACTAACGCTACCGAATACAGATCGGCGCGCCTTTCTTACGCAGATACACAATAAGGCGAGGGAAAATAAATGTTGTGTACTAGGAAATAAACGCTGCTGACCTGTTCCGTTATGCAGCGTGGTACAATTTTTAAAGCTTATTTCCCGAGTCGTTAGAAAGGCGACGTCAGAGAGCGGGTGGAGGGAACTCCCGGCGCCCCCTGGGCCAGTATTTACGGCCGCGGCGCACGCCACCCCCGGCTATTTCGCGTCTCCCTGGCAGCGGTGCGCTAAATATAAAACGCCGCCCCTGGATTCGCGGGGCCGCTGCTGACGCCGACTCGGCGAGAATCAGAGCTTCGCGACACGTCGCCAGCCTATTGATCTCGCCGCCCGCCTGCTCAGACCCGCAATTTGCGACCTGCAAATATAATCCACGCCAGGCGCCGCCTCCCACGTACCGCTCCCCCCCCCCTTCATCCCCTACCTGAGCGCCCTCCACAGCCAACCCCCCAGCCCCTGCTTTTCCATCTCGGCAACTTGCCCCGAGCCGTCGCCTTAAATGGTTTATCGTCGTAGCGGCCCTGCGACAACTGCCAACGAACGTTTTGTTCTTCATCCCTCTTCCTCTATTCACATAAATATACAGACTTCGTCTTTCAACTGCCATCCAACTTCAGTTGTGCCCCGAAGGTACTTGCTATCTCCTTTATATAGCCGACGTCGCAAATCAATGCCCTCTTGATTACCTGTTCCAGCATGCTATAAAGTTCCTACTACGTTGCAAAAAATATATGGTTGATAACGTACGAATACGTAAAACTTTGCTATTTGGGATCTTCTGGATTTCAGTTTTTGAATGTTAGCAGGTATGATATGAACTCTTTTAATGCAGATATACTTGTAGACTGTTGTTGTTGTTGTGATCTTCAGTCCGGAGACTGGTTCGATGCATCTCTCCACCCTACTCTATCCCGAGCAAGCCTTTTCACCTCCCCATAAGAACGGCAACCTACATCCGTTTGAATTTGCTTACTATATTCATCTCTTGGTCTCCCTCTGTGATTTTTACCCCACACAGTTCCCTCCAAAACTAAATTCACAATTCCTTGATATCTAAGAATGAGTCCTACCAAGGGATCCCTTCTTTTAGTCACGGTATGCCAGAAATTCCTTTTCTCCCCAATTCTATTCAGTACCTCCTAATTAGTCACACAATCCACCCACCTAATCTTCAGCATTCTTCTGTAGTACCACATTTCAAAAGCCTCTATTCTCTTCCTGTCCGCACTGTTTATCGTCCATGTTTCACTCCCATACAAGGCAATAATCCACACAAATGCCTTCAGAAAGGACTTCCTTTTGCTCGATGTATAAACAACCAGAATAACTTCAGTTATGAATTTTAGGATGACCGTCGCCTGACATAATGCAGAATCTGTTTGTGTAATAGTAGGAATGTTATCAACAAGTAGTAGCTGCTTTATACTAACGCACAGGTCGTTTGCTGCGGGGTTTTCCACGCTAATTCACAAGCAAATGATATCTGGTAGAAAGTAATATATTAATAAACTTGGAAAATGTCACGGCCTTTGTGTCACAATGCTAAGTGTTCAAAATGTTCAAATGTTTGTACAACTTATGGGACTTAACTACGGGGTCATCAGTCCCTAAGCTTACAAACTACTTATGAACTAGCTAAGACTAAAGACGGCACAAATATCCATGCCCGAGGGGGGGATTCGAACCCCCGACCGTAGTGGCCGTGCTGACCGTGACTGAAGCGCCTCAGTCACCTCGGCCACCGCGGCCGGCACAATGCTAAGTACGGATGATCTTCATACAATATCACTTCAATTTGCAGTACTGTTTGGTAGCAAAGGCACGTCACACGCATCTTATTATTACCCAAATATTACCAACGCAGTTGCTACGAAATCGGATTCTTCTTGATCATTACATTCTCTAGATACACACTACTGTCCATTAAAATTGCTACACCAAGAAGAAATGCAGATGTTAAACTGGTTAAACTGACATGGCATTACATTTTCATGCAATTTGGGTGCATAGATCCTGAGAAATCAGTACCCAGAACAACCACCACTGGCCGTAATAATGGCGTCGATAAGCCTGGGCATTGAGTCAAACAGAACTTGGATGGCGTGTACAGGTACAATGCCCATGCAGCTTCAACACGATACCACATTTCATCAAGAGCAGTGACTGGCGTATTGTGACGAGCCAGTTGCTCGGTCCCCATTGACCAGACGTTTTCAGTTGGTGAGAGATCTGGAGAATGTGCTGGCCAGGGCAGCAGTCGAACATTTTCCGTATCCAGAAAGGCCCGTACAGGCCTGCAACATGCGGTCGTGCGTTATCCTGCTGAAATGTAGGGTTTCGCAGGGATCGAATGAAGGGTAGAGCCACGGGTCGTTACAAATCTGAAATGTACGGCCACTTTTCAAAGTGCCGTCGATGCGAACAAGAGGTGACCGAGGCGTGTAACTAATGGTACCCCATACCATCACGCCGGGTGATATCGCCAGTATGGCGATGCCGAATACACGCTTCCAATGTGCGTTCACAGCGATGTCGCCAAACACGGATGCTGTAAACAGAACCTGGATTCATCCGAAAAAGTGACTTTTTGCCATTCGTGCACCCCCAGATTCGTCGTTGAAAACCTTTTATTTGCATCTCTTTTCCTCCATAGCTTGTGACGCTAACCACGACGCTAATACGTTGTCTTAAAAAGAAATAATAATGAATGTCAGATATTACACTTAAATTAGCAAGAAAGAGCCAGAAACGTTAAGGAAACAGAAAAGGAAAAAATAAAAATATTTCGGTAGGGCACAGGCGCGAACCTGTTTCCCTAATAATTTCTACGCTACAGTCTGCTACGCTACCAACTAAGCTATTCCTACACTTGAACAGTTTAGTCGGTTTTTAGATATACTTCCTTCTAAAACCTGTTGTAATATGTTACTTAGGTATGACATAGCATCACAAAGACGCTTCTTTGATAGACTGTGTTATACCGTAACAAAGAGACGATAGTCTTTCACATTATACAAATTATATCACTGACACACGTTAAATACGAGAACCAAATGTTCAAATGTCTGTAAATCTATCGGGCCAAACTGCGTGGTCATCAGTCCTTAGCTTACAAACTACTTAAACCTAGGTAAACTAACCTAAGGACAACACATACACATTCCCATGCCCCAGGGAGGACTCGAACCTCCACGGCGAGGCGCTTTAGACCACTCGGCTACTCCACCGCGGCAAATACGAGATCCTTTACAGGCATGAAAATTTTGTTTCCGGTAATATTTTGTAACAAATCTTATCTAAAATGACGCGTTTTCAAAAGTTCTTCAGTATTCTAACTTTAATAGATCATATGCATACATCTTACGTTACATCGAAAGAAGGAAGGAAGTACGGAGTTCCGTTTGCAATATGGCGGCTCAAAAGTTCTGCTAGTCACGTGAAAGTAAGGTCGCTTCTCATTGGCCACGTTCCACTCCACGAAGAAAAAATCTTAATATGCTGGATCCTTCATTCCACGCTGTGCAAGGTAGTGGAACGTGGTATTCCTCGCTGCGGCGTCACCACTTCCTCCTCCACGTGCGTTTTCACGTCCCGTGAGAGGACGGCTAAAGGAGTGTCGCTGCCTCGGGACGCTTGCAGGGCGCGGCCATCGCATTTTTCCGCTGGCAGCAGACTTTGCAGGGCGGCTGACGGCTGTTCTCGGGAGGTGCCAAAACTCCCACAACTTTGGCCGGAGTTTGGACGGCCCTGGTCCTAACAGCGCAGGCTCGTCCATCAACTGTCTGCCGCTCCATTCTAGCCTGCATCACGCTACAGCGGTAGCGGTACACAATCTCGCAGAGTAAGACACCTACACCTACAGCCATACTGGCGGAGGGGACTTATGACGTGTGGAGGAAGAGAAAATTAAAAAGATCGTTCTTTAGGGAAGGAAGACAAAGACAGAGAAATAGTGTTTTCTGCTCACTACGAGTGATGTGGAAGTTCTTAATATCGTCCTAACATTTCCCTCGTTCTCTCTAAACAACTTTCCTCCTTTCCCTCGCTCGCTAGTATTGGTACTAGACTACACACACGTGTCCCTATTTGTAGTATAGAAGCACTCTGTATGAGGAGCCTCCTTATATTCTGCCACGTAAGGGTAAAGTCGCTAACCTGGTTCCAACGCAGATTCAGCACACAGGTCGCAGGTCAGTTATTCTTGAATTGAGGCTAAAATAATGACTTGTTTGTAATCTTTCGGTCATGCAGCGTTGTACATGTCATTTAACGACATAATATGAAATATATTTAACCAAGTCTCTGCTGTAATATTTAAATATTTTTAAACACTGGTCATTTCGCCTACCAAGTCACGTTCAGGTTATCTGCAATAGTATGATAAGAATTTCGTGAGACATTACAATATAAAAATGACAGGATACCATAATTTTCTATAAAATTTGTTTTTAAATACTTCCTGTAACGTGCGTTTTCCATATAATATCGTTATTGTTACGCCACCACTTCTTGTACAGATAGAATAGACTAATATATTTATCTTAAATTTTCATTATAACTCCAAAACCAGTGTTTGTGGTTATAAATACGCTGCAATTTGGCGTATATGATGCTGTGGCATCATTTAACAAAGGTAACATCACAAAATTCACGGTTCTCGACCTATTTTAAGGTTGGCTTCCATGTTGCCCTTAGATCAAGCTGGAATACGAGGTGCAGAAAACTCAATTAAAAATTTAGTGAAGAAAGCACGTAAGATGAAAAGAGGTGCTGTGGAAAGACTTCAGGGTACATTTGAAGAAAAAGATGAAGACTATACCTTATGCAACGGGGCTGTTTTAACTTCCAAGCCAATTAATTTCCCGGAGGTTTCATTTTTTCACGTTCGATGTAGCTTTTCTCACATTTTACTGAAGATAGGACTATAAAACTTTTTTGAGTGATTATACAGCTATTATGTGTGTACTGAAACAATATTATCTCCATTACTTGCAAAATAAAGAACTCACAGGCAATAATATGATTTTTAAAGTGTAGCTCGTAGAGAAAAATTAATACTGGAGACTTCGAACAAGATTTTACGATATCGTTGTTTCAACATCGACAGGATACATATGTGCATAAACTGTAAAAAAATTAACCCTCTAGCTATTATAGATTTTGAGAAAAGGTATCTTATATGACGTACAAATTTACATTGCGAAGCTGTTGATTCCCTGTCCCCTTCTCGTGTGGCAGACACGGGATCGATGAGCGCAGCAGTTTGGTCCATAACGGGAAAAAACGTACCTGAAGACTTCGAAATAAATAGCATCATATACGAAATGCACCAGGGAAAGGAAATTTACGTTTTATTGGCTGAACACTCGATATTTAATTATTTTTCTCGGACCAAAGAGTCGAAAAAAGGCGTATCGCCAATGTTCAACAGATAAAAGGAATTTGATCAATGTGGCTAGCAGCTGTAAAGCGCTGAACCGTTGGCGTTCCCATGAATTTTCATCGAAAACTCCGAGCGAACCAGTCTGCCGGCGGCGAGAGTTTCAGTATGTTAATCCTCCGCTTCGGAGCCGAATATGTGGGTGCGATAACGAAGTTGCGTAAGTCATTTCTGCCGAATGCGCTGCAACCTGCTTTTTTTCCCCCATTTGTATTTTCAACAAATTCGGTGAGCACGGCGGTCGGAATTTACGAAGCGTCGGGCTGTGGGAATGGTTTTATGCAAAGCTGCCACGGGCGGTCGACGTCGCCGCAGGAGCTAGGCCAGGCTAGGCCAGGCTAGGGCGGATTCTGCGAGCCACTACACTCCGCTGCCTTTTCCGCGCTACTTGCTTACGACGCTTCTGTTTTCATTGCATCGCTAATTACTGCCAAGTGGTTCGTTAATGCGCAAACAAACGGCGATAAAGCGCACTCGTGTCTAGACTGCTTTCCTGCAAAAACATTTCAGACCTACGACGTTGTACTCCAAAATCTTGATGGTACTACTCGCGAAGTGTGCTGGTTCTACACGGGTTAACATCAAGTGTCTACCACGGGGCTTTGCAGACTGTTCCTCATGGTGACATCTAGTGCACACAATTTTTCCAGTCCCCATCCGTTAATATTAATAAAAAAATGAACCACAAGTAAGGTATGATGTACCCAAACAGTTCCTCATTAACTGATTAGCTCTTCTTCGTATAAGTTACTGTAGTATTCATTATGTTGCTTTACATCAGCCCCTTTCACATATTACACATGTTGTACACCCATAACGTTTCTGACTAACCCATCCTGCGAGACTCAGAGGGCCATAGACACGGGTTCTCAGGTAGATGCTGTGTTTCTCGACTTCCGCAAGGCGTTTGATACAGTTCCCCACAAACGTTTAATGAACAAAGTAAGAGAATATGGTCTATCAGACCAATTGTGTGATTGGATTGAGGAATTCTTAGATAACAGAAAGCAGCAGGTCATTCTCAGTGGAGAGAAGTCTTCCGAAGTAGGAGTTATGTCAGGTGTGCCACAGGGGAGTGTCGTGGGTCCGTTGCTGTTCACGATATATATAAATGACCTTGCGGGTAACATCGGAAGTTCACTGAGGCTTTTTGCGGACGATGCTGTAGTATATAGAGAGGTTGTAACAATGGAAAGTTTTATTGAGATGCAGGAGGATCTGCATCGAATTGACACATGGTGCAGGGAATGGCAATTAAAGCTCATTGTAAACAAGTCTAATGTGCTGCGAATACACAGAAAGAAAGATCCTGTGTCATTTAGCTACAGGTCAGCAACTGGAAGCAGTTAATTCCATAAATTATCTGGGAGTAGGAGGGATTTAAAATGGAACGACCATATAAAATCAATCGTCGGTAAAGCAGATGCCAGACTTAGATTCATTAGGAGAATTCTAAGGAAATGCAGTCCAAAAACAAAGGAAGTAGGTTAGAGTACACTTGTTCGCCCACAGCTTGAATACTGCTCACCGGTGTGGGATCCGTACCAGGAGGGATTGATAGAGGAAGTGGAGAAGATCCAACGGAGAGCAGCGCGCTTCGTTACAGGATCATTTAGTAATCGTGAAAGCGTTACGGAGATGATCGCTAAACTCCAGTGGAAGACTCTGGAGGAGAGACGCTCTGTCGCTCGGTACGGGCTTTTGTCGAAGTATCGAGAACACACCTTTACTGAGGAGTTTAGCAGTATATTGCTCCCTCCTACGTATATCTCGCGAAGAGATCGTGAGGATAAAATCAGAGAGATTAGAGCCCACACAGAGGCATACCGACAATCCTTCTTTCCGCGAACAATACGTGACTGGAATAGAAGGGAAAATCGATAGTGGTACTCAAGGTACCCTCCGCCACACACCTTCGGGTGGCTTGCGGAGTATGGTTGTAGATGTAGATGAATACTGCACATTAATGCATAACTAGCTTCACACAAACACTGAACCAGTCCGTTATGTTTCTGCCTATCCTAAGTTTGAAAGTGGTAGCCACCCCACATTATAGTGGTAGACCATATATAACTTTATCAACGGTCACAGAGCATACACTTGTGGTGCATTACATATGGATTTGTCTTTGCACAATTTCTACTACACTCCTTCCCCCCCCCCCCATTCCATACAGTTATCACCTATTCCCCTTCTTCTATAAAACCCTCCCAAACTAATAACCATAAACCTTGCTCATTCCCACACTCATACCTTATCTCCACAGTTACACCATCATATTCACCAATTACACACACACACACACACACACACACACACACACAGTCACACACACAACACTCTCCACTCCTCCCTTCCTCTTCCACCACCCCTCCCCCCCCCCGCCCTCAACATACTACCTTCACTCACTTTCACAATATTCTTCTTCTGCTGAGTTACAACTACATTAAAATTATCTCAGATTCAAATTTTTTGCAGTCCTTCTTTTATTTATTTCTTTATGTAACCCTACTGTCCTACTTTACTACACAATGTAGTTATGCAGTATACCACCACCTACATCTCAATCCCACCCCTGGCCTTACATTCTAATGTCTATGCGTGGTTCCCCGAAAATTCCTTGGTTGCTTCTTCTTTGTGTAGGTTCCTTACCTCTATTCCTAGTTGAAACAAAAGAGTCAATTATATATATTTGTAATCTAGATGTTCGTAAAGTTTACTGTTATTTATATCATGACTATTTCCATTGTATTGTTCATTCTTCTTATTTTTCTTTATGTACACAACAATTTGTACGTACAGACAACCTGTGACAATGCCATACGCTAAATTAATAATGTTGAAATTTAAAAAATAAAAATAAAGGAGAAACGATGCAAGATTATATATTAAGCTCTTACAACAGCACTGGTCTTGTGACATCGCATTTTGATGCACTCCCGAGGCTCATTTCCAGATCTAATCAAATGAGAACTGAAAAAATAATATTTAATAATATTGTTTGTGATACAGATATGTTTAACACTAACAACCCAATGTTACCGATCGCACCAAGGCCTTCTCTTTTGTTTATGATCGTGGAATAACAAAAGCTCGTCTGGAATTGTATAAAGCGAACTGGTACCGTGTTAGGAATAATCAGGATTTGGGGTACGGAACAAAATAAGATAGTAATACATAAGTATCGAAATTATAAAATAAAGTCAGTGAATACAGTTTTGGTAACAAATATCTCAAATATAAAACAAACGTATTGATTCTGTGAAACAGAAGAGCAATTTTAGACAGTACATTAATTAGGGATATCTTTTTTCCCGTGATCCGATTATGATGAAATAAATCCTGTATGTTGCCTCAAGCCACGCTCAAGTTACTTGGTGGAAACCCCGCTAGTGAACTACGCCTGGCCATATACTCTTCCATTGTGTTTATTCACGTACTCACCTCTGACCAATGCCCGAGTAGTCACTTTACTTCTGATAGCGAGTATAGACATCCTGGCTGCTACGTATATGTGAGATCTCTAAGTAACCCGAAAACAAACGATTTTAGAACCTCTACTCAAAACTCTACAAATGAAGAAATAGCCTGAATAATTTTGTCCAGTAAACTATTCAAATGTTCAAATATTTGTAAATCTATGGGATTTAACTACTTTGGTTATTAGTCCCTAGGCTTACAAATTTTTTAAACTAACTTCAACTAACCTAAGGACAAAACACACACACACACACACACACACACACACACACACACACCCGTGTAAACTATTCAGAGTCATTTCTTGAAATATGAGCACTTACTTACGTTACACCCTGTATATATTGATACTGATTAAGAGCTCGTAGCCGCAGCCATGGTTAAACCCTTGCTATATAATATACTCTTGAAAATACTGGTGTTTTATCTTTATTTCAGTATCGATAATAAGACGACACCAGGTTCATTGTCCCATAACGGAGGTTGTGGAAATCAAGCCCTAACATTCTAATACCGTATTGATTTCGTAGCATTACAGTTATTACAGAGACACAATACTATGTTGGAAAATTGTTTCTGCAGTGTTAAACATTTGCTAATATTTCTCCTGCCAGTGTGTACTGGAAGAATATGTAATCGAAGTAATACTTTTTTTCTGTTGCAGGTAAGCTCATGAATCCAGCCTTGCTTGGAAGTGAAGGCAGTCTACTGAGGTCAGATATACGGAAGTACTGAAAAACGTGAAATGCAAAGGTATTTGTAGGAAATAAATAAAAATTAAAGATTACTGTTATAGTAACTTGACTGAAATTTATATTCTGCACAATAGTATTCGCTGATGCGAAACTTCCCAGCATATTAAAACTGTGAACCGAGAAACGAACTCACGCCTTAGCCTTTCTCGGACAAGTGCTTACCGGTCGGGTTACCCAAGCAAGGCGCATGACACGTCCTCGAAATTCTACATTGAAACATGCAAGGCTAACACTACCAGAGAAAAACCTTCGCCTTAGATGGAAAAGTGGTAAATTACATCTACATCTACGTCTGCAGTGGATACTCTGCAAATCACATTTAAGTGCCTGGCAGAGGGTTCATCGAACCACCATTATACTATTTATCTCCCATTCCATTCTCGAATAGCGCGCGGGAAGAAAGAACACCTGAATCTCTCCGTTCGAGCTCTGATTTCTCGTATTTTATTCTGATGATCATTTCTTCCTATGTAAGTGGGAGTCAACAATATATTTTCGTATTCGGAGGAGAATGTTGGCGATTCGAGTTTCGTAAGTAGACCAAGCCGCAGCGATAAGCGCCGTTCATGTAATGATTCCCATCTCGGATCCTGTATCATTTCCGTAACGCTGTCTCCCCTGTATCGTGACAATACGAAACGAGCTGCCCTTCTTTGGACTCTTTCGATGTCCTCCGTCAAACCCACCTGATAAGGATCCCACACTGGGCAGCAATACTCCAAAAATGGACGGACACGCGTAGTGTGTGCAGTTTCTTTTGTAGTACTGTTGCATGTTTTAAGGGTTCTGCCAATAAAACGCAGTCTCTGGTTCTCCTTTCCAACGACGTTATCTACGTGTTCTTTCTAGTTGTAAGTCTGAAGTAATAGTAATCCCTAGGTATTTTGTGGAGTTTCTACACTTTTGATTGATTTATCTTGTAAACAAAGTTTAAGGGATTTCTTTTCGTACTCATGTGGACGACATTCACATTTCTCATTATTTAGAGTCAATTGCCAATTTTTACACCATATTGATATCTTATTCAGATCGTTCTGCAGTTGCTTTTGATCTTCAGATGATTTTACTAGACGTTAATGACGGCATCATCTGCAAACAACCTAAGAGAGCTACTTAAATTTTCCCCTAATCGTTTATGTAAATAAGGAACAGCAGAGGACCAATAACACTACCCTGTGGAACGCCTGATATCACGTCTGTTTTAGTCGATGCCTTACCATCGATAACTACGAACTGTGTCCTCTCTGACAGGAAATCCCCTATCCAATCGCAAATTTGGCACGATATACCATAACCATGCAATTTGATTAAATGCCTTTTGTTAGGTACGGTGTCAAAAGCCTTCTGGAAATCAAGAAATACGGAATCGATTTGCGAATCCTTGTCGATAGCACCCATCACTTCGTGTGAATAAAGAGCTAGTTGTGTTTCGCATAAACGATATTTTCTAAATCCATGTTGTACATTTGAAGAGATCTTTTGAAGCATGTTGGCATTCGTGCCGTATCTAAAAAGGAATGCATGCACTGAAAAGCCAGAGTCACTGATATAGGCATGTGCGCAGAGACAGAGATATGTAAACACTCAGGGGACAGCGCCACGGTAGGCAACGCCTTAACCAGACAACAGGCGTCTGGCGCACGCGTTACATCGGTTACTGCTGCTACAATGGCAGGTTATCACGATTTAAGTGGTGGTACAGACGGCGCACGAGAGTTGGGACACAGCCTCGCCGAGGTAGCGATGAGTTGGGGAATTTTCCGTACGACCATTGCACGAGTACACCGAATCCTGATTCCTTCTAAGACAGCCGGCCGCGGTGGACGAGGGGTCTAAGGCGCTTTAGTCACGGTCCGCACGGCCACTACGGTCGGGGGTTCGAATCCCCCCTCGGGCATGGATATTTGTGCCGTCCTTAGGATAACCTAGTTGATAAGTAGTTTGTAAGTTTAGGGACTGAGAACCCCGTAGTTAAGTCCCATAAGCTTAACAAACAACTTTCTAAGACAAACTGGCATAACAGCAGTTTACAGCATCTAACAAGTATAACTGCAAATATTTTTATATGCCGTGTTGTTGTTTCGGTCTTCAGTCCGCAGACTGGTTTGATGCAGCTCTCCACGCTACCCTGTCCTGTGCAAGTCTCTTCGTCTGAGAATAAGTTCGGCAACGTACATCCTTTTGAATCTGCTTACTGTATTCGTCCCTCGGTCTCCCTCTACGATTTTTACCCCCCCACACTTCTTTCTAATGCTAAGTTGACGATTCCTTGATGTCTCAGAATGTGTCCCACCAACCTGTCCCTTCTCTTAGTCAAGATATGCCAGAAACTCCTTTTCTCCCCAATTCTGTTGACACCTCCTCATTTGGTACGTGATCTACCCATCTAATTTTCATCATTCGTCTGTATCACATGTCTGAAGGACATTTGCTTAGTTCTATCAATAAACACGCACACAGTATTTAAAATCAGTCATAGCAAGGCTTGCGACATTATACTAAAAAGTCTCACCCTGTGCGGGAGTTACATCATAGAATGTACGAGCACTCAAGGGCAGTTGACAATGTGTGTCATTTGAGGGCTTGGGTCGTTCCGGAAAGCGTTCGCGGGTAGCGTTGTGGAAACGCGACCGCTCGCGATCTGCGGGAAATCCGGGTTCGAGTCCCGGCCCGGCACAAATTTTGAAATCAAATGTTCAAATGTTTGTTAAGCTTATGGGACTTAACTACGGGGTCATCAGTCCCTAAACTTACAAACTACTTATCAACTACCTTATACTAAGGACGGCACAAATATCCATGCCCGAGGGGGGATTCGAACCCCCGACCGTAGTGGCCGTGCAGACCGTGACTGGAGCGCCTCAATCTCCTCGGCCACCGAGGCCGGCACAAATTTTCATATGTCGCCACTACACCATACATCTGATGCTGATTAATATTAGCAAAGGCAATACATTTCTCATGGAGATTTAATAAAAAGTTCGTCATAGGTACACGCAATACTTACAAACATACAATTAGCGTAGCAAAAAGATCAATAGGCTTATGACAGGTAAATACTGCATGTAACATACAAACATTTTATTATATTTCTCTCTCGATTTTATTTTAAAAAAACTTATCTAAATCCGAAATTTTGTAGATATGTTCGTTCACTGATTGCTTGAAAATGGCCTAAGACCGAAACAGCTGCTGCATTAATAAGAAGATGATTGAAACTTCCTTGCAGATTAAAACTTTGTGCCGGAACCGGGACTCGAACCTGGGACCTTTGCCTTACGCAGGCAAACTTTCTACCGACTTAGCTATTACGACACGACTCACGATGCCGCCCCACAACTTTACTTCCGCCAGTACCTCGCCTCCTACTTTCCAAACTTCACAGAAGCTCTCCTGCGAACCTTGCAAGACTAGCACTCCTGGAAGAAAGTATATGCTGGAGACATGGCTTAGCCACAGCCTAAGGGATGTTTCCAGAATGAAACTTTTACTCTGCAGCGGAGTGTGCGCTGATATGAAACTTCCTGGCAGATTAAAACTGTGTGCCGGAACCGGAACTCGAACCTGGAACCTTTGCCTTTCTCGGGCAAGCGCTCTACCGACTGAGCTATCCCGACACGTCTCACGATGCCGCCTCACAACTTTACTTCCGCCAGTACCTAGCCTCCTACTTTCCTTCACAGAAGCTCTCCTGCGAACCATGCAAGACTAGCCGGGAAGTTTCATATCGGTGCACACTCCGCTGCAGAGCGAAAGTTTCATTCTAGAAACATCCCTTAGGCTGTGCCTAAGCCATGTCTCCACCATATCCTTTCTTCTAGGAGTGCTAGTCTTGCATGGTTCGCCGGCCGCGGTGGCCGAGGAGACTAAGGCGCTCCAGTCACGGTCTGCACGGCCACTACGGTCGGGGGTTCGAATCCCCCCTCGGGCATGGATATTTGTGCCGTCCTAGTTCGTAAGTAGTTCATAGGTAGTTTGTAAGTTTAGGGACTGATGACCCCGTAGTTAAGTCCCATAGACTATACAAACATTTGAACATTTGCATGGTTCGCAGGAGAGCCTCTGTGAAGTTTGGAAAGTAGGAGGCGAGGTACTGGCGGAAGTAAAGTTGTGAGGGGCATCGTGAGTCGTGTTGGAGTAGCTCAGCCGGTAGAGCGCTTGCCCGCGAAAGGCAAAGGTCCCAGGTTCGAGTCTCGGTTCCGGCACACAGTTTTAATCTGCCAGGAAGTTTCATATCAGCGCACACTCCGCTGCAGAGTGAAAGTTTCATTCAAGAAAAAAGTCATACCTTAATCATAATGTAGTTTTACGATGCTGCGGACCCAATATTGAAGAATTTTGTGTGTTAGTTGCTGATCTTCCATCGTATTGAAACAAGCGGCGCGAGAGCAATACACTGGGATGTGTAGGGCAGGACAGGTAGTGGTGAAGAGCGCCACGTCGCGCTGGAGTGCTGGAAGGGTGGGGGCCGCGCAGCCGGATGGCTGCCCCTGGAGCACGTGCGCGCCGGATGGCCTGGTCCCTGGAGGCCTCAGGCGGCCAGCTCTCTGCGTGACCACTTTGCCTCCCGGCCTCTCGACGCAGAACGTCGATACCCCTACCCCCTGTGGGCTTTCACTTTCGTTTCCACATTTGTTCCTCTTGTCTTCACTGCATGCGCTAGTCGAGTAAAGGGGTTGCGTGCTATACCAAAGTCTTATGGTCCGGATGGAATACCAGTTTGATTTTATAAAGAGAATTCTTGTGGCATTGGACCCTAACTTAGCTTGCATTTATGGCGCACCTTTCATTCAGCGCAAAGTTCCTAGTGATTGGAAAAAAAGTACAGGTGACTCCCGTTTATAAGAATGGTAAAAGAACTGACTCACATAATTACAGGCAGATATCGTCGACCTCAGTTTCCATAATAAAATATTTAAAAACCAAGAATTCTAGTGGTTACGATAAAATGTCAACAAAATTAATTACAGCGTGTTCTTGTGAATTCAGCACAATTTTAAGTTATTTGTGTAACCAGTCTATTATAACTGGAACATTTCCTGATTGGCTAAAATATGCGGATATTAAACCTCTATTCAAGAAAGGGGATAATGAGATACCATCAAACTACAGACCGATTTCACTTTTGCCTGCATTCTCAAAACTTCTAGAAAAGGTAATGTACAAGCAGCTTCTGAACCACCTGACCACGAATGACATATTGTCCAGAACACAGTTTGGATTTCTGAAAGGTTCTGATATCGAGAAGGCTATTTACACCTACAGTGAGAATGTACTTAATTCATTGAATAATAATGAATCAGCAGGTATTTTCTGTGATTTGTCAAAGGCATTTTGTTCGAATTCATCAACAATTACTTGCTGCAACATGTCCAGTTAGTTATCAACTGATTCAAAAAATGTTCAAATGTTTGTTAAGCTTATGGGACTTAACTACGGGGTCATCAGTCCCTAAACTTACAAACTACTTATGAACTACTTACGAACTAGGACGGCACAAATATCCATGCCCGAGGGGGGATTCGAACCCCCGACCGTAGTGGCCCTGCTGACCGTGACTGTAGCGCCTCAGTCACCTCGGCCACCGCGGCCGGCTATCAACTGATTCCTGAGAACGGTCTTCATACTTTGCGTATGATCATAGGTAACACTATCCTTACTATAAGACAATCTACTCCGCTCTATTCAAAGTAGAATTAATGTTAACAAGGAATTACGTGATACTAATGTAAAATACGATCACTTTTATTAGACCTGTGTTTTATATTATTTAATTGCTAGTGTTCAGACATGTACTGGCCTGGTTATTTTATGTGCAACTACTTCCTACAGTGATAGCGACCCCCTAGCAAATATTGTTGAAAAACATTGGCCGGGAAGATGAATTATTCGCATGTTTTCTGGTATCTATTATTCTGCTGAAAAATGAGCATAATTTACAAACAGAGTCTGTTGTAACACTAACACATAATTACGATCATAGGGATGATAATGAGGAACAACTCATTCCAAGCGGTGAGGCTACGGGTCTAGAATGAACAGCCAAACCGCTGTGGATTTGTAGAACGTAATATATTCTAATTTTGATACTTTACGTATGTCAGTATTGACATAGTCATCGTCAAATTAATTGGTATTGCAGGTACGTTCATACGAGTGTGGTGTTTAAAGAGGGATAACTGATGACAGGTCGTTGAGGCGCAATGTAAGTCGTATAGTACCTAAAAGTGAAAGCTTAGAGACACATTTCTGAACTAATATGTAAACTAAATGATCTAAGATTTTTTTATTTATCTTCTGTAGTGCATGGCGCTACAGATGGCATACAACACTATTTATTTATAAATAAGTAACAGATAGTTCTAAATTTCTTATGACTAAGTGCCAATTTTCAAACACACCCGAGCACAGGTGCAACAGAAGGACGTTAACATCACTGATTTGTTTCATGTGATAAGTCTTTTAGTCATACCGTTAAGTAAATAAAAGGTGCAATGCAAACTACAGATGGTAGCACAACAAAAAGTAATGAGGACATCTAACAAAAATGTATAAAATAACAAAATTAAATAAAGCTTAATATTCGGTATATAAGAGTAAAAAACTGGATAACGAGAAAAACATTCATGTATTAATGGAAAATAAACAACTTGGATTACATAAATAAGAGGAGAAATAGAAATTATAACTTCAAAGAATCGGAAATAAAAGAAATATATCATTTTAAGAATAAAATACTACATTTAGAAGACTTTCAATGCAAAAAAACATCAGAAATTGTGAACCACATCGGCAAAATAATAAAAAATAATATGAGTAGAAGGTAAGAAAGTGCTTCAAAAAATGAGATATTAAAGGTAGAAGAAGAACTCTACTTGTTATGCGATCTTAGTTGGCCAATATAACGATTAAAATAAATAAAGTTAGAATAAATATAATCTTACACCATAATTAGTTTTCTGCATCCAGTTACTCGAATGAAACTTCTACGTTCTCCTCTCGCTGAATTTCAGGTTGTTATCCCCTCCGCATACATTAGTTTCCCAATTCCACCTCTGTAACAAGCTCTGTGTTGCGGCTACCTGTTCTTCTCGTCCTGTGTGTGTTTCAGAGGAGGCAGCTAATTCCTTGTTCCCACTTTGCAGCGCGAGTTATTTGCAGCTACTTAAACTTTTCCCGCTCCTGGCCTTAACTCGGCGCTAGCCGTGTTTTCACGGTTGCCTACCATGCAGGGGCCTTGCAAGACGCCACAGTTCCACGGAAAGTTTTAAGATTTTGTTTGTAACGCGCAGCGGCTGAATCGTAAATTGTTTGTTTTCTCCAGAAACTGGAACGCGAAAACGCCACAGCGCCTGCAATGCTGCCAACGGAAATGTGCGGTCCTTTTTGTTTTCTTCCAGCTGGCTCCTCCAGTGAGTTAGCTTATTGCTGCTCTAACTTAGCGCCTCTTTATGCATACGCTTGCTTCGCTAACAGCGCTTCCGAGAAGTCTTACGTGAGATCCAGGCATCAGTAGTGTTGTACTGCTGCGGTTGAATTACTCATGAACGGAATTTTTTAACCTTACGAGAAGAAATTCTTACATAACACAGTGACGTAGCCATGATATTGTCAAAGGTTAAAGATAACTTTACAAAGGCTCATGTTTTCCATTTATTCTACAGACAAACTTAGGCTAACATATTTTTTCATATTTTATTCACCTAGTTTGCGTTTGTAATACCTTCTTATGAATACTGTAATATTTTATATACAAAATTGAGGAAAACGTTTCTTAAAAATTGTTTCAATATACGCCAGAAGAACCTTCAGTTGTTACTCTAAACGAAGTCAAATTGTCAGATGAGAAGTGTTTCTTTGTATTTGAACACTGGCAACGACACGGCCGACCGCGGTGGTCGAGGGGACTGCGGCGCGCCAGTCACGGTCTGCACGGCCACTACGGTCGAGGGTTCGAATCCCCCCTCGGGCATGGATATTTTTTTCGTTGTAGCTAGTTGTAGCTAGTTCATAAGTAGTTTTTAAGTTTAGGGACTGATGACCCCGTAGTTAAGTCCCATAAGCTATACAAACATTATTATACAACGAAAAAGTTGCATGTCACCAAGCTCGCTGCCTGTTAGCCACGACTGTAGCTCGGTGTTTAGCAAAATTTGAATTAATTTTTGCCTCAGTATAAATACCTTGCATACTGATTTAGCAAGCGTAAATCTATAATTTTATTTCCAAGATTATTGGTTCTTTTACTCTTGTTGGCATTGCAACGTATCCACCCTCTAGATAAAATATTACTCTTAAACCTAACTTTAAGAAGTATTACACATACTGAAGTGCCTTATGATATAGTGAAATATTGCTACTCCAAATAACGACGCCACGGCTGTAAATGGATGAATAAGCTGTTATAGTAGTACGTATTTTTACTTACCATAACGCCAGTGAACAAATGAAAGTCGGTTTTTTATTTTTTATTTTTTCTTGTTATGAACTTATTCATAACTGGATACTTATCTTAACAACACAAAAGAAATAAACGGAAGTGGCAGCATTGCAATGTAGTGCTTAAAATAGCAGTAATGGCGCAAGGCCAACAATGGACAACGGCTAAAGGCAGACTGGGCAATAAATGTTCAAATGTTTGTTAAGCTTAATGGACTTAACTGCGGTATCATCATCCCTAAACTTACAAACTACTTATGAACTAGCTTATACGAAACACAGCACAAACATCCATGCCCGTGGGGGATTCGAACCCCCGTCGAGGAAAGGCCTCGCGCATCGTAGCATAGCGCCTCAATGCGCTCGGCCGCTACGCCGCGGCGACTGGGCAATAGCCGAAGCTGTTATCGATGTATCGATAATTAAAATCTATAGATGGCTTTGTTGCCTGTCGATAGTGCGTATCCCATTTTCGGCGTATGACTGATAACAATATCATTCAGTTTTACTACATGGTAGCTATATCGTGTGTGTGTGTGTGTTGTCCTTAGGTTAGTTTACCTTAGTTTAACTAGTTTGTAAGCTACGGACTGATGACCCCGCAGTTTGGTCCAATAGATTTACAAACATCGGAACATTTCCAGAGGTTGGACAGGTAGTAGACCGCTCCGTTCGCACCCTCAACAGAACAGGCTCTGCTAACGGTATACGAAGTCTTCCACATCGCTGGCAACGGGTGCTACACAACGCTCTTGACTACTATGAAGGACAGTAACAGGTGCAAAGATGTAACGATTTTGTGTCGGTTGTGAAGTCCCTACCCTTGTAAAATGAAAGCTTCAGTGTTAGCAGTTCAGTAGAATATCCACGTCGCAATAAATGTACTTTATCAATGAAATTCTACACGTATGAGACCGCGTCGTCATTTTATAAACTCTACCGACGTTTCGGCCACTGTTGCAGGCGGCCTTCATCAGAGTCTGATGACACAGACACAGACCCTGATGAAGGCCGCCTGCAACAGTGGCCGAAACGTCGGTAGATTTTATAAAATGACGATGCAGTCTCATACCCGGAAGAATTTCATTGATAGTGACAACGGCCGCGGATTATTTAAAATTAATAATATTATTTACATGTAATAAACAATAAACACAATTTTCCACTGAAGGAGTCTGGTGGTATACATCGAAAAATCTATCATTTTACAGTTCATTTGTTACATGCGCACACAAAAAATCGCCGCGCGGAAGTAGCCGAGCGGTCTGGAGCGCCACATTAGGGATCGCGCGACCTCCCGCGCCATAGGTTCGAGTCCTAACTCGGACATGGGTGTATGAATTGTTCTTAGGATAAGTTAGTTTAAGTAGTTTGTACGTTCAGTTTGTACGTTGTACGTTGATGACAACTGCAGTTAGGTCCCATTACTTTACCAATATTTTTCTGCAGTAATGTGCAGTTGTTTGATTTTGGAAGAAAACTAAACTACAAATTTTATCAGCCCCTCTGCCACAATTCTCCAAACAAAGACGCTAACTTCAGGTGTGTGTTTAGTGAACAAATCTGGGGACAGCTACCTGCTGTAGAAGTCCCAGCACCACCCAGCAAGATCGCAACACGTGTTAGAATCTTGTAGAATCGGCATCTACCGGCACTGGCACTCTAAAACATTTAGCCTTATATTCATTAGCACGAAATTGCTATGTTGCGATTTGCAACATTGGGCATTAAGGGGTTAAAGAATTAAAGGTACTAGAGAAAATTATTATGATGTAGTATTCTGCCTAGTGGCAGGTCCATGTCCTCGTACGGAGAACTTGTGTTGCCAATGTTCCCTGTCTTCAGCTTCTTCCTTTGATGTAGCTCCTTCCATTTTTAAGGTCAACCAGGTGTTGAATTATTCTCCTTCCTCGTCATGCAATGCCGTAGACCTTCCCTTCGCTGACATCATGTATGGCCCCTCGTGTCTATGTCCGATCCAGTTGGCCTTTCTCTGAAGAATTGTACACAGTATACTTTCCTTTTCTCCTATTCTTGTCAGTACATCGTCATTTGCACCCGATCTGCCCACTTGATCTTGTCTATTCTCCTCCAGGACCACATTTCTAAACTTTCCAAATACTTTTTCTCCTTTTTTCTCGAAGTCCATGTCTCGGCCAATGCTCAAAACGTAATACTTCACTAATTTCTTCTTTAATGCCAAGCTCATCTTGCTGATCTGCAGAGCCCTATTCTTGTCGAAAGCAGCTTTGCCCATGGCACTTCTTGCTAGAATTTCGTTAATGCATTGGACATCCTTTGTCAGGAAGCTTCCCAAGTACTTGAACTGATTCATATTCGCCGGTTCTCGACTCTCGAATGTTGTCCTCACTGTAGAATTACAAAAGGTGAAAAAGTGCCGGCCGCGGTGGCCGAGGAGACTGAGGCGCTCCAGTCACGGTCTGCACGGTCGGGGGTTCGAATCCCCCCTCGGGCATGGATATTTGTGCCGTCCTTAGTATAAGGTAGTTGATAAGTAGTTTGTAAGTTTAGGGACTAATGACCCCGTAGTTAAGTCCCATAAGCTTAACAAACATTTGAACATTTTTTTGGTGAAAAAGTAAAAAAAAAAATAAATAAATAAAGGAAAAATACTTAAGAGGAATTCAACACTTTGGCTGGTAAATAGATGTTACTTCTGATATGTTTATTAACAAAACTAAATCTAAAGAGAAATCAAGTGCTGCAGAATGATTTGTGCTGCGCCCTTGCAGTTTGCCTTCCGCTCTCCCGCTGCGGAGCTAGCGATTTGTTTTCGCTTTGGCCCTCTTTTGGCAGTTACAACGTGTTTGTTCAGCAGACGTCCAGGCAGCCGGCGAGCCCACCGGGCTAAATATTTGACGGCCCCGGTCGTATTGTGTCGCTCACGGCCGACTACACTCCTCTCCGGATGTGACGTCAGTGTTTGCCGCGCCGGACGTGGCGCGCGAACCGACGTTTGAAGCTTGTTCAGTCGGTTGCCAAACGCAGTCGCCGGAAACACTGTAGGATCCACGTACCAGTTCGAAATCGTGTTCTGTATAAATCCGGTTGGGTCGAACGGAAATTTGCATGTCGGATTCAGTATTTCGTTGAACGTTCTCCCCTTTTATTATTTACAGCACAGGAGGAATTCAACACACTGAAAGTAATGCATCGAGGGGGAAAAATAAATTCAACAGTTCATATTTACGTTCTGCTTATACAGGGTAGTCCTATAATACTATTTACTAGTATTGCCTGTGGTCGAAAATCGACCAATTGTGTTTACAATGGTCACTGGGGGTAAAATTTTACGTATCATGTCGGCGGTCTCGCGTGATTATGTTCGTAACATCAACAACACGATAGAAAATCTTTGCCTATTTGTTCGAACCACATAGAATGACTGGATTAGTGTATCGTACAGACCATGAAGTAAACAAATAATGCTGTTCCTGCTTTATAGTTGAATGGTTCTTGTATGTACCCTCGTCCGCTCGGTAAAAATAATTGCCCTCGTAAAGCGAAGATTCCATGAGAAAACATCAGCGTTGTCAAGCGATGGCTGAAATGAAGACTCACGGGATTCTCACTATTCAGTATCTGCTGCCAACATTATCACAGGAGGCCGCTGGGATATTTCGGAAAATTTGACCGGCACTGGGAGGTATGAAACGGCATCTTTTACGCGTTAAGGAAAATGCCTGACACAATAACAACAAATAAAAACGGAAGTATATACTTCTCATGCAATTTTCGAATTATATAACTTTCATTAGCCTAATATTTGAAATGGAAGTACAATTTCGGTGTTCGTATATTTATACAACGCCAAGAAATAATGTTATTTCGATACTGCGATATTCAGAATTCCAGAGCTGACAACTTCGTAGTTCCACCCGTGCACCGCTACATGCGTCTCCCGGCGCATCATCATTTATATCGACATTCTCGACTTCGTAGTTCCACCCGAGCACCGCTAGATGCCTCTCCCGGCACATCATCCTTTATATCGGCATCCATTTCCTTTGACCATTCACTGCGAAAATGAAGCATTTGAACGGCACAAGAAAGTGAGTTGGGAGCACTCCATGTTTCGATATTCACTTATTTTAATACACTGCATTACAGCGTCTTTGGTCGAGGTGAATAGCCAATCAGTGACCTGATTGTTGGACAATGTAGAACTTGATCCAAGCTGTAGATAGGAAAATGTCTACTTTCTTTTAGTACTTTTAATGGCTAAATGCACACATAATATTTATATTCGTGAAATCTACGACAAACAATCTTTCGATCTATGTAACTTTCATTGGCCTTCTTGTACGAATAAATTAGTAATCTGTACCACAATTTTCGTGTTAGCGTATTTATATCATGATTTACAACCGATTCAAAAGCGTTGCATGTTTGCACCTGTTACTGTCCTTCAAAGTAGTCATCAGCGTTGTGTAGAACCCGTCGCCAGCGATGTGCAAGGCGAACTATACCGTTAGCAGAGCCTGTTCTGTTGATGGTGCGAATGGAGCGGTCTACTGCCTGTCGAATCTCTGGAACAGTTTTGAAGCGAATGCCACGAAGTTGTTCCTTCATCTTCGGAATCTAATCAAAGTCACAAGGACTTATTTCCGGAGAGTGTGGTGGATGGTACAGTACTTCCCAGTCCCATCTACCGAACAGAGCAGCCACAGCTTATATTGTATGCGCCCGCGCATTGTCGTGCAGTATGATGCCTGGGTTGCGCAGAAAATGTTGCCGCTTCTTTCTTAAAGCTGGTCGCAGGTGAAGCTCTCAAAACGAACAGTAATACTGTCCATTGACGGTATGCCGTGGAGGAACGTAACGTGTTAGGCAACACCATCAGAGTCGTATACGAGAATCACCATAACTTTCCCCATACTGGGGCTATGACACACTTTGACTTTCGCGGCTAACATAATGACTCCATTCGTTGGATTGCCGTTTCAGTTTTGATTCGTACGATGTGGCATGTGGCCCATGTTTCATCCAGTATTATGTCACGATGTAAGAAAGCATCTCCTTCTCGCTCATAGCGCTCCAAGTCCATCTGAGCAGCGTTGTAATGCATCCAGGTCTGCATTTTCGTCAATTCATGCGGAACCCGTCGTGATGCCCAGGCACATTCAATCTTGATCGAATTTTGTTGTTCCTATTTCGAACTCCGTTATGTTAGACCACTAGCTCACACGTGACTGTTTCCCTCGATTGTGCGCACGTCGGTGATGTGGGACGGGCGAATTCATTTCCTCGGAGGTAAGGCAGGTATGTAAATAACGTGTCCTATCAGCGAAAATAGTAGATTCCATTGCATATTGTCTTCACAGTAGTGATGCCACTATTTAAGTTCCAACTCTCGAATAGGTCTGAAATAAGCAGATTTCGTTTAGAAATGTGTGAGCGGTGACGACCCCTTGAGTCTGTAGAGAGCGCTGAAGAGTAGTACGGCCGTACATTCTACCTAGTTTAACTGGACGCGCAAAGTATACCTACAGGAGGTCTTATATGAAGTTCTATATGAACCTACGGCCAGCAGTGGATAGGACGGGGAGGACCAGTTCCCTGGCCACCCCGTTTTCTTGATTTAACCTGCGTGGCTTTCTTCCTTTGGGATTATATTAAAAGCGTTTTGTTAGTGGGTCCCGTCACATCTGATAAAGATCTAGTTGCCTGCATGTCTATTGATGCTGGACATATGGTCGAAATGCCTGATGTTTTTCTGATGTAAATCTCGTATCGCTGTTGGTGGCCGCTCTTCCGAGTTACTTATAAATTGAAAATAAATAATTTTCAGATTCCTTTCTTTCATAATTCTGTACACGACGGCGCTGTAATATGTCATTACCGACCATACATTCCTACACGAAATCTGCTTATTTCGGATCCTACCGTTCATTTTTGACAAGGATACAGTCAAATCTCGATATATCGAAGACCTGTCTATATCGAATCTTTTCTTCATTCCCTCCCTTTGGAAGGCAAAACCTTGATATTTCGAATAGAACCGTCCATTGTATCGAAGTTTTTGGAGGGCTGTAGAATGTCAGATCTTACGTGTACAAGTCCGCACGAGTGCCTCAAGAGTACATATTTGAAAGTGAGGGGCTGTTTACGTGTCGCTTATTCGTTGTGAGGGATATATTATCTATTTTAAGCTGTTATTTACTCATATTAATGCTTTGACAAGTCTAGGTTCTTATTTATCAAGCAATAATTGTTCTCTTGTGTATTTGCATGAAATTACGTTACGAATATGGAGTTACGAACTAAGCTGTTCGTTTTATTTCATATTGATACAACCAAATACCTGTATTTACCTTTCCTTCGTGCGGTTAATTTGGAATCTCGTTATGACTATGCTTTTTAATGACTTAAATAGTTTGTTTTATGTCAAGCATTTGCAAGCAAATATGACATCTGCGTTCCCCTCTTGTATCAAGCATGAAATTACATTATAATTAAGCCTATACAAAATTATACATTGTTCTGTTTGTTTGAGACATGCTGGTACACGCAAATAATCATCCATATTTACGTTTCATAGCATTTCAGACACGGAGAACATATTTGTTTCTGCAGCACTTGCCAATAAAGTGGCCGACTCACGAAAAATGTGTTCAGCAGCTCGTATCCAAGACAGTAGGGCAGGCGACTCGTCTGCCGTATGAAGAAGTAACTAGCAGAAAACCCACTGGAGACGGTGCGTTTTACTCATGCGCGGATACACCATTCCTACTGCGCATGCGTGGATCCACGGCGGAATACACTCCTGACCATTAAAATTACTACACCACGAAGATACCGTGCTACAGACGTGAAATTTAACCGACAGGAAGAAAATTCTGTGAAATGCAAACGATTAGCTTTTCAGAGTATTCACTCAAGGTTGGCGCCGTCGGCGACACCTACAACGTGCTGACATGAGGAACGTTTCCAACCGATTTCTCATATACAAACAGTAGTTGACTGATGTTGTCTGGTGAAACGTTATTGTGATGCCTCGTGT
Organism: Locusta migratoria; assembly: GCA_026315105.1. NCBI lineage: Eukaryota > Metazoa > Arthropoda > Insecta > Orthoptera > Acrididae > Locusta > Locusta migratoria. The sequence goes on along the minus strand of CM048750.1, from coordinate 219,181,792 downwards.
AAGGAGGCATCACCATCACGTTTCCGACTTTGACAAAGTTCGAATTGTAGCCAATTGCGATTGCGGTTTATCATATAGTGACATTGCTCCTCGCTGACAGTTAGCAGAATATTGAATCAGGGGGTTTGGAGGGCAGTACGGAACGCCATGCTGGATCCCAACCGCCTCGTATCAGTAGCAGTCGAGATGACAGGCAGCTTATCTGCATGGCTATAACGGATTGTGCAGCCACGTCTCGGTCCCTGAGTAAACAGATGGAAACATTTTCAAGACAACAACTATCTGCACGAACAGTTTTTGCAGCAGCATGGACTATCAGCTCGGAGACCACGGCTACGGTTACCCTTGACGCTGCACCACATACAGGAGTGCCAGCGATAGTGTACGGAACGACGAACCTGGGTGCACGAATGGAAAAACGTCATGTTTTCGGATGAATTTAGGTTCTGTTTACAGCATCACGATGGTCGCATCCGTGTCTGTCACGTCTTGTTCGCATCGACGGCACTTTGAACAGTGGCCGTTACGTTTCAGATGTGTTACGACCCGTGACTCTACCCTTCATTCGATCCGTGCTGTACGGGCCTTTCTGGATACGGAAAATGTTCGACTGCTGCCCTGGCCAGCACATTCTCCAGATCTCTCACCAACTGAAAACGTCTGGTCAATGGTGGCCGAGTAATTGGCTCGTCACAATACGCCAGTCACTACTCTTGATAAACTGTGGTATCGTGTTGAAGGTGCATGGGCATATGTACCAGTACACGCCATCCAAGTTCTGTTTGACTCAATGCCCAGGCGTATCAAGGCCGTTATTACGAAATGTTCAAATGTTTGTTAAGCTTATGGGACTTAACTACGGGGTCATCAGTCCCTAAATTTACAAACTACTTATCAACTACCTTATACTAAAGACGGCACAAATATCCATGCCCGAGGGGGGATTCGAACCCCCGACCGTAGTGGCCGTGGAGACCGTGACTGGAGCGCCTCAGTCTCCTCGGCCACCGCGGCCGGCCCGTTATTACGGCCAGAGGTGGTTGTTCTGGGTACTGATTTTTCAGGATCTAGGTACCCAAATTGCGTGAAAATGTAATCACATGTCAGTTTTAGTATAATATATTTGTCCAATAAATACCTCTTTATCATCTGCATTTCTTCTTGGTGTAGCAATTTTAATGGCCAATAGTATAGAAACGTTCCTATTTCCCCACGGCGAATATAGCGTCTGCCTAAAGCGTAGCTTCACACGTTCTGCCTCTAGGTCGCAGACCGTCTAGACCAGACTCGTACACATTCGGTGTGTCGTGTAATACCGGTTTGCTGCGAAGCGCGCGATTGCTCGTCGTTGGAGACTTGAGTCCTCCCTCGAGAGTATGTGTGTGTGGGGGGGGGTTAGTTTAAATAGTTTGTAAGTCTAAGGACTGATCACCATAGCAGTTTGGTCCGACAGCTTCAGCCGCGGCGACCGTTCTAAGGCGCCCAGTTGCGGAGCGCGCCACTCCACGTCGTCGGAGTTTCGAGTCCTCCATCGGGCAGTGGTGCATTTGTTCTCTTTAGCGTAAGTTATTTTAAGTAGTCTGTAAGCCTAGGGACTTTTTTTGTTTTGTTTTAGAGCGCAAAACTACTTAGGTCATTAGCGCCCAACACTGCCCATAGTAAAATCCAACCGGGGTTAGAACTTAAATGCCTTTTGCCATATTTGCACGATGTAAAACTCGGTCAGAAGAATGCGGATCATCAGCTAAGATATCAGACATTTCAAAAACATAGTTCATGACGTAGACGATTAAAATACGGACATTGCATTAAAAGGTGGTAAAAAATGTACAAATGTTTGTAAATCTATCGGACCAAACTGCGTGGTCATCAGTCCGTAGCTTACAAACTTCTTAAACCTAGGTAAATTAACCTAAGCACAAACACACATACCCATGCCCCAGGGTGGACTCGAACCTCAACGGCGAGCAACCGCGCGCTCCACAGCGAGACGCTTTAGACCGCTCGGCTACTCCACCGCGGCAAGGTGGTACACAGTAAAAGGTTCATCACAGTGCTCACATAAGGTAGCATGATCACCACGAAGTAAATACTGGTGGCAGCGGCCAATACGAAGCCGGGCCAGGACAATCTCCTCTCGACGTGAGGGTCAAGATGACGTTGACAACAGATCAGGCACAGGTTTAATGGCTGACCAGGGATGACCAATGTAAAAACCAACGGGAGATGATACGCCGGGAGACGCCAGCGCGAAGATCATCAGAGCTAGTAAAACACGTATATAGCTGAGGAAGGAGAACTGCCTCCTTGGCAGCCGTATCCACAAACTCATTCCCCAACACTACTACGTGGCCAGGAACCCACAGAAACGTCACAGTAGTTTCGCTCGCTGAAAGAGAGGTAAGACAATTGCGGATGCTTTGTACCAGGGGATGGACAAAATCAAATGTTTGTTAAGATTATGGGACTTAACTACGGGGTCATCAGTCTCTAAACGTACAAACTACGTATCAACTACCTTATACTAAGGACGGCACAAATACCCATGCCCGAGGGGGGATTCGAGCCCCCGACCGTAGTGGCCGTGCAGACCGTGACTGGCGCGCCTCAGTCCCCTCGGCTATCCGCAGCCGGCGTGCGGAGGCTCAAAAGAGCACTCAGAGAGTCCGAGCAAATGACACTCTTATTGAGCGAGTGTCGCCGGACGTATTGGGTGGTTTCATAAAATGCATACATCTCAGCTGTAAAATTGGAACTCCACTCAAGGAGACGATATTTAAACGAGGCGTTGCCAAGCACAAAGGCACACCCAACACCCTGGTCTGTCTTTGAGCCATCAGAGTAGATGAACAAATTGTCATCAAATTTGAACTGGGCTGCGAGAAATTCTCTCCGGTAAACGAAACTAGGTGTGGAGTCCTTTGGAAGAGAATGAAGGTCCAAGTTAACACGGACGTCTGGGAGCAGAAGCCCCATAGATTTACAAACATTTGAACATTTCCAATAGGTTTACAGACAAACCTTTAAGAAATCTTTCACGCAGGAGGACCGCACAAATATAGCATCATTTGATCAAAGTACTAATTCCGAAATGGGGGACATAGCAATAGGTATTTCCGGTGTAGAGAAGCAGCTGGGAGAGCTAAATACGAAAAAGTCTGCTGGTCCGGATGGAATACCAGTTCGGTTTTACAAAGACTATTCTGCGGCGTTGGCCCCCTACTTAGCTTGCATTTATAGCGAATCTTTAATTCAGCGCAAAGTTCCTAGTGATTGGAAAAAAGTACAGGTGACTCCCGTATATAAGAAAGGAAAGAGAACTGACCCATACAATTACAGGCCAATATCGTTGACATCAGTTTCATGTAGAATTTTGGAGCATATTCTCAGTTCGAATATAGTAAATTTCCTTGAAACGGAAAAGCTTCTTTCCATGAATCAGCACGGGTTTAGGAAACATCGTTCATGTGAAACTCAGCTTGCCCTTTTCTCACATGACATCTTGCGAGCCATGGACGAAGGGCAACAGGCGGATTGTGTTTTTCTCGACTTCAAAAAGGCGTTCGACGCGGTGCCACACTGCAGACTGTTAACGAAGATACGAGCTTATGGAATCGGTTCACAGATTTGTGACTGGCTGGAAGACTTCCTAAGTAATAGAACGCAGTACGTTGTTCTAGACGGCGAGTGTTCATCAGAGACGAGTGTATCATCAGGCGTGCCCCAGGGGAGTGTGATAGGATCGCTATTATTTTCTATATAAATGATCTGATGGACAGAGTAAGTTGTTATTTGCGGCTGTTTGCTGATGATGCTGTGGTGTATGGGAGGGTGTCGTCTGTAACGGACTGTAATAGCATACAGGATGACTTAGACAAAATTTCTAGTTGTTGCGAAGATTATCAGCTAGCTCTTAATGTAGAAAAATGTAAGGTGATGCGCATGAGTAGAAAAACAATCCTATAATGTTCGAATACAGCATTAGTAGTGAGCTTCTTGATGCTGTCGCATCGTTCAAATATCTAGGCGTAACATTGCAGAGCGATATGAAATGGAACGAACATGTAAGGACAGTTGTACTTGTAAAGGAGACCGCGTATAAAACGCTTGTACGACCACGTCTTGAGTATTGCTCAAGTGTTTGCGACCCGCAGCAGATGAGTTTAAAGGAAGACATAGAGGCAGTTCAGAGGCGAGCAGCTAGGTTTGTTACTGGTAGGTTCGACCAATGCGAGAGTGTCACGGAAATGCTCCGGCAACTCAATTGGGGATCGCTGGAAGAAAGACGACGTTCGTTTCGTGAATTTCTGTTAAGTAAGTTTAGAGGGCCGGAATTTGAAGCTGAGTGTAGTACGATCTTGCTGCTGCCTACTTACATTTCGCGTAAAGATCACAAACACAAGATAAGAGAAATTAGGGCTCGTACGGAGGCATATAGGCAGTCTTTTTTTCCTCGTTCCATTTGGGAGTGGAATAGGACAGGAAATTCCTAGTAGTGGTACAGTGTACCCTCCGCCACGCACGTTACGGTGAATTGCTGAGTATGTATGTAGATGTAGATGTAGATGTAGAAGTGGACATTTGAACATACTGAATAGATGCCGTGACTGACTATTATGGGAAGCACAGCTGTAGAGGCTGGTGGACTCGCAGTGGAGCAGCAGGATGCTGGTTGGAGGCCACTGTTGTGCTGCCTGCCGCGCGCGTGACGTATCTCGACAGCTTGTGGGCCACCAGGCGTGAGAAACAGCGCCTCGCTAAACGGCTGCAACAGCCTGCCTGCGGCGCTGGCGTCGAGCCAATAGCAGGCGCTGGGGGTCTTCCTCACTACTCCTCCTCCTCCTCCTCCTCCCTCCCTCCCTCCCTATCGTCCATTAATCACTGCTTCCGGCGTGCCGGAAGTTCCGCAATCTCCCGGACCATCTAGGCGGTTTCTGCAGTGCAGAAGTCCCCGCCTCGCCGATGGAAGTATCGTCTTGCACGCCGCCTATCGCTACCTATCAGGAACGTGGCCAACACAAAGCTGGCGGGAAATGAGGCCGAGTGTGTCGTAAGTTGCAGGGAGGAGCGCGCTAGCGGAAGCGAGGAGCGCCCTCATTATATCTAACAGCCAGCGCTCTCAAGCGCCTTTGTTGCTTCCTCCCCTTATATCAATCTACATCTAGTACTTCTCCAGCTACGTTACCGTGAAACCGAGGTTCAAGCGATACAAGCGACGCCTTGAGACTTTGCGAAGAGAGGGTGTTCCGTCTTTTAATACATGATGCATCAATTTTGATTCAGGAGATTACATGTGAGACAGTGTTTTTGTATATGTCATCTCGCCACCTGCAGTTGTTTTCACTGTAGTTAATGAGACATAATTTATTTTCAGTAAACTCCACAAACTACACACTGATCTGAATGTATAAGCACCTGATGATGGGCACAAACCCGAAACAGGTCGTGTTACAAATATAAAAAGTAGTAAAGCAGTCAACAATCCAAAGATTGGTTTGAACACCACAGTGCTTTACTAGGCATGGTCCTGTTTGGAGGTGGTATGCCGTTGCCTTCCTCCGACCTTCGAACTGAGTTACCCAGCAAGCTATAGGGGGACCTACAGTTTAACGTGGGTTCCGAACCACGGTGCTACTCGGTATTTTTCACATGAGCATTACTGCCAGTGGTGAAAGAAGTGGAAAGTGACAGATAAAAATCCTAGGACCTGGCGGGGATCGAACCCGCGACATTTGGATTTGTAGTCTGGCACTTTACAACTGTGCAACCGAGGCGCACGTTACATGCAATATTTATTATGACTGGTAGCAGTTCAGTAAGTGATGGATGCAAAACACCAATTATTTACTAACACGAAATATTTAGAATCAAATTGAAAAACAGGGGGAATTCGACCTTGATTTAGGAGAAATGTAAGGACACAGGAGGCAATACTCGCATTACGACTTAGAGGATATGTTAAGGAAAGGGAAACCTAGTTTTTTTATTATATATATATATATATTTGTGGATCTGGAGAAATCTTTTGACAAAGTTCATTGAAATAAGATGATTTTTTTTTTAATTCTGAAGGTATCAGGGGTAAAATATAGGGATGGAAGAGCTATATTCAACTTGTATAAAAACCAGACAGCAATTAGCAGATGCGATGGTCATGAAAGGGTCGCAGTGATTGGGAAGGGTTGTAGCCTTTTCTTCAAATATTGTTCAGTCTGTACATTGAGCAAGCTGTGAAGGACTGCAAGAAGAAGTTTGGAGAGGGAATTAAAGTCCAGGGAGAGGGAATGAAAACCGTGCGGTTTGCTGACGACATAGTAACTCTGTCAGAGACAGCATTAGACCTAGAAAGAGCAATTAAACGGAATGGACAGTGTCTTGAAAGAAAGGTTTAAGACAAACATTAACAAGAGTAAAACAAAGGTAATGGAATGTAGTGCCAGAAAATCAGGCGATGCTGAAGTAATTAGTTTAGGCAATACGACAATAAAAGTAATAGAAATGTTTTGTTATTTGGGTAGCAAAATAACTTGTGATGACCGAAGTAAAGAGGATATAAAATGCAAAATGGCTATGGGTGGAAAAGCGTTTCTGAAGAAGCGAAATTTGTGTTGACATCCAGTATTAGTTTAAATGATAGGACGTTCTTCCTGAAAGCATTTGTCTGTAGTGTAGCATTGTATGCGAGTGAAACGTGGACGATAAGGAGTTCAGACAAAAAGGTGATAGAAGCTTTCGAAATGTGGAGGTACAGACGAATGATGAAGATTAGATGGGTGGATCACGTAACTACTGAGAAGGTGCTCAACAGAATTGGGGAGAAAAGGAGTTTCTGGCATATCCTGACTAACAATACGGATAGGTTGGTGGGACACATTCTGTGACATCAAGGAATCGTCAACTTAGCATTAGTAGGAAGTGTGTGGGGTAAAAATCGTAGAGGGAGATCGAGGGACGAATACACTAAGCACATTCAAAAGGACGTCGGTTGCTGTACATATTCTCAGATGATGGGCTTGCACAGGACAGGGTAGGGTGGTGGAGAGCTGCATCAAACCAGACTGCGGACTGAAGACCACAAGAACAACAGCATAGTAATTAAGAGGGGGAGTCGCAAAATAAGTTTCCACTGTTGACTGTAGGCTCAGTTGTGTATGAGAGGAAAAAAATCGAATGAGACATTAAAGATATATCTTTATGTTTCTACGTTATTTCAAAGTACATTGGCACATTTGACAAACAGCTTTATAAGCTTCAAAAAGCCGTCCAGGAAAAATCAGGGCGATGCATATGGAAGAAGCGTTGAACGGCTATGGGCGAAAGATGAAACAGCAGGTGAACGCGCACGTGCAAGACACCGATACACCATTGGGTAGAGGTCGACCTCGATCAAGCAGATGACTTTCTGTTTCGATTGTGACGCGTGATGAATCGTTGGTCCACCATCACAAGCCCGAATCGAAGGCCGCACCCATGAAGACGAAACATTCGTTATCACCTGTCCGAAAGAAGTTAAAGTGCACTCCGTCTGCAGGTGAAGTGCTACCCACCGTTTTGTGGGACGCCTAAGGAGTTTTGTTGCTGGACGTTTTCGAGGACGCAACCATCAATGCTGCGCGTTACTGTGCCATTCTGCCGAAATTGAAAGAGGTGTTTCGGAAAAAGCGGCGTGGCCTTCTCAGATCTGGCGTTCTGCTATGGGATGACAATGCAAGATCACAGTCGGCGACCGCAACACAAAACCGTATTGCAATTCTTAGGTTGCGAGCGCCTATACCATCCGCCATACAGTCCTGCTCTCGCACCAAGTGACTTCCATCTGACATCAGTTACCCAGATGAAGGCCACTGTAACGTTGGCCGAAACGTTGGTTAAATAAGTAATAGCCTACATCATGACGCGGTACCATACCCAGAAAACTTTTTGTCATCTGACTCTGGCCGCGGAAGCCTACGTAATTATGACTTCCATCTGTTTCCAGCTTTGAAGACGCTTTGGAAGCAACGCCGATGTCAAACAAGCCGTTCAACGCTTCTTCCGTATGGAATGCTCTGATTTTTTTACTGGAAGGATTTTTGAAGCTTAAAAAGCGGTATGGCAACTTTCTCAATGTACTTGGAAATTGTGTAGGAAAATAAAGTTATGTCTTATCTTCAACGTCTCATTCTTTTTTCTCCCCCTTTCATACGTAACTCTGACCACAGTCGAGAAAACGTATTTTCCACCTCCCCCTACTAGTAGCAAAAGGGTGTGCAGGGAAAAGTGCACAATAATACAAAAAAAAAAAAAACGCTTTGCGATGAACATGAAAAGAATAAGAAAACTAAGGATTTAACGATCCACCGCTTCGTGGTCATTAAAGACGGAGCTGAGGCTCGGAATTTTGGATAAGGATAGAGAAGGAAATCGACCATGTACTTTGAAAGGAACCATCCCATCATTTGCCTAGAGTGATTTAGGAACTCACGAAAAACCTAGATCTGCATGGCTGGAGGTGTATTTCAATCGCATTCCTCCCGAATACGTATTCAGTGTGTTATGTCGCTCGGTGAACATGTTTCCGACATATCTGTGAATGGGCGGTTACGAAGATTGCCTTAATTTGTGTAAATGTAAAATTTTGAACACGTCAGCATCTAAATGGAGTAAAATTTTATGCACGGCCTCGGGCTATTATGCAGTGGCCTGGTGGATTTATCAGATCAAATGTTTGTTAATCTAATGGATTTAACTTCTGTGGTTATTAGTCTTTAGGCTGGCCGCGCGGGAGTAGCCGAGCGGTCTGGAGCGCCACGTTACGGATCGCGCGGTCTTCCGCGTCGGAGGTTCGAGTCCTCCCTCAGGCATGGATGTGTCTGTTGTCCTTAGGCTAGTTTAACTTCGATTAAGTAGTTTGTAAGTCTATGGACTGATGACCAACATAGTTTGGTCCCATAGAATTGCAAGTGCACAATCAGTCACTTATGCTTACAAACTACATAAATTAACCTAAAAACAAAACACACACACCCCTAGGGAGGACTCGAACCTCCGACGGCGAGTAACCTCGCGCTCCTTAGTAAGGCGCCTTAGAACACCCGGCCAATCCACCGTGGCGATGGATTTTTCACGGAAGTCGGTTTCGTCCCCCTCTGCGAAGTACAATTTCAAAGAAGATGGTAGCATCTTTGAATGTCCAGATCACAGCCCGGCTCGCTACTGACTGTAACCAAATTCCGTTTCCGCTCATTCCCGCACAGAGGAGAACGCGACCGCACGTTTCGTGTTAGTAGAACGCAACAGGAGGCTGCCGTTGTTACCATATGATAGCGGCATTGTCCCGCTGTGACATGACGCAACCTGTGTCCACTCGTTCTCCGCCAGATGTTCTGATACAGTCGGCATACACTGTCCACTGGGATGGACCAGCCTGTTTACACTGCTGTGCGAATACGTCAGCGTCGATGCGCCATATATAGCTCCGGAATCACTTTGTTATGAAAACACTCGGCACATGTCTTGATGACGTACAAATACACACCGTAAGATTTCCAATCGAATCAATAAAATTTGACGTTGTAATATTAAGGGCAATATCTCTTTTGAAAAATAATTTTAAGATATACAGTAGTTTTTTATTGCATTTGGAGAAAATTCGACAGTTAAGTTAGCATCAGAAGTAAACATTTAGAAAGTAAACATTTAGAAGCTGTTAGATATTTAAAAAATTATGAAAGTATTACAAACAGCAAGATAAAACAGAGATCAATGGTTATAACAAATTAATAAAAATGTTCCTGTAAACAATGGTAATTCATTATTTGTGCAAGATGATGAAATATTTTGTTTTCAATATTTTATGGTAATTATCACTCAGATATTTGAATGTGAAATATCAAAGTTAGAAATAAAGACGATATTGTAAATCTATATCTTTAAAAATCGATGTGTGTCTACCTATTATATGTAGGTTGGAGCAATTTTGATGAAATCTCCAGGTAATATTCAGTTCAGCCCAGCGGGTAATCTGTGACGTTTGGTGGAGATCGGATATATTTTATTGATTTTAACAATATAACGCGAAATATGGAACAATAATTATTCTTTGGAAAACCTATTTATTATTTGAGTTTTCAAATTTACCTTTTCTCTTATTTGCTTTGTTGTACGTATTATGATTCAACACGATGAATACCATGCATATAGATTCCCTGGCGTCTTTATACTTACATGCCAATATCACAGTCTAACGGATACGTAAAACGATACAAATAAGATTTGCACTTTTTGATGATGCCAATTATTTTATATTTATTTTTACAGCTGTTTCTGCCTTAAGCCATTTTAAATCAATCTGTGAACGAACATATATTGCAAATTTTGGGTTTAGATGTTTGTGCATAAAAGCGAGAGATAAATATCATAAACGTTTTGAAGCAACATGCAGTATTTGTCTGTGGTAATATTACTGCTTTTTCTGCTAGGTAAGTTGTACGTTTGCACTTATTTCGCGTAGCTATGACGAACTTTTTATATCGTTAGGATGTTCGTATGTACTGTTATATGACAGTTTCCTTTCGATGCTGAATGTTTACAAAGACGTTGCTTTTCGTACGTTTTGTATTATCTTGGATCAAGCAATAGTGTGCCTCTGATTTCCTGAGATTTTTTTTTTTCCGAAGCTTTATTCCTTTGGCTGTATCATTTATGATTGTGGTTCAATTCGTAATTTCCTGTTAGCTTTATACGTATGAAAAAGTGTCTGTTTGGATTTACTCGTTATCTAACTCGTTATCTAATTTTTTAAATAATTACGGTGTTTAAAATCTGTAGGATCATTTAAAATTTCATTAGGGAATGATTCTGTGTGGATGTATATTTTTAATTCTTCCAGGATATTCATATTTGTGCCTTTGAGTATTTTATGTAATGTTTTCAGTGCTTTATCAATGTCTGTGGTGCTGTGTTTTTCGTTCTTTAGGTGCTCGGAGAAAGTGGATTGGTTGTTATCTCTTGTTCTGGTGTGTTCCCTGAATCTAATCATGAAGATACAACCTGTTTGGCCTTTTCATATATAAAGATAGCACAAAATTACGAATAGAACTTTAACCATAGATGATAAAGTCAAACGAATAAAGCTTTGGGAAAAATATCTAAGGAAACCAGGGGCACACTATTGCATGATCAAAGATAATACAAAATTTACGAAAAGCAACATCTTTGTCAACAAGCAGCATTGGAAGGTGACTGTCATATAACTGTCATATAACAGTACATACGAACATCCTAACGATATAATAAAATGAACTGATGACCAAGCAGTCTAGTCCCCTCTAAACAACAAAAACAAATACAATAAAAAGTTGCAAGTCGGGTGCGCCAGTTAATTTAAGGAACTTGCTGCAATTGTGTGTTTTCACTAGATTCGCGTCGCGAGGTAGGCAAGTGGAAATTGAAAGTATAAAACAAAGTTGGAAAAGGGTTAACTGCTACCGTTCTTGCGTTATTGTTTATGGAAGAAAAACTATTACGAAATAATTAAGGAGAAAAAAATGCTTGAATGAATAAATCAACTGAGGGGCTGAATATTTAATAGCCACAGAAGCGAAATTATTTATCAACAGACAGTACAGAATGGAATAAAATCAGGGGGCTATTTCGAGCATATCTTTTCCGTTGCACAATGAAATATCCCAAAACAAGAGGCAAAAATGAAGTAAGCTATATCACCAAGATATGGTATTTTAATTAGTCTTAAATTTTTTCAAAGAGTATTTGTAACTTTTAACATATATTAATACATTTTTGTTTATGCTGACATTAACAAACTAATTAAAATTTAAAGACGCCTTTACTGTCACTTTACTTTCCATTCTGGTTACACAAAGTGATCAGTCAATTCACGTTTCTATAGCAGTGGCGGCCAGTTATATATGTTGAGGTGTTCGAATGGTGCATTACTTTTGGCCCCACTGTCTTTGTGAAGTTATCCTTTTTCCTAATGACATTTTCGTGTCGGCACTGAACGCACCAAACTTCTGCAAGTTTGGGAAAAATTTCCAGCAACTGGCATGTTCGGTATATACTTGCGCCAAGATGCGAAAAACTATTTCCACTACCTTGCCCAAGCTACTTCCGTAAGTTCACGAAACTTGCGCAAGTTTTGCTGGGGACGTTTCTATCTGAAATAGTTTCAACAAGAAGTAGCTTGCGCAAGCGACTCGCGGTAGTTCACTTTTTAGTGGCCACTTGCCTTAGTGCTACCATATTGGAAACTCTGGTGTCTATGGAAATCAAAAAATAAATAATATAATGCGCTAAGAACTGCTACATCGTCCGATGCGTCATAATGAGACTCTATTCATTCGCTATTCAAAAGCTTAACGAGTTGCGACAAACTTTACACAGAGTTTCAAACCTACGAAACTCTGAAAATATTCCTCGCCGACAACCCTCACAAAATTATAAAAGGAAATAAATTAATCGCTTAGTACTTTTCTGGTGTTCATGCAGTAAGCTACGGCATTTGACATGACGATAAGATTTATTTTTTCTGCATTACTAACTGCATTTGTCAGAAATTTTTCAGACAGTATGCATATACCCCATTGAATGTACGCTCGAAATTATATTATATCATAGTACGGCACATAGTTAAGGAGAAATGAGATAATACGTTTATTGACCCTCCGCCACCCAAGTAATGCTTGGGGTTTCAATTTATTACCTCTTTACTACAAACTCCATTCGCATCACATTTCGGATACAGTTTCCTAATAGTCCACAATACGTAGCTGCAAAATGATATTGAATGTTCAGATGTTTGTAAATCTGTGGGACCAGACTACTGTGGTCATCAGTCTCTAGGCGTACAAACTACTTAAAATAACCCAGGAACAACACACACATCGTGCGCGATTAGTATGTTCCAAGGCCAGGCATTAATGCTAATACTTTAATAAATCAAAGAAATGGGTGAGGGACGGGTGACGTGGAACAACAGTTTGTGAATTCTACCGCTAGCTAAAACGCCTAAGTCGCCAGTGCAAGTGTGGATATGGAGGGACAAGATTGTTCACTCGGATATGGACGGAAGCTTCAGTGTGTGTTAGAATGGCAACAAATAATGTGTGTAGTAAGTTGTTACTTAAAATTGGATAGATTTGTTCTGTTTCCAGGAAATAAAAAATTTATTGTCTCTACAAACACAAATGATATTTTTCCTTTAGATTGTCACAATGTCGAACACAAGTAATAACAATGGAGACGGTTTACTAACTTTCCACAGCGGTACGTTCACGTTCTATAGGGGAAAAAACAGTTTCGGACTGAACCGACAACAGATTAAATAATATGAAAAATTTTGCAGTTTATTTTCTTTAACAGCCAACGACGGAGAACTGACGACATACATAACACAGGAGTATCCTCGACGTAGTCCGCAGGAAAAAATCATATTATGCAGTCACGGAAGTGAATGAGAAATATTTAGTTGCAAATGTTAGTGGTAAACGAGGTGGTCACAAAACTCGTTTTAGAAAATAACATGATTTTCGGAAAAAATTTGATGATGAAATTGAATGATCGTATGGCATTTTTGGCCGGAAGATCCCGCGTGAGTTGGTTCGGCCGCTTAGTGCAAGTCTTTTTACTTGCATGTCGATGATGATGAAAATGATAATGAAAACAACACACACGCCCATTTCCTTGCCGGGAATCGAACCTGGGCCCCATGCGTGGTAGTCAGCGAAGTTGAACAGATAACTATTCCGTACGATCACTCAAAAGTGTTGAAAAAGACTGGATTAAATAGTCAATGCAACGTTAGTGACTGTTGCTCCCATGACGTTGCTCTCGTATAGAGTTGAATAGTATTTCTTAACTATACTGCAATAATTTCACTAAAAGTAAAATTAAAATTTTGATTGAGGCCGAATCTGTTTAAAACGTTAACACAATAACTTAATCATGATCTATTGATTATTTGAGTGAAGTGTCTCTTGACGTGATATGTTAGTACTAAGATATATAATTCCGCAGTACTTCAATGGTTGTAGCCATTTTTGTCGTTAACATTTAGTTGTACAAAAGAAAAAAAAAAGTGACTGTTACACGTGTAATTTCATGTCCGGTAAATCCTCCACAACTGTTAACGATGCAAAATGTGGAAAAAAACTCATATTAATGTGACTTACAGTTTTAAAACTATTTTATGTAAGGTATCACAGTACTGTTCGGTGTAAAAAATGTTCCAATACAACCTTATGAAAAAAAATTATAGTCTAGAAAACGGTTACATGTCCCATACTATCTGATTTCCCTCTAGTCCTAGCATTTTTCTATTTAATTTCTAATATTTACTTTTGAACGTATTTGGCACGGAACTGAATACACTTTTGCAACGACAAACCAGTTTTCTGAATGCGTCATGGAAGCAGTAGTCATTCTGTTGTATATGGTATGTGAACTCCGCGGAACGAATTGCATGAAACACAATTCTGCCTGTTACTCACACACACACTCAGAGGGAGACCTTTCTGTCTGGGATATTCAATATGGGATGATTTCCCAGTTAGTACTGTGCCTCATGGGGATCCACACATAAAAGTTGTAAAGCGTATCAGCCAGAAAATTCCGAGAAAAATAGCTCTAAAGCTTTACGCGTAGCTCATACAGGGATAGTGCGAATGCAGCATTAACTGCAAGCGCCTCTAGCGGCAAGTGCGTAAAATATAATGCAGGAGCGACGAGGAGCCCATTGCAATCCGCTGCATGTTCTCGGTTTGGCGTCCGAAACTACAAGCCTAATTTATGTTGGCTTCCAAAATATAAAAGGGAACTCCTCATATTTCACTTCAGGTTATAACATTTTAATTGATTTTTAAGTAATTACAGTTCATTCTACCACTTTCAAACGAGATACTTAGCTTTTCAACATTACGATGCATGGGGGTTCTGCTCGCTGCAAATTTATCCTCCTGGGGCGTCGTGGTAGAAATAAATACTCGTTATGTACAATTTTTCACTTCTTCTTTAATTTGAAACCAAACTGCTTCTCCACCAAAACATTACAAAGTCAAACTTGCGTACAACAACAACAACACAGACTGACATAGATTCCAAAGCACTTTGCGAAAGCCAGAACTCGAACTCCCCCACGCAAGGCGGTGAGGCAAATATATAACATCGGTAATAATGACCTTACATTATGCATTGTTCATAACAATTGAATAGCCAGCCGCAGTGGCCGAGGAGACTGAGGCGCTTCATTCACGGTCTGCACGGCCACTACGGTCGGGGGTTCGAATCCCCTCCCCCGGGTATGGATATTTGTGACGTCCTTAGTTGTAGCCGTCCTTAGTTAGTTCATAAGTAGTTTGTAAGTTTAGGGACTGATGACCCCGTAGTTAAGTCCCATCAGCTTAACAAACATTTGAACATTTTGAACAATTGAATATACTAATTTACAATGAACAGACACACAAAGAAAACATTTCTTGTACACCAAAATAATCACAATATAAAATGAAAACTATACATACAATAATTTTACAAGGCACATATCGTTTTAAGACTTAATCACGCTACTTTTTGTTTGACAACAAACCAAATTGTTAAATGTCAATTAATTAGTTAACGAGTACATGATACATGTTCCTAACATATACTGAACTATCACATATCTCGGCCATTCTGAAAATAGGTTCAAAATCTCACGTCAATCAATATATACAAAGAAATACAATATAGGAATTTCGACTATTACATTAATTAACACAATTAGCTGTTCAATACAACTTGTTTATGAGCCTAACATATACATAATGCTATTTATTTTAATGTATTTATGTTTTACAAAAGTTTGTACCCTTCATCTGTCTATTTATTGAAATAATGTACGATGACAAAAGTATTGTTTATAGAACTGTCCGGAAACGTCTTATACAAATCTCTTAATTAATGAAATCTATCACTTGTTTTGATCACAGTATCACCGAGACACTGTCCTACACTGATTCCTAGACTGGCTATTTCGTTTGTAACTTCTCACGCAAAATATATCACTATTACACCAGACGATTCCGGGTCCGACGCAGACGGTATCGTACAATAACATTGAGATGAGAGGTCCAGCAGTATCGTCACAAGGTCTTCCACTATAAGGCCGCAATGGAACCAGCTTTGGCGACAGCAGTGTTCGTTCAATGGATTGGTCGGTGAAATAGCATTGGAACCAACGTTGGCTTGTCGGTATTGGGCCAATATGGGTACGTCGTCCACACATTGGCGCCAACGTTTCATTCTATTTCTTCGTCTGCGCGTCTCGAAACTCACTTTCTTCGTTCGTTCGTTCTTCGTCGCCATTTATTTTACAGTTTCAACATCTCGTTGTAAATATTATAAATGTATAAGAAAGTAATTCATTTGTGAAAGCAACCACAAAAATCGCGAAGCCACTGCAAAACTTAGACGCGATCAGTGAAATAAAATACTTTTTAGACTTTTCACACACTAAATTACTGAAGGTAATTTTTAAAATCAACATTACGTAACATCTCCTGTCAAGTTTCACATACTGCTTTGCAAACGTCAAGCACTACCAGTGATAATTCAAATGTTTGTGAAGCCTATGGTACTTAACTGCGGGGTCATCAGTCCCTAAACTTAACAAACCACTTATGAACTACCTTACACTAAAGACAGCACAAACATCCATGTCCGAGACGGGGCATTCGAACCCGCGACGGGGAATGGCCTCCCGCATCTCAGCATAGCGCCTCAATGCGCTCGGCCGCTCCTCCGCGGCCATTAATAATTACAGGGTTATTTCAAAAGTAAGTGTAGGCTTCCAAAACTGTCTCCCGTAGCAAGAAATCGAAGTGTCAATATCAGAAGAACTTCAGCAGGTATAGCATCCCTCCAAAACATCTCTTTCTTTTTTAAATTCAATCATTTAAAGTAGCTAGTCTAAGTTTCAATAATTACTTGTAATATATATTAAAACTTACTGATTTCTTAATTAATGTTCGGTAGGAAGAGATACAGCACGCTCTATCATTTACATATGTTTCCTTTTTTTAGGTTTTCAATGACAAGATGTAGTTATTGACACTCAAAACCGTTAATGCATCGGCCGCGATTTGTGCGTCAGATATGTTTACGTTGGCTCTAGACGAATTCAACTTTGCGCATTCGCAGTTGATGTCATATATTCTGTGAATATGAAAGAATAACAACTGCAAGATCAGAAGTGGCGTCTGTTCCGAAAGAACATATATACAATATGCCGATGACGGGCAATGATACTGTAACGCACAGACTTTTTGAGGGCACACAATGCTTGGCCGCAACGGCTGTGCCATAAGAAAGAAATCAGAGCAAAATAAAATTAAATATGTTATTCCGACCACGGATTCGAATTGCGAGTAAATTTACAAACTCCCCGTTACCAATAACAGACCGGACGGGACCTTAATTAAAAAGTAGCAAAATTAAAATAATTGATTTAGGAAGGTTTATTAATTTTCACCAACCAAGGCACATCACATACTGATTGCTTACTTAGAGGACAATCGAATGGAAGGGACAGAGTAATTTCTACATTACCCGTGTGGTTAATCTAGAAATTGCTCAAAATGGAGAATTTCCTGTAGCCGTTAAATTTAAAAGAAGCAACCGGAAGCGACGCCGTGGCGGAGGCATACCAGCTTTGTCCCGCGCTCCAAACAGGTGTCCCAACCTGAGTGTCCGAGACACAGTGCCGACCGTAAGGGTTAAGCTTCCCCAACGGTTCCTCTCCCCTACCTGTAAGGTTGATTACAGGGACTATTTCTGAACAGCGGAAGCACATTGCGGTGCCGTGCCCGAAGAACAGCCACGCACCGGCATTCGGTTGCAGAGCCTCGAAGTATCCACCTCGCGGACAGTCTAGGGCGGAAGTTACCGCCGTATTAGTAAAGTTTGACTTTGAGGACCGTCCGCGTCTGTTACAATGATGGTCGAGTGGAAGCATCTGGTTCACTTACCATTCAGTTTATAGGAATGTAAGCTTGGCCGTTTGGCCCCTGCTCTGATTTTAGTATTACGACGTCATGGCTATCAACATTCTGATTCAACCACCCTCCGCTCTCTCTATGGACTGCAAATGTTTCTGTATGAAATGGGCATATTTTTTTACTATTGTTAGTAATTTTTTGTCCTACAGCAAAGTATTATCGTGGCAAAATAGTCTTATTTATGAAATAATATTAAATATGCAACAGAGCTACCACAAATTTGTCATATCTCTATGATAGACAATTGTCTATTTGTTGTGTAACTTTCCTACTGTCCTCTTTTCAATTAATGAATCTTCAATAAGGCGACGAAACACCTGCCAAGAGAATAAGTCCGACGCCTCTACAGTCCAAGGACAGCAGATCAGCAGGTGAGTGTAACCTCCTGTCTGAGAGGAAAGGCGATAGGTAGCAACCCTTCTTGCTTAATCTTCTTTAGAAAAACTTCACCAGTTAGTGGGAGGGGTGGAGTTGTTTGGGGCCCTTACTCTTACGGGAATTACTTCCTGAAACTACGAGTTTGAGTATTATGGGCAGGGTAAGGCTGGGAATGTGATGGTGCGGTGATCAGTGTGTCCCCCTAGAGTTGTAGTGGTCATTGCAACTGCCTAGAAAGCAGGAGACCCGGGTTGGAATCTCCGGTGGATACAATTTTTCTGCTTTGCCCATTCGCAGTTGTTATATAGTCTGTAAATATGAAAGAAGAACTGCAGGAGCAGAAGAGACGTCTGTTCTTTCGGGACAGACGCTACATGTATATATAATTGAACTGAATGTTGGCTCCAATATGTGGACGCTGTCGGAAAAATATTGACCAATGAAACTTTCTGACAGATTAAAATTGCGTGCCGGAACTGGGACTCGAACCTGGGAACTTTGCCTTTCGCGGGCAAGCGCTCTACCGAATGAGCTATCCCGACACGACTCACGATGACGCCTCACAACTTCACTTCCGCCAGTACCTCGCCTCCTACTTCCCAAACTTCACAGAAGCTCTCCTGCGAAACATGCAAGGCTAGCACTCCTGGAAGAAAGGATATGGTGGAGACATGGCTTAGCCACAGCCTAAGGGATGTTTCCATATGTGAATATACTAATAATTTGAGAGGCTTACCAACCTAAATTCCTGATGTACGACGCAACTAAAATTTTGAGAGCCTAGTAATACATCGATGACGACGAAAGCCTTGCACATCATATAACCGTCGCCTATGATTATATATATATATATATATATATATATATATATATATATATATATATATATATATATATATATATATATATAAAGAAGTGTCCTCAGTATGTCACAGTGGTCAGCGCAACTGCCTAGAAAGCAGGAGACCCGGGTTCGAGTACTGGCTGGGTGCACATTTTCAGCTCTTCCCATTCGCAGTTGATGTCATGTATTCTGTGAATATGAAATAATAACAACAGCAGGATCAGAAGTGACGTCTGTTGTTTCGGAACAGACGTCACATGTGTATATAATTCAACTGTATGTTGGCTCCAATGTGTGGATATTATAGCAAAAATATTGTGCTATGTTGGCGCCAGCATTGGTACCAAATGTGTGGAAGCGGAGTAAATAATAGCGTAGACCTCCACAATAGTAACCATATCTTTGGAATAAGAGAGAAATGCTGTTCTCCATTTCGTGGGATGTGTACGATCGCCGAGCGACTGTATTGATTGTCGCGCAGTTGCCCAGAGCGTGATACCCAATCGCGGGAACCAACAAACGAGCCCGTATCGCGCGCGCGGTGCAAACATTGTTTGAGCGCATTTCGGAAAGGACGCGGGGAATTTACCGCCGCGGCACAGGGGAGTTAACGCGTCGGCGGGTGGTAGGCCTGCGATTTACGGCGGCGTCGGCCGCAGATAAGGCGCGGACCGCCCGCCGCCTTGCAGTTAATGAACGCCAGGCACGGAAACGCAAGGCGCTGGCGCCAACCGCCAGCAAGATAAGGGACGCCCGACTCGTGCCGAGTTCCTTTCTCCAGTCATGTCCGCATCCAACTTATAACAACCAGTGGCGGACAAGGCCGTCGGAAGACCGGGGCGGCGGCAGAACAAAATCAGGCCCCCCTGTCCACTTGCAAATTCATGAATTACTACGAAAAAGTAACTTTTCAGATCTCGAGCCCCCCCCCCCCCCGGTCCAGAGGAACAGAAAAGTCTAAGAAGAATAGCTTCCGAGATTTGGGGGGTCCCAGAACGAGATGCCAAGGGCGCGTAAGAAGGAAAAAAAAGAAAAAAAAAAGTGAAACTTTCTGGCAGATTAAAATTGTGTGCCGGAACCGGGACTCGAACCTGGGTCCTTTGCCTTTCGCGGGCAAGCGCTCTACCGACTGAGCTATCCCGACGCGACTCACGATGCCGCCTCCCAACTTTACGTCCGCCAGTACCTAGCCTCCTACTTTCCTTCACAGAAGCTCTCCTGCGAACCATGCAAGACTAGCCGGGAAGTTTCATATCGGCGCACACTCCGCTACAGAGTGAAAGTTTCATTCTAAAAACATCCCTTAGGCTGTGCCTAAGCCATGTCACCACCATATCCTTTCTTCTAGGAGTGCTAGTGTTGCATGGTTTGCAGGAGAGCTTCTGTGAAGTTTGTAAAGTAGGAGGCGAGGTACTGGCGGAAGTAAAGTTGTGAGGCGGCATCGTGAGTCGTGTCGGGATAGCTCAGTCGGTAGAGCGCTTGCCCGCGTAAGGCAAAGGTCCCAGGTTAGAGTCCCGGTTCCGCCACACAATTTAAATCTGCCAGGAAGTTTCATATCAGCGCTCATTCCGCTGCAGAGTGGAAGTTTCATTCTAAAAAAAAAAGTGGTTTGCAGGTATTTGGAGACCCGTCTTCCAAAACGCCCTCCGCCCTCTCCCCCTTCCCTTATTCCGCCACTGATAGCAACTCCGACTTTTGATTCACTTTAGGTTACGTTATAGTCTGATTTAAATTAGTTGTCACTTGACGTTTGCGGGCCAAAGCTACAGCGTTGTCACGTCAAGTACTGGCTGGCGGCAGCCGCCACAGCGCATCGCTCCACGCGGCGTAGAAAATCGCTTTAAAGCCTCTATCTTCTACAAGAATCGAGTAAAAAATTTCAAATTCACACACGATGTACGTATTTATAAAGTCTCACAGTATGTCAAAAATCTATCCTTGATTTTAATTAGGGCAAGAGCTGCGTTAATTTGTTTGAAACTATTAAAATTTTTCTAGTTCGCTAACAGCTTCAAACTTATCACTTCATATCTTAAAAACTATTGGTCTCAAAACAATATTTTTTTTCCTTTCATTGCTAAAGTAACACGCTTTGCAACGAATCATTAAAAGTTTTCGTAATGCATTGCGTTTCCGGTATATAAATTTCTGAAAACTACGTTTTTACGCATCTATGTCAATATTGAACTCGTAACAAGTATGATGTTTAAAATCTCTATTTCCTACAAACTTTACGTAAAAATTTTGAAATTTACATACAGTATCAATCTCAGTGATATTTCTAGGCACAAAAAAATATTTTCTTTATTTTACTTAGCGCCAGTTTTACATGGGCTATTGAAGTACGAGATTTTGGCGTCCGAAAAATTTTCCTTCTTTTCATTGCAGATCACGAAAACAATTTATTACACACATTGAATAACATCTTAGTGTCTACAAAAATAAATTTTAATTAAAATGCAGTGTAACTTACCATACGGAGGTGACGGGAGCTGGCTGAACAGTAATTTTTAGTCTCACAACAAGAATGAGATGTTAAACTAAATAAATTCACAAACACATTATTTGCTGGCAGTACGTACACTATACACTAATCAGACAACGGGAAAATACCGCTTAATTCAGAGTCACTGGAGCTATCTGTGTCGCTGCTGGTATTGACGGATATTATTAAGTCTTCGACGGATTGTTGTAAGGCACCTTCATTCTTCCAGGCTTCCTGAATCACTCCTTTCACATGATGCACTCACTACCTTTCGCCAGTCTTCTGGTGTCTGTTTCAACTGCCTCTTTCAACAGGCGTTCCACTTCAGTTAATGTCAATTTTCTATTTTCTACAGCAATATGCTGTTTAACCTGTGCCCAAATCAGCTCTATTGCGTTAAAGTGGCAATGGTAGGGAGGCAATCTGAGCACTTTACGCCCGTATTTTTTGGCTACTTCATCCACAATGTAAATGGGATTCTTTGGTTTGTGTTGTGATACAAGTTCTAATAATTCCACCCTTGTCAAATTGCCGTCGAACTGTATCTTACGTTTCAGTAGCCAGCAAACAATTTCGTTTTTCTTCGTTGCTTTTGTGGGTGCCTTGTCCTGGATAACTGAATGGTATGGAGCGTTATCCATAATAATTATAGATGTCTTCGTTAAGTTTTGAAGCACAGAGTCTTCAAACCATTTCACGAAAGTATTGTGGTTCATCTCTTCGTGGTAGTCGGAGGTCTTCTTTGAACTGAAAAAAAGCAGACAATTTGGGATGAAACCTTTTGAGTTTCCGGCATGCGCTACAATTATTCTCTTTCCTCTGCCTATCGGGGCTGCCATACTACCGTTGATGGTATCGTCCGCCCAACCTTTTTTTAAAGTGTGTCCTGCATTCACCCATGTCTCATCAAGCCAAACGATATCGTCAAAATTAGTCCCTACTAATTCTCTAAGAAAGCGGCATCGCCAAGCTGCAATATCTTGCCGTTCCATTAACAACTTTCTTCCAGAAATTGATTTATAGCGAAAACCTAACATTTTCACGATTCGTAACAAGGACGATTAACTGCCTTCAAACAGGTCCGCTGCTACAAGAGTAGCATGTAGTTTTTTGAGTGTCGGGTACTCCTTCCTCGAATAAAATGCGTATATCTGCCGTCGAATCGCATCTTCCTGAACAGAGTCGAGTTTTGTTACTCTCTTCTCGAGCCGCCTCTTCTTTCCAGGTGTCTCCAACTTCGATGATTCATCTGCGTCTTCTTTTGCGAATTTCTCCTTGCAGATCCTTATCACTGATCGCTCGCTGATTTGCAGAGCAGCTGCAGTTCGCTCCACCACTTTATCCAAAGGAGCTAAAAAAATGTTCAAATGTTTGTTAAGCTTAAGGGACTTAACTGCGGAGTCATCAGTCCCTAAACTTACAAACTACTTATCTACTACCTTATACTAAGGACGGCACAAATATCCATGCCCGAGGGGGGATTCGGACCCCCGACCGTAGTGGCCGTGCAGACCGTGACTGAAGCGCCTCAGTCCCCTCGGCCACCGCGGCCGGCCCAAAGGAGCAAGAGGCCCTCCTACATCCCTCTCTCTCTCTAAATACTCCCTCAGAGTATTCACGCACCTGACTCCGTATAACTACGCCATGTCCGCCACTTTTTGGAAGTTTCCGAGGTGAGTGCAGCCTCGGTCTTCCTCTCTTTCGACTACTTTCGTCGCACATCGTAAAGCACGCGAAGCCAAATTCACAGAAACCTGTCAGTCGCACGTATACAGCGGCTCACTGAGGACTGACTGCCACATGCCTTGGGCAGCGCGCAGCGGAACGGAAGTGAACACAGTGGGAGCCGACCGCGCCGACCACCCATTGGTTTATGGCTGGCGGAAGCCGTGCAGCCCGCTGCCTGTCAAGTGACAACTAGTTTAAATCAGACTATAGTAATACTAAAGGCCAACGGCCGTGCCACAGTAGATACACCGGTTTCTGTTACATTACCGAAGTTAACCACTGTTGGGTTGGCTAGCACTTGGATGGGTTACCGTCCGGATGTGCCGAGTGCCGTTGGCAACCGTGGTGCACTCGGCCCTTGTGAGGAGCTACTTGATGGAGAAGTAGCGGCTCCGGTCACGAAGACTGACATAACGGCCGGGAGTGCGGGGCGCTGACCACGCCCCCCTCCATACCGCATCCGTTGACGCCTTCGGTCAGAGGATGACACGGCGGCCGGTCAGTACCCCGTGAGTCCCCTGAGGCCTGTCGGACGGAGAGTAACACTGAAAGTAGACCCTTGCGATCGCCATTTGACAGCTCGAAATTTGAATGAAAATAACGGCTTAACCCTTCCTTTCGCACATTATGAAGTAAGCTTAGTAAAACTTCTAGTTAATGGCACTTACGTGTACTTTGCAAAATTTTAAAGTCGAATTTCTCGAGAATTTTTGAGAGTTGCGTCGAATGCCTTTGGCTGGTTCTGAACCGCATGTACCATACATACAAAGAAATTCTAAAACCCGGCACCCATGTGGTCTCTTGGTTAGAGTCGTTCGTTTTAGGTTGTACACAAGCGACCTGCCAAATCTGAGCCGAATCGGTCGGCCGCGTCTTTGTCCTTCCCCTCGTCAGCCTGGTCGGTGCGGCGTGTGGAGGCGTTGTGTGCAGGTGGCGAAGCCTCGTGCTGCTGACGCTGAGCTCCCTCGGCTGACAGGCGACGCGCCACTGAGGCGAGCCTGCGGGCAGTGGCAGTCTGCAGGCTCAGAGCGCTGGTACGGCCGCCACCGCTGCGTGATGGAGTGCGTGCGTGCGTTAGCGCCGAGGCGCAGCTGGTCGATAGCAGCCGCCGCGCCGCGCCGCGCTGTTCTCTGCCTGCTGTGCTGTGCTGTGCGACGCGGGGGCGGCGTGGCGTAGCGTGCCGGCCGGCCGAACCACGCGCCGCTAACGCCGGGCTGACGGCTGACGGCTGACGGCTCAACCAAACACCTGCCGCTGCAGCACCAGTAGCCAGGCGCCAGCACTGACAACTGCCCATGTTACCAACTCCTGCTGCGCAATTATCGCCACAGGTGGATTTAGACCTTGGATTGGGGACGGAGACTTTTGTATCCCAGCCTCGTCGCCACCTTTGTGTCTCGTTTCCGCCGGTTGTCGTAGGTGTCGTTGGCCGAGTAGAAAGAGACCGACACAGGAATAAAGGAAGCACGCGTGTGTAGGTACGGAGGTGACCAGCCAGTGGGACAGCAGAAACTAGAAACACTAGGCTAAATTAGAACAAGATATATGTTTTGTGGAGTCTTCGTAATACTTAACTTTTACATAGTTCTTGACTGCAGATTGCTGATACATAGTTTAGATAGAGGCCTGCCTACTGATGATTCCTAGTGCCTATCCGATAGCCAAGTCTTGTGCCTATCTGATTCCCAAGTGAACGATGCAGTCCAGTGGTGGCCACCAGCGGAGTCCTAGCAGAGGGCGCTCGTGGCTGACGTCGTAAGAACGCCGCGCCGTGCGTTCATGGCGGCGCGCGGCGAAAGTACGTGGCGCGCACTTCATACTTGTGCGACACCACAGAGACGTGTCATCCAAATGTTCAAATGTCTGTAAATCAATCGGACCAAACTACGTGGTCATCAGTCCGTTGCTTACAAACTACTTAAACCTAGGTAAACTAACCTAAGGACAAACACACACACCCATGCCCTAGGGAGGACTCCAACCTGCACGGCGAGCAACCGCGCGCTCCGCAGTGAGACGCCTTAGACCGCTCGGCTGCTCCACCGCGGCCGTGTTGTCCCTACGTGGTGCAGACCAGACGTGCTGTCTCTCTAGCTACATAACGCTCTGAAACGATCCGCTACATCCCACGACGGAACGTGCTGCTCATCGTGATTTGCTTTGCGACCGTAGCGCTCTCAAGCGCTCGTTGCGAACTGGCGCGTAGATTTGTTGTTGTTTTTCTTTGTATATCTTATGGGACTTAATTGCGGGGTCATCAGTCCCTAAACTTACAAACTACTTATGAACTAGCTAAAACTAAGGACGGCACAAATATCCATGCCTGAGGGGGGATTCGAACCCTCGACCGTAGTGGCCGTGCAGACCGTGACTGACGCGCCTCAGTCCCCTCGGCCACCGCGGCCGGCGGCGCGTAGATCATTGTGTTTACAAAGATGGAAGTGATACTGAACAGTTCAAATTTCTAGGTGTGCATATAGACAGTAAGCTGTCATGCTAAGCCCATGTTCAGGATCTTGTTCCAAATCTAAATTTTGCTATATTTACTACTTACATCTCAAGTAAGTGATTTTTCAACACGAAAAGTAGTCTGTTACACTTACTTTCACTCACTTATGATCTATGGCATTGTTTTTTGGGGTAACTTGCCTGATGCAAAAAGGATATTTCTGGCTCAAAAAAGGGCGGTTTGAGCAACATGTGGTGTAAGTTCACGAACGTCATGTCGACCCCTTTTCAGTAGTCTGGGAATTTTGACACTGGCGTCATAATACGTTTTTTTCTTTAATGTCGTTTGTTGTTAATAATATCAGCTTATACCCACGAGTTAGTAGCTTTCACTCGGTGAATCTACATTTGCATCACACCACCTTGACACTTGTGCAGAAAGGTGTACAATATTCTGCGGCATCCATTTTCAATAAACTGACACAAGAACTAAAGAATCTTAGCACTAATCCACACGCTTTCAAATCTAAATTGAAGAGTTACATCATGGCTCGCTCCTTTTATTTTGTCGAGGAACTCCTAGAAAAGTTAAACAATTAAGCTAATTTCTTTCTTTCTTTATTGATTCTTTTCACTTTGT
Organism: Locusta migratoria; assembly: GCA_026315105.1. NCBI lineage: Eukaryota > Metazoa > Arthropoda > Insecta > Orthoptera > Acrididae > Locusta > Locusta migratoria. Next base: position 219,155,237 of record CM048750.1, on the reverse strand, counting down.
CTTAAGATTGCCGTGTGCAAAGTACTACTTAACAATTTTCTATTACCATTCTTGTGTAACAATGTATTGACTTGGTCCCTGACCATGGAGTCTCACTCCTTAATTGGGTCCTATGGAACAGAAAAAAATATAAATAAAATTACACGGTGTCTCTGTTACCGATCGTCGTAGGAAAAAAAATGCTTTCTTATGATGTAATTCTTCATGCTTTCCCGGCGAGATCTTGACATTTTGGATAAACGGGATTACTGCCGGATGTATGCGTCGTTCTTGCACAATATTTCGGCCGCGTAACTCGCTGCCTTCTTCAGGTGCTACCTGAGACTGCCGTTTTTGGAGGACCTGGTCCAGTATTTATGCCCAGCACACGCTAGGCGCTCTGTCTGCGGTCCGCGCCCAGCTGGCGCTGCTTGTAGGGTGTTGTCTCTTCCCTGGCGTTCCGTCGGACGTCCGCGCCCCAATCGGCCGCCATCTGTGGCAGCGGCACCTCTCTGTGGCCCCTCCCACGTTGGCTGCTCCCTCTGCGGTCCGCGCCCGTCCGGCGCTGCTCCTGAGGTGTTGTGGCTTCCCTTGTGCTCCGACGGACGTCCGCGCCCATCTTGTCCACCATCTGTGGTCGGTGCAGCTGTCTGAGGCCCTTCTGGCGTCAGACGCTCTGATCTTGGTCCGTACCCGCCTCGCGCCTCTCCTGAGGCGTTGTGGCTGCACAGACGCTCCAACGGACGTCCGCGCCCGTCTTGGCCGACATCTGCTGCTATGGCAGCTGTTTGAGGCCCGTCCGGTGTCAGGCGCTCCATTCTCGGTCCGCGCCCGCCTAGCGCTACTTCTGAGTTGTTTCTACTTCTTGTGGAGTTATTTGGTCCCTTCCGCTGGGCCTTGACAAGTTCCAGAGCCGGACTCCACGCTGTACTTAGCTGGTAACCGCTATCTCGGTTTATTAGGTTGTCAGTGACCTTTATTTCGATGGCCTCCTTTATGATGCTGTCCCAGAATCTTGGGGTCTGTGTCACAATTTTGGTTTTGTCATAGTCCATTGTGTGGCCATACTCTAGACAGTGCTCTGCTATGGCTGACTTGGTTGCCTGTCCGAGTCTGGTGCACCTCTGGTGTTCTTTGCACCTTATATTCACCGTCCTGATTGTCTGGCCGATGTATGTCATCCCGCACTGGCACGGGATACTGTAAATGCCTGGTTTACGTAGCCCCAGGTCATCTTTCACACTTCCCAGCATTGTCCCAATTTTGGCAGGTGGGTAGAATATGCTCTTAATATCATACTTCATAAGAATTCTGCTGATCTTCGCAGAAATAGGACCAGCATATGGTAGGTATGCCACCTTCTTTGCCTCCTCCGGCTCCTCCTCTGTATCCTGTGGTTGGCTGGTTGTATGAAGTGCCCTCTGGATGTCTCTGGAGGAGTATCCATTTCTGCTGAAAACCAGCTGAAGGTGTTCAATCTCCGTGGCAAGATTTTCTGGATCTGACAGAGCTTGGGCCCTGTGCACTAGAGTTTTCAAGACTCCATTCTTCTGTGCTGGGTGGTGGCAGCTACTGGCTTGAAGATATAAGTCAGTGTGGGTGGGTTTTCGACACACACTGTGCCCCAGAGTGCCGTCTGCCTTCCTCTTGACCAGGACATCCAAGAATGGGAGCTGCCCATCCTTCTCTAGCTCCATAGTGAATTTTATACTCGGGTGGCGCGAGTTTAGGTGTTCCAGGAACTCCTCCAGCTTCTCCCTGCCATGGGGCCAAATGACAAATGTGTCATCAACGTACCTGAAGAAGCACTTGGGTTGATAAGTGGCTGATGCAAGTGCCTCCTCTTCGAACCTTTCCATGAAAAGGTTGGCTACCACTGGTGATAATGGGCTGCCCGTTGCCACTCCTTCCGTTTGCTCATAAAACTGACCCCCGTAAAGAAAATAAGTCGAGGTCAGTACATGCATGAACAAGTCAAGCAGGGCACCATCGAACTTTTCCCCGATGAGATTGAGTGAGTCAGTCAGTGGCACTCGCGTGAAGAGCGACACCACATCGAAACTGACCAAGATGTCTGAGTCCACAGTGTGTAGCTGCCTCAGGCGTTGCAGGAAGTCCTCCGAGTTTCGAATGTGGTGGGTGCATTTACCCACATATGGTGCCAGTTTCTTCTTCAGGTATTGTGCAGTGGGGTAGGTTGCTGCACCGATGTTGCTGACAATAGGTCGGAGAGGGACTCCCTCCTTATGGACCTTGGGGAGTCCATAGAGTCTAGGTGGTACAGGCGCTTTGGCCTGAAGTTTCTTGATGAGCTGTTCGGGTAGACCTGTCTCCTTCAGCAACATCCGGGTCTTCTTGTCCACTTTTTCTGTGGGGTCACCCCCTAGAGGTTTGTATGCAGTGTCCTCCAGATCCTGCGAAGATCAGCAGAATTCTTATGAAGTATGATATTAAGAGCATATTCTACCCACCTGCCAAAATTGGGACAATGCTGGGAAGTGTGAAAGATGACCTGGGGCTACGTAAACCAGGCATTTACAGTATCCCGTGCCAGTGCGGGATGACATACATCGGCCAGACAATCAGGACGGTGAATATAAGGTGCAAAGAACACCAGAGGTGCACCAGACTCGGACAGGCAACCAAGTCAGCCATAGCAGAGCACTGTCTAGAGTATGGCCACACAATGGACTATGACAAAACCAAAATTGTGACACAGACCCCAAGATTCTGGGACAGCATCATAAAGGAGGCCATCGAAATAAAGGTCACTGACAACCTAATAAACCGAGATAGCGGTTACCAGCTAAGTACAGCGTGGAGTCCGGCTCTGGAACTTGTCAAGGCCCAGCGGAAGGGACCAAATAACTCCACAAGAAGTAGAAACAACTCAGAAGTAGCGCTAGGCGGGCGCGGACCGAGAATGGAGCGCCTGACACCGGACGGGCCTCAAACAGCTGCCATAGCAGCAGATGTCGACCAAGACGGGCGCGGACGTCCGTTGGAGCGTCTGTGCAGCCACAACGCCTCAGGAGAGGCGCGAGGCGGGTACGGACCAAGATCAGAGCGTCTGACGCCAGAAGGGCCTCAGACAGCTGCACCGACCACAGATGGTGGACAAGATGGGCGCGGACGTCCGTCGGAGCACAAGGGAAGCCACAACACCTCAGGAGCAGCGCCGGACGGGCGCGGACCGCAGAGGGAGCAGCCAACGTGGGAGGGGCCACAGAGAGGTGCCGCTGCCACAGATGGCGGCCGATTGGGGCGCGGACGTCCGACGGAACGCCAGGGAAGAGACAACACCCTACAAGCAGCGCCAGCTGGGCGCGGACCGCAGACAGAGCGCCTAGCGTGTGCTGGGCATAAATACTGGACCAGGTCCTCCAAAAACGGCAGTCTCAGGTAGCACCTGAAGAAGGCAGCGAGTTACGTGGCCGAAATATTGTGCAAGAACGACGCATACATCCGGCAGTAATCCCGTTTATCCAAAATGTCAAGATCTCGCCGGGAAAGCATGAAGAATTACATCAGAAGATTCTACGGGGAGGAGATGTATCTTAACATCAAGAAGCTGGATAAGCTTCGGCAGAGAAAGGGGAGGATGCTGAGTTCTCTCAGTTTCCTACTAAGATGCCGAGAGGGGGATGTAGTTCCAGTTTTCGCCATGTTCAAGCATCATGTTAACACCAGAGCGGCGAACAGGATAAAACACCGAGCCAGCCTTGCGTTGGTAAGAGAAAGAGTGCGTGACATGCGCCATCGACTTGATGTCACGTCCAGGGAATTGCTGTATCTCCACCTTTCCATAGCAGCTACCCTGACCCGAGAAGACTGGGACCAGGTTGATGGTGCCTCCTGGTCTTTGGCTGAATGCACCATGAGGAAATCAACAGCTTGTCAACAGACCAAGTTTGAGCGCCTCAACAAAAGGTTACAACAGGACGGGGACACAAGGACGGTGGTCAACCTGAGTGACAAGCAGCTCGATGAGGCCACTTCAAAAGTACTCAGCAAGGGCCTCAATTTTGCAGTTACTCCCAGAAGCGTACCTGTCGCTGCATTCATCAGTGCTGTTGAGCAAGTGGTCAACACACTACCTTCCAGTGTGTCTGAAGAGATCCGCAGGGAGACTTGCAGGGCACTCACCAGGACAAAGCCCGCCAAATGCAACATCTCGAGCGAGGAGAGAGCGGCACTCAGACAGCTACGGGAGGACGACAGCATTGTAGTTCTGCCAGCTGATAAGGGTAACTCCACAGTCATCCTAAACAAGTTGGAGTATGAAAGCAAGGTGCAACAACTTCTGGAGGACACTGCATACAAACCTCTAGGGGGTGACCCCACAGAAAAAGTGGACAAGAAGACCCGGATGTTGCTGAAGGAGACAGGTCTACCCGAACAGCTCATCAAGAAACTTCAGGCCAAAGCGCCTGTACCACCTAGACTCTATGGACTCCCCAAGGTCCATAAGGAGGGAGTCCCTCTCCGACCTATTGTCAGCAACATCGGTGCAGCAACCTACCCCACTGCACAATACCTGAAGAAGAAACTGGCACCATATGTGGGTAAATGCACCCACCACATTCGAAACTCGGAGGACTTCCTGCAACGCCTGAGGCAGCTACACACTGTGGACTCAGACATCTTGGTCAGTTTCGATGTGGTGTCGCTCTTCACGCGAGTGCCACTGACTGACTCACTCAATCTCATCGGGGAAAAGTTCGATGGTGCCCTGCTTGACTTGTTCATGCATGTACTGACCTCGACTTATTTTCTTTACGGGGGTCAGTTTTATGAGCAAACGGAAGGAGTGGCAACGGGCAGCCCATTATCACCAGTGGTAGCCAACCTTTTCATGGAAAGGTTCGAAGAGGAGGCACTTGCATCAGCCACTTATCAACCCAAGTGCTTCTTCAGGTACGTTGATGACACATTTGTCATTTGGCCCCATGGCAGGGAGAAGCTGGAGGAGTTCCTGGAACACCTAAACTCGCGCCACCCGAGTATAAAATTCACTATGGAGCTAGAGAAGGATGGGCAGCTCCCATTCTTGGATGTCCTGGTCAAGAGGAAGGCAGACGGCACTCTGGGGCACAGTGTGTGTCGAAAACCCACCCACACTGACTTATATCTTCAAGCCAGTAGCTGCCACCACCCAGCACAGAAGAATGGAGTCTTGAAAACTCTAGTGCACAGGGCCCAAGCTCTGTCAGATCCAGAAAATCTTGCCACGGAGATTGAACACCTTCAGCTGGTTTTCAGCAGAAATGGATACTCCTCCAGAGACATCCAGAGGGCACTTCATACAACCAGCCAACCACAGGATACAGAGGAGGAGCCGGAGGAGGCAAAGAAGGTGGCATACCTACCATATGCTGGTCCTATTTCTGCGAAGATCAGCAGAATTCTTATGAAGTATGATATTAAGAGCATATTCTACCCACCTGCCAAAATTGGGACAATGCTGGGAAGTGTGAAAGATGACCTGGGGCTACGTAAACCAGGCATTTACAGTATCCCGTGCCAGTGCGGGATGACATACATCGGCCAGACAATCAGGACGGTGAATATAAGGTGCAAAGAACACCAGAGGTGCACCAGACTCGGACAGGCAACCAAGTCAGCCATAGCAGAGCACTGTCTAGAGTATGGCCACACAATGGACTATGACAAAACCAAAATTGTGACACAGACCCCAAGATTCTGGGACAGCATCATAAAGGAGGCCATCGAAATAAAGGTCACTGACAACCTAATAAACCGAGATAGCGGTTACCAGCTAAGTACAGCGTGGAGTCCGGCTCTGGAACTTGTCAAGGCCCAGCGGAAGGGACCAAATAACTCCACAAGAAGTAGAAACAACTCAGAAGTAGCGCTAGGCGGGCGCGGACCGAGAATGGAGCGCCTGACACCGGACGGGCCTCAAACAGCTGCCATAGCAGCAGATGTCGGCCAAGACGGGCGCGGACGTCCGTTGGAGCGTCTGTGCAGCCACAACGCCTCAGGAGAGGCGCGAGGCGGGTACGGACCAAGATCAGAGCGTCTGACGCCAGAAGGGCCTCAGACAGCTGCACCGACCACAGATGGTGGACAAGATGGGCGCGGACGTCCGTCGGAGCACAAGGGAAGCCACAACACCTCAGGAGCAGCGCCGGACGGGCGCGGACCGCAGAGGGAGCAGCCAACGTGGGAGGGGCCACAGAGAGGTGCCGCTGCCACAGATGGCGGCCGATTGGGGCGCGGACGTCCGACGGAACGCCAGGGAAGAGACAACACCCTACAAGCAGCGCCAGCTGGGCGCGGACCGCAGACAGAGCGCCTAGCGTGTGCTGGGCATAAATACTGGACCAGGTCCTCCAAAAACGGCAGTCTCAGGTAGCACCTGAAGAAGGCAGCGAGTTACGCGGCCGAAATATTGTGCAAGAACGACGCATACATCCGGCAGTAATCCCGTTTATCCAAAATGTCAATGCTTTCTTATGCTTGCATGTGGCATGCAATGGTCTTACAGAAATTGTATTTTTTTCTTCAAGAAACACGAAGACGGTACATTTATCTGAAAGCGGTTGACAATAATAGCGAAATTTACGATAAAATAACTTTTGTCAAAAATTCTTTAAAAAAATTGTCGACGGTTAAATAAGTCATTTGCACCAGCTCCAATTGTCTTGCTCTTATACTCAAATTTTCCATGTTTTTAGATATTCTGCATATTCGGAGATAATAGTTTCTGACCAATACATGTTATTTATTATACACGCGGGACAACGCCTCAGCTCGACAATGATCGTTGTGATAATGTTTGCTTTTAGTTTTGTATCCTACACTGCATCTGCTTCCGTAAACACGTGCGTTTCCACGTCACTTGAGAGGACGGCTTTAGGATAATTTGAGCAGCTGTGGCGTCTTACTGGCGCACGTGGTTACTCAGCAGGCTTTGGTTCCAGCTTTAATTGTGTCTTCCAGACAACAATCACCACCTGAGGGATGGCAGCTAGCTCTAAATGTAGATAAATGTAAGGTGAGTAGGACAAACAATCCGTAGTGTTAGAATACAGCATTAGTAGCGTCCTGCTTGACAGAGTCGCGTCAATTAAATGTCTAGTCGTAAAGCTGTAGAGCGGTATCAAACAGAACGAGCATACAACAACAGTCGTGCAGAGGGCGGATGGTCGGCTTCGATTTATTAGGAGATTTTTTGGAAGACTAGAATCGTCCGTAAAGGAGACCGCATGTAAAATACTTGTACGACCCCGTCTTGAGTATTGCTCATGTGTTTGGAATCCCCATCAGACCACTTCAAACGAAGACATAGAAGCATTTCAGAGAATAGTGGCTAGGTTCGTTAATGGTAGACTATCAATGCGCGAGTGTTACTGAACTGCTTCGGGAACTGGAAAGAGTCGATTGAGCAAGGAGACGTTCTTTTCGAGAAACACCGTTGAAGAATTTTAAGAGCTGGATTTCAAGCTGGCCTCTGAACGATCCTACTGCCGCCAACTTACACTAAGGACCACAAGATCAGATTATCGGTCGCAAAGATGCATGCAAGTATTCCTTTTCCCCTCGTTCTATATGGGAATGGAACAGGAAGCCAGTGACTATTAGAGCATGTCTGTAGGTGTTGATCACCAACCGCAGAGTATGTACGACGATTGTAACTAAATAGTAGCAACACTGCTGAGGAGACTGCAATGGAATCTACTACTGTCGCTGATAGCACACGTTGTTGACATACCTACCTCACCTCCGAGCAAATGGTCTCGCCCGCCCCACGTCACCGGCGTGCGCACAATCGAGGGACACACAATCACTTGTGAACGAGCGGTAAAACGTAACGGTATCACTATGTACGACTGTCATGGTCAAAGCACAGTATTATTGTTCACCTGCCACCTACTTCGCGAAAGAAGCGGCAAAGGGGGCGATGGGGGCGCTGCAGCCATAGCGTGCGATTTGTGGAAGTTCGAGACGGACGGGATGCGAACACGGGTAGCCGAGTGCTTAAGGCGACTGCGGGCCACAAAATGGAGATCTGGGTTCGATTTCCGGTCCCGCTCACATTTTCACTTTTCGCCAATGTGTTATTGTAATGTTCCGATGCAGCTAATGGAAATATTTTCCTTCCTAATCCTTCTCACTTTCCTTCCTTAATCAATAATTTGCAAATGCAATGTAGATGCGAACCAGGTGTCGTATCTATAATAAATATAATTTTATACACAAACTTATTTATGTTTAATGCATTCCTAACATAATTTTTATGGAATCAATAGCATGAAAAATAACAAAAAGGATGGAGCTTTTAACATCTGTTACTTCTCGAGAAATTGCGAAGTTTACGCTTGAAATAAATGAAGCACGCAGCTAGCCGCGGCGGATTAGCCGTGCGCACTGAGGCTCCGTGCTGCGGTGCGTGCGGCCGTTCGCCGTCGGGGGTTCGAGTCCTCCCTCGGGCATGGGTGTATATGTTGTCCTTAGGTTAGTTTACCTTAAGTAATTTGCGAGCTGAGTCCCACAGATTTACAAACATTTGAACATTTTTGATTCCGGGCAGCCTGAGATTCACCCTTGAGTCTCGGGACGTGCACTACCAACACCGTCTGTAGAGAAGGCCTCCGCGCTGGCGTGCCACGTGATGCACAGTAGGCGGCGGTCGCGCAGCTCACTGGCTGGCTGATGGGGCGCAGCCCACCGCCTCACACCGGCCAGCCAGTGAGCTGCGCGACCGCGGCCTACTGTGCATCACGTGGCACGCCAGCGCGGAGGCCTTCTCTACAGACGGTGTTGGCGCTACCCACCTGCTTCATTTATTTTCAAGCAATTTCTTCGGAAGTAATTGTCGATTAAAGAAAACATAAGCTGGCGTTCAAAATAATATTTAAATATAGATTGAGAAACTCTGAGACGGTTTTTCGTCTTGATTATGTCCAAGACATTAAAGATAAACGTGAAGCAAAGAATTAAAATTTTTAAAATTTGTGATGCGGCCGGGGTTCGAACCCGAACCACAATGCTTACTAGGCAGACGTCTTACCGTTTAACGTCGAACGGTAAGACGTCTGCCTAGTAAGCATGGAGGTCCGGGTTCGATTCCCGGCGCCACAAATTTTAAAAATTTTAATTCATTGCTTCACGTTTATCTTTACAAAACGTAAACAAATATTATTTTAATCTCTCACAGTATTTACTTTGATAATCTCCTGCCGTACGTTTTTCAGCAGCTATTGTTGATCCAGAGATATTTGGAGTGAAGAATTGTAGTGGGACGCTCTGTATACAAAGAGTTAGACCACTGTACTTCGACACAATGTAGTAATACCACGATGCAGTCACCTTATTAGATTTTGCGATGTTTTTGTTGATGGTTGCCTTCAGCCGGAAGCCTGCCTTGTCGCAGCCTTGCACGCTCGCCTGTCGCGTATTTCTCCCTCTATACTCGCTGCCTGCCGTGTCGTGGCACGGCGCGGCCGTCGGCCCGTGTCGTAGTTTATCGACTGCGGCCGTGCCGCCACGTGCACACAAATGCAGCCGCGCGCCGCTTCTGGGAACATCGCCGTGCATTTGCGTCGCCGTCTCTGCAGGTGGGCTTTCCTGGAAGGCGGCCGGGACCGCAGGGGGGTCAAGGCGCCATACGCAACGGGGGGCAGGCACCGCACCCTCTGCAGCCAGTACTGCAAAGTTTCGTGCTTTTAGTGCTGTTAACTGTTGCTAAGGCCGCAGCGCCCTCACTAAAGACGCACGTCACAGTTATTAGAACTACGTATATTTGTATGAACTACTCCACCCCAGTCAGCCTGGCGCAGCAGAAGTGAATCCATTTTTAGCCGATTTTAAAAAAGGAGGTGGTTCTCAATTCGACTATTATTTTTATTTACCTCAGAACCTACGACTGTGTGAAACGATTCTGATGATTCTTTTTTTATTTGAAAGATGGTGCTTCCCGTGTGATCCCGTTTCAATTTAGCCCAATTCTGACAATGGCATCAATAAGAAAACCATTTTAGCACCTGTATTTTGGGCTACCTAACTGCTGAACGAAGGCAGATGCAAAAGACAGATATTCCAGCCCTGTGACAAAGGGAGAGTGCCGTAATAAAATTAATCTCGTGATTTTGACAGCATATTCGACCCTTATGGGAAATTACGAATAGAATTATATCGGTCGCTGCTTGATCGGCCCAGTGCCTTACAAGTAGTATAAATTAATTGCCAATTCAATCACAGAAAATGAATTTTCCCCTACAAGTAAGAACCTCCACAAGCTTGGCTGACATCTTGACTCCCAACTGGCGGAGGATTTATAATTTCATCAAGTCCCAAAGTCCCATTTAATTTATACGTAAATGAAGCAATATGACATACTGCTGAAAGTCCCGTTTGGCTGTTAGTTTAAATTCGCTTCTTCCTCACCAACGGTGGAGGGACGCACACCTTCGAGCCGTTTGGCTGAAGAACCGCTATTCCAGGTGTCCCAACCGCCCAGGGCGCCGACCCTGCCCGCACGGGCCGGGGGAAGGGCGCGGAAAGCGCGTTGTCAGGTTGGCTGCGAAGCCCCACTTCTTCTCGGCGGAGCGATACAGAGTCCTGGAGTGACGGACATAAAAATGACGGGAGACGCTCCCGACGCCCCAGTCATGCGCAGTTCTACGCCAGTGATAGTTGAGCCATCAGTCGTCCGCTATTTATCGGTTATGTTTCCGCCGGGGCGAGTAAACGCGTTCGCCAATCAACGGGCGAAAGTGTACGGAATGTTCAGAACGTTATCGATAGGACTGTAGCCGTTGCCCTGCCTGGGCTGCTCCGTTAACTCTCAAATATACGTAATGTTTCTCAACGCCCCCCCCCCTCTCTCTCTCTCTCTCTCTCTCTCTCTCTCTCTCTCTCTCTCTCTCTCTCTCTCTCTCTGCTAGGGGTTGTGATATTTCAGTTTGAATGATTTTTACTGATTTGACTTTCATAGTGTCTTGATCCTGCAGCGAGACTAGTTATTATTTCCATATTTGATTACAGAAGTAACCTTCTTTAATGTGTAACAGGCTACCTCACATTCCTCTTGCTTAAAGGGACAATACAGACAATTATACCAGGTAAACCTGTTTGCTTACTTGGTCTGTAACTCCTCAACTGCTGTCCTATTACTAACATCAATAGCACTGAAACGCTGCTAGAAGAGACGGAGTTCGATGCCAGCCACGGTCAGGCAGCAGCAGACGTTTATGTGAGGTATTGGTCGCCACTTCTCCCGGGGGAGCAAATAGCAAGCAGCCATTTCCATAAAACATTCCCACCAGACAACCAAGTGCTACACCATGCAAGTCTTAAATTTGCATTAGGTATGTGCGCGACAAAAGGACGAATAACTCAATATCACGCCAACCGATTTCAATGATTCTTTCTTTTTATTGGAAAGAATGTACTTCAAGGGTAGTTTGATGAATGTTTCGTTACGTTCTGAATATGTAATCCATGACAAAGTAACGGCACTCTTCAATTCTTAGGAGCAAATTAACGATACTCGGCCGAATATTTAATAAGCTATCCGGATATTTGAGTCACCTACCGTACCTTCGTCATTGTCAACTATTTCCCTGTTCAAAATGTTTTTCATGTAAAGCCGCATTTTTGAAAGTCTATTTTTGCGCTCTTCGCAAGTCTCTTCTGAAATTGTCCTCGAGGTCTATTTTCTCTGTTGATTAATTTAGACAATATTGTCGATGGAGAAGAACAGCGATCTATTTGCTACAATTAATAATACAAAAACAGACTTGATCGCAAAAATTAACAGTGTTTATTGACCGGTTTCGACCTGATGTAGGTCATCTTCGGAATAAAATGTAGCCCATGTGGCCAGTGCTGGAATGGCTGGGCTGGGCTGTCCTGGCTGTTGAACAGTTATCAGCTGGCAGCAGAACACTTAATTTTTGCGATCAAGTCTGCTTCTGTATTATTAATTCCTCTGTTGACATAGCCGTTTCTCCCTGACAGTCACTGACGATTTTATTGCGCTAAAAATAATACGAAATGCTGTGTCGTTTTTCTTAGCAATATCTAGTTCTACTATTAATTATTTCATGCACCCCACGTTTTTAGCTTTAATTTATAGAAGTTAGTAGCTATCTTTATGGGGTTAGAAATTTGCATGGGTCAAAAAGATGTTATACATTTTAGTTGATTTTAAAAAACCTGTTTTATTACAAAATTATTTAAACTTCTATTTTCTGGTTTTAAGTCAAGTCTGTATGAAATTTTAAATCGATTTCAAACATTATGATGATATTAAAGCAGATGTGTTTGCTCTTCCGCGTATCAATCACAAAATTGTTTTCTCCTGTGTATATCGCATGAAAAGACCAGATACGTAATAACTAGAAACACTCGAGTTCACACGTAGTTTACCGTCATCATTCTAACCGCGAAACATTCGTAACAGGAACAAGTGAGGAGAGAAATAGCAGTGGTACAAAGCGTGCCCTCCGCCACACACCAAGTAAGAAAACGATTCCACATGTTCTGGCCTGGCCTCTAACTCATCGGGAAAACCAGGTAACATTGCTTTTACCACGCATTTGGAATTAAAGATTTTTTCGCACATTGCGCAACCAAATGGTATGAATCCACCCGAGAGACTCGCCAGTTGGCGTGGTAACTAATTGCGGCGACTCCGCGATGTCGCTACTCAAGTATCCTCGTCTGAATGACTCCATTTAACTACACACGCCGCATCTCGTAGTCCTAAGTGGCTCGAAGGTTTGAGTAACCCGCACGTAAATGGAGCCAAAGTGCTGACGGAATTCTTTCGGCAGCTTGTTTTTGTCAGCGCTCTAGACCCGGTTCTACCTGCCCTGTGCGTAAATCCGTCCCTGTTTGTCAGTGGTATTGCCGACAGTCTTAACTTTTAGTCAGTTTTCTTGTGGTCGCTTTTTTCATCCCGTGTGCATTTTAATGGTACATTATAGTGGGTGGTATTATTTTGTTCCTTATAAGGTAGGGACGAGGAAAGTGATGGTGGCCACCTCAGTCCCGCGACTGGGAGGGGGGAATGGAGCAGGAACTCTAAAAATATTTTCTCCTGATACTGATGCCCTAGTGCTAGCGACGAATACGTGGTTTGTTGTCTCAGGAGGTAGGACACGTGAGATTTCTGTTCGTATGGCATTTCAAGCGTGAGGTCACAAGCGCGCTGATGCTATGATTGAGTTGCATTCTTTCTCAGGGACTGATACCACCAGATCATTTCATGGTAAAACGAAAACAAGTTTCTTTAATACATTTATATGAGCTGGTGAGACAGTTCTTGACGCTTTGTCATCACTGGGAAAAGAAGATTTAATGAAGAAACGATCAGAGTACTAGAAGCTTTTATATGCTCTGTATATTTAAGAAACTCGAAGATGATATTCCTGAAAGAACTGGGGTGGTGGTTTTATACCAAAAACCAGATCGACGGATCATGCATGCCTCCAACACAAGATACTCTGCGTCAGGCCATATAAAGAGCAGTAATGTGTGATATTCCTTGTGGACCCGAAGAACTTCTCTCAGCAGTCAAATGTTCATGTGGTCAATCAAAATGTGCTCCGGCGTGCAAAAGTGCCCTATATAAACTTCCTTGCACAGGCGGGTGTTCCTGCTCTGCTGACCCACAGAAATGCTGTAATGTGAGCGAAGAAGTAGATTATTATGAACTTACAAATGGAACAGACTTCTGTGACGATTCTGATGTTAATGATAATGGCGAAGAACTTCAGTTATGGATACGAATAGAGTAAAGAGGAGAGTAACTTGTGAATTCACTCCAGAAGAAGAGTATCCTTTATTTTTCAGCAAATGAATGTAATAATAAAACACAAGACTGGTTTAATTAACCCGTGACAGTTAAAATATATTCCTAAAATAATAATGAACTACAGAAATAATAATACCGATTGTTTTTCTTGAATGCAATTTTATGTTTTGTATACTCTTTCTTTCCTTAAGTGTTATATAAAAACTATTTTCAAAATAAAAATGTTTTCTTATTTCATGCTACTTTTATATTTTAATTTACTAATCTGGTATAAACAATTAATATTGATTATTTTGTCAAATGTAATACATACTTCTCTAGAGGAATCCTTTTTTTTTTTTCTTTCTTTTTTTTTTAATTTTACCCAAACCGGCTTCGTTTACGTAAAAATTGCTAATAACATAATTTGTAGGTAGTATGCAGTTAGACCTTTCTTTTTTAAAAAAGAAAATTAAAATCGAATGATTAGGAGCGAAGTTACAAGGATTTAAGCACACGATGACTCCCCAGTTTCCCTACCCCCTCCCCCCTCCCAGTCGCGGGTCTGAGATGGCCACCATCACTTTTATTAAGACCTACCTTATAAGGAACAAAATGATACCGCCCACAATACTGTACCATTAAATTGCATACGGGACACCACAAGAAAACCCACATTTCACGAGAAGGGCACGACACGAAATTGTGAAGCGAACGCCTGTGCAGAGCGCTGTCGGCTGCCGGCATGCCTCCCGTGTGTTGCGGGCTGCCTCTACACGCCTGAAGATCCCAAGACCGGAAGCAGTGGTAGCAAACTGTGGGTCGCCTGATCTGTTCAGGTGGATCGCCGGACGAATTTTAAAATATTCAAGTGCAATATCTCACTGACTTAAAAAAGGGTATTTCATAGGTCTTATTACTTTATTTATACTTTCTTTTCACTCAACAGAGAAAAGCAACCGTTAACTTGTAACGCTTCTTTATTTAAGATTATAGTCGTTACATGTTAATGCTTTAACACTGATCGTTTTACGCACTGATATTCTTTACATTACGCCCACTAAAAGTTGTTTAAACTTTAAAGCACTCTTTGAAATACATCCGGTCCTCGTTGTAAATTCTGGTCATCGTGAACTGTGGTGGTGTAGAGTATTGCCTCGCCGCGCGGGAATGGCCGCGCGCTCTGAGGCGCCTTGCTGGGGAGTGCGTGGCTGCACCCCGTCAGAGATTACAGTTCTCCATTGGGAATCTGTGTGTGTGTGTGTGTGTGTGTGTGTGTGTGTGTGTTAAGTTTAAGTAGTTTGTAAGGCAGTGTGGTGCAGTTTGTCCCATAGCTTTACAATTTCAAAATTTGAGACTATTGGTTTGAAGTCGCCCATAACCATAAATGCACAGGATACAGGTCCGGTCAACGGAAATGTCAAGGAATGGGGCCTCCCCAATCAATCCACTGGTCCTGTAATGTCAGCGTCAGATGTTCACGCACATTATAGACCACATGTGTAGTCTTTGCTGACATGCCACACACTGCAATAAGGAAGCTAAGACATTAACATGAAATTTATGAAAGTAATCCCAGTTTAATCTGCGTGCTAAGATGTATGGCACTATTCACGTATCATCAAGAATGCCTGTCCATACGTTGATGGAGAATCCAAGTTAATGTCCTCTTTCTGCAATTTGTTTTTCATGTGCCCAGATATGATTATCAAGTTAACAACGCTGTCTCGTTTGCTACCCGCCTCGTCGGTAAATAAATCTTCTACGAAAACAGCGGATCTACGGCACACTTCTGCAAGAGCCATCGACAGAACCGCAATCTGCTAAGGCGGTCTTCTTGCCTTAGTGCATGGACGTACTGAACATGATACGGATAGAGTAACTGCTTGTGTAGCACTCCCAGACAAGTGAATGACTGACGCCTTCTGCTGCAGCTAATCCTCGCAAACTGGTTGTAGCTCTATGCGAATGTAGAGTTCCTCGGCGTATTACGTTAATGAAATGTCAGCCGGCTGATTACCCGAGAAGATTTCATTAATTAAAAAAATAATAATAAAAAATGGCGGAGCTAATATAGCAACGTGGCCCTTGAAAATCCATAATATTTTCATTAATAATAGCATATATACAGTATTTGGACACTAATAATTAGTACACTTGGTGATTTGTTTATTATAACAAATTAACAGAATATTTGTCGAAAGGAAGCGAAAGGAGGCTGATTACCCGAGAAGAGTTCATTGATGGTTGTAGGTCTTTCAGTACATGACCCCTCACCTTGTTGGGCACTAGAGAACCTGTTCCCCGCAGACGCCGACAAGCAGGATAAACACCTTATTGGATGGCAGTCTCCGATCTGGAAATCCTTTCGTGTAGAGGACACGGGCGCTCAGGGTTGCAAAAATGTGGACGAGAAAAGAAAACGTCATGTAAGTACAGTACAAACATCGGATAACAGTAAATACAGCAATTAAGCGATACATACGAAGAGTTACAATGTATGTGGATTGTTGTTGAAACATTGCAGTGTCGTTTATGATCGTTACAGAGGAAGAACGGCGAAGGGCACAATATAGAAAGAAAAAAAATGTTCAAATGTTTGTAAATCTATCGCACCAAACTGCGTGGTCATCAGTCTGTAGCTTACAAACTAGTTAACCTAAGGTAAATTAACCTAAGGACAACACACACACACACACACACACACACACACACACACACACACACACCCATGCCCTAGGCACTACGGTCGGGGCATGGATATTTCTGCCGTCCTTAGTGTTAGCTAGTTCATAAATAGTTTGTAAGTTTAGGGACTGATGACCCCGTAGTTAAATCCCATAAGCTATACAAACATTTGAACATTTGAATGCCCTAGGAAGGACTAGAATCTCCGACGGCGAGCAACCGCGCGGTCCGCAGTGAGGCGCCTTAGACCGCTCGGGCCGCGGTGGAGTAGCCGAGCGGTCTAAGGCGTCTCGCTGGGGAGCGCGCGGTTGCTCGCCGTGGAGGTTCGAGTCCTCCTTAGGGCATGGGTGTGTGTGTGTTGTCCTTAGATTAGTTTACCAAGGTTTAAGTAGTTTGTAAGCTACGGACTGATGACCACGTAGTTTGGTCCGATAGATATACAAACATTTGAACATTTTAGACCACTCGGTTACTCCACCGCGGCATAGAAAGAAGGGAAGAAAGAAAGAGAGAGAGAGAGAGAGAGAGAGAGAGAGAGATGTAAGATGGGAAGCGTCAAAGAAAAATGAGTAGAGTTAGTGAGAGAGTATAGACCGGCAGTTGCGGCACATATAAAGCGCGGCGCGAGACAATCAGTTGTCGGCGCGGGCTACCTGTCAGCAGCTGCCGCCTCGCAGCTTGGCGCCGGCTGGTGCCGCGGTATAAATCATTCCCAGCGCTGTCCACGTGGCGGCGCGGCGTCACAAAGCCAACAGCCGGTCGATATGAGCGGCAGGCGGCAGGCGGCAGGCGGCTGGCCACCCCCGCTGCCCGGAAGCCGCCCTTCGGCCAGTCACCACCAACGGCTCTCCGAGCGTGTCTTGACCACGTGGCCACACAGACTCCACACACGACCTCAAGGCACCGCCAGGGTCGACAGCGTCAACCTCAAATACACAGGGCGTATTCTCCAAGTACTTGCCGGGTTTTCCTCTGTATTTTGCTTTCAAACGGCTGTTGCCGGGAGGTTGTGTAAGGCCGGTATTACACTATCTAATTTCCTATAAGAAAGAACACAGTTCGTTGTAATTGACGGTAAGTCATCGAGTAAAACAGAACTGATATCTGGCGTTCCACAGGGAAGCGTTATAGGTCCCCTACTCTTCCTCGTGTTTTCATCTACATACATACTCCGCAATTCACCGTAAGGTGCGTGGCGGAGGGTACACTGTACCACTACTAGGTATTTTCTTTCCTATTCCACTCCCAAATCGAACGAGGAAAAAAAGAATGCCTATATGCCTCCGTACGAGCCCTAATTTCTCTTATCTTTACGCGAAATGTAAGTAGGCGGCAGCAAGATCGTACTACACTCAGCTTCAAATTCCGGCCCTCTAAATTTCCTCAACAGAAATTCACGAAAAGAACGTCGTCTTTCTTCCAGCGATCCCCAATTGAGTTGCCGGAGCATTTCCGTGACACTCACACATTGGTCGAACCTACCGGTAACAAATCTACGCGGTCTCCTTTACAGGTGAAGTACATCTTCCCAAAATTCTCCCAATAAACCGAAGTCGGCTGTCCGCCTTACTCACAACTGTCCTTACATGCTCGTTACATTTCATATTGCTCTGCAATGTTACGCCTAGATATTTACGCGACAGCATCAAGAAGCTCACTACTAATGCTGTATTCGAACATATTAACGATTTAGGAGACAATCTGAATAGCTCCCTTAGACTGTTCGCGGATGATGCTGTCGTTTATCGGTTAGTGAAGTCAACAGAGGATCAAAACCAACTGCAAAGCGATTTAGACAAAATTTCTGCATGGTGCGAAAATTGGCAATTGACACTAAATAAAGAAAAGTGTGAAGTATTACACATGGCCACTAAAAGAAATCCGCTGAACTTTAATTACGCGATAAATCAGTCAAACCTTAAGGTCGTAGATTCTACCAAATACCTAGGAGTTACAATTACGAACAACTTTGACTGGAGAGAACACATAGAAAATATTGTGGGGAAGGCGAACCAAAGGTTACGTTTCATCGGCAGAACGCTTCGAAGATGCACCAGCTCCACCAAAGAGACTGGCTACATCACACTTGTGCGTCCTCTCCTGGAGTACTGTTTCCCCTTGTGGGACCCTCACCAGATGGGATTGACGGAAGACATTGAGAAGGTTCAGAGAAGGGCAGCTCGTTTTGTTCTATCACGTTACTGGTGGGAAAGCGTCACGGAAATGTTGCACGAATTGGGGTGGAAATCACTAAAAGAAAGACGTTATTTATTGCGGCGTGATCTGTTTGCGAAGTTTCAATCACCGACTTTTAGTTCTGAATGTGAAAATATTTTGCTAGCACCCACCTACTTATGGAGACATGACAATCCCAATAAAATAAGTGAAATCAGATCGAAAACGGAATGATTTAAGTGTTCTTTCTTCCCGCGAGCTATTAGAGAATGGAACGGTAGAGAAAAGTTATGAAAGTGGTTAATGAACCCTCTGCCAGGCACTTAAATGTGATTTGCAGAGTATCTATGTAGATGTAGATTGGACATAGTTTGTCACCTTACCGGCCTACCCTACCGACAGTCGCGAGTAATCTTTACCTATATAGAAACGAAAGTACACTCATCACTCACTCACTGGAGAATATAGAACTTGATCCAAGCTGTAGATAGGAAAATTTCTACTTCCTTTTATCAATTTTAATGGCTAAATGCACACACAGTATTTATATTATTGAAATCTACGACAAACAACCTTTCGAATTATGTAGCTTTCATTGGCCTTCTTGTACGAATAAATTAGTAATCTGTACCACAATTTTCGTGTTAGCGTATTTACATAAGGATTAAGGTTACCAAGGCTTACAGAACAGTGTACACAGTTTTAAAAAATTCGTTACAGTTGTACAGGAATTCTATTGACTGTCAATAAATATCTTGTAAAGCTTCAGTGAACCGTTTTCTTCTTCTTATTTCAGTAAATCTGTTCTCAGACATGTATCAAATGGACGTCGTCTGTGCTGATCATCCTCCTCGAGTTGCTTGTAGCTTCTCCCTTTCTGTTAACTTACCAAACCTTCTTCTTCATCTTCTTCCTTTTACTTTTCTCTTGCCTTGCTTATCACCTAATTTCTCATTGTGCTAGTTCACTTCTGTCGTCTTCCCCATAACCATACTTCAAAACTTTCTGGATTTTTTGTTCTTCCTGTCTGTTCTCGTTTCAGAACCACGCGACAGCACGTTCCACACAAAACATTCGGCGAACCTCTTCCAGAGATTAATGAGAATGCTCCTGGCTGTCAGCAAATCTTTTTAACCATGAACAATTTTGCATAACAGTTGTGACCGGCCTTCCAGCAATAAAATTGTATCTATAGAACAGCATAAAACGAATCGCTATGTTTTCTGTCTCGAGATCTACAATGCTTCAAAACAGAGCTCAATGGAATTATACCTTTAAATGCTACTCAAACTATACTAACTGCTGATATTGTTTTTCTTAAGGATGTCACTAATAATAGGCGGTAATTAATTGAATCATTAACTGACGGAATGAAACTAAACGAGGATTAGGAAGAACAATTCCATCAACAAAAAACCAACCTACCTATTCGAATGTAAACTGGGAAATAAATGCTTCAGCAGACAGAGTACTTGGCTGTTTCAAAGCCTTTCCAAAGGCTTACTACATTAAACGTTTCACAAACAACTGCAGTGATGCGTACCGAAAGTAAAATATTACTTCTTTTATAATATAAACCATATCGAGAGCGAAATTGAAGAAACAAGTAATAGGATTAAAATGTCGCAAAACGAGAACTGGATAATAGGCATTCCATGAATTAAAGCTCACAAAGGCGCACACGGAAATGAACGTGCAGTTGGCCAAAAAAAAAAGCCATCCAGTTCTTTAGAGAAGATTAACTACATCAAAAGTCCCGAAACAAACGCGAAACGAATATCCCGAAAAACTGCTCTCGAAGAACGGCATCAGACAACAAAAGAATTCATTACAGAAGAATGATTTTCCAACGGTCCACCAAAGACTGGCGATCAGATTGCCTTTCTCTTCAAATTTCGGATCAATGTTTACGGGACGTAGAAAACAGAAGGCATACTGCCACCGATTCCGGGTAACAACAACCCTTTTCATACTTGCATTGGGGGGGGGGGGGGTAGGGGTGATCATACTACTGAAAAGTTTAATACTCAAAGGTGGAAATGCGTCAACTAGCAAGAATGAAATGGTCCTACTTTCGTAACACATCTGCAAATACTGTTATGAATAGAGTTCACAAAGTTGTGAATCTCATCCACTAACTGGGAAAAAAATTCCATACAAATTAAAAACACCGTACCCATAGCAAGAGAATTTTTTTTACAGCCTCGGTGGAGTAGGCGAGCGGTCTAAAGCGTCTCGCTGCGAAGCTCGCGGTTGCTCGCCGTGGAGGTTCGAGTCCTCCCTGGGGCATGGGTATATGTGTTTGTCCATAGGTTAGTTTCCCTAGGTTTAACTAGTTTGTAAGCTACGGACTGATGACCACGCAGTTTGGTCCGATGGATTTACAAACATTTGAACATTTTTAATTTACACTAAAAATTGCAATTAATATTATTACTGTACATAATGAAGCTTGGTAATAATAGTAATAATTAATATTATTATCACAATTATTATTAAGGATTTATCTACAATTTTATGAGCGTCCGATACTCATCTCGCACGCCTATTGGTCATTTGCTAGCAAGATCCGGAGCTTTCTGAGTTCTTGTTTTAAAATTACGAAATATTTTTTTTAAAATAATTTTTTTCTCTCACTTTTTTTTCACAAAAATTTGTTTCCTAATTGACTCAACAAGGGCTTGAATTTCTAAAGCCGGCCACGGTGGCCGAGCTGTCTGCGGCGTGCCAGTCACGTTCAGCACGGCCACTACGGTCGGGGATTCGAATCCCCCCTCGGGCATGGGTATTTGTGCCGTCCTTAGTATTAGCTAGTTAATAAGTAGTTTGTAAGCTTAGGGACTGATGACCCCGTAGTTAAGTCCCATAAGCTTTACAAACATTTGAACATTTTGAATTTCTAAACACACGTAAACACAACCAAGAAGTCCACTACTAATTTTCATAAATGTATCGTAGTAATTCTTTAATTATGATTTATATACAGATAAATTCATCAATTATATCACTTAATATTATTTCAGTTTATAAAAATGCGAAACAAGGTTTTTTTATTATTTCAGACTAACGTAAGAAAGCAATTTCCAAATTCCTTTAATATCGACATATTCCAAAAGTATTAAAAAACGGGAATACCCATTTTAGTCGATTAACCTCGACAACTAGCTCCACATATACGCTATATAAGCCTAGTGTTATAATTTTGTTTAGACTTTGTCAACAGTTTCGAATGTCAAATACTAACGCTCGATTACACAATAAGTGACGCAACGTCGAAGGAGACTGCCTTATGTACGTTATGATTGGTGTTTCATTATTATCTGACAGTACAGGAACCAGCTCCGTCACTTCACAGCGTGATATCTGACTTGATATTTTAATGGTTACGTTTTACTATTTCATTTGGCGAACCCTATAATGGACGTTTGCACAGTATTTTGAGGTTGTTGTCTTATTATTTTGTACATCAGAATGAAAACTGCTCGTATCACAGTACAACAAAAGGCTAGTATGTGCTAGCCGCAGATGTAAAAGAGCAGAACTAGCTTCTCGACTTTTTTATTTAAATGTTTTCAAAGTGCCATATATTTAATGTTTACAATTAAAACAGCGACCAGCCACAAATATGGTATAAAATGTTTATTTTCTTAAACTATGACCGTTTTCGGACTTACTTTTACAAGTCCATCTTCAGATGTTTTTTCAAGCTTTTGTGCTGGAGCCTCGTTTCGCATGTTACAGTATCGCAGCCCTAGCAGAGACAAAAAAAATTTCGTTTACTATTTGCCGAAGTTAGCTTTAAGTTTCTTTATGTTTCTTCTTTATCAACAAATATATACACGAGTTTTCCAGTTAAAAATAAATGAAGTGTGGCGAAAACTTACATGTTTCCTTTTCAGTGACGAAATTTTCCTATGTGCTGTTAATGTGTTTCACACGACACCATGCAAGTATTTAACGTAATGCGCACTATATTCAATTACATAGCGTAGCTCAGCTACACGTACGAGACATAAACATTGTTTACAAAGATCTTACAGTGGTGAAGTTGTTCAGTTGTAGACGCTATGCGAGTGTGTGCGTAAGGATAACATTTATCTTTACTTATTCAGAGAGCTTAATATAAATATCGAATTTTGGGAGTGAAATTATTTACAATATTTGTAATAGGGTATTCTACTGAATACGTACGTACTCGCGCATCAGTAAACTAACACGACGTATAATGCTATATAACATAACAAGGTTCATGTCGTAATGTAGGAAAAACCCAAAGCGACTTTTTTCTATGAATTAAAATCAATTGCCACATGGTTGTAAGAGCATCACTTGAGTACGGCTTGACATGACAAGGTTTGTATGAAATAAATTTTGTGGAAAATTTGAGAAACTGAAAGTGTGTTTTTCAATGTGTTTTTGATTGAATTCAGCACTATAACTGACTATTCGCACGACGGAGAGGGGATTTTTTTTTTTCAGTGTGGTCTTGGGCACGTTACAGTAACAAAATATGAAAATGTAAAAAGATAATTCGCAAAATTCGAACCAGGTTCCTTTTTCAATGTGTTTTTAAACGTACTTGACACTACAAGATGAGAACCGATCATCCGATTGCGATAAAATTTTGATCATTTGGCGTTCAACGAAAGATGTACGTTCTTATGAACTAAAAATTTGGGATAGTTACCCGGAAATTTTGAAAATTCGCGAGAAACTGAAAGAGCTTTTTTCAATGGGATATGAATATCATTCGTCTGATTGCGATAAAATTTTGCATATTTGACATTCAAAGCAAGAGTACCGTTCTTATGAAATTAAAATTTGGAAAAGTTTCTCGGAAAACTGGAAAATTCAGAAAAAACAGAAAGATTTTTCTCTGAAATATCAACACCATTCATCTGTTTGCGATAAAATTTTGCACATTCGACGTTCAAAACGAGAGGAAGGTTTGAAAGAAGTAAAAGTTTGGAATAGTTGGCCAGAAGACATGAAAATTTGTGTAAATCGGAAAGAGCACTTTTCTTTGTGATATCAATATCATTGCGATAAAATTTTGCATGCATATCAGCAATTGCGAAGCATTGCCGGGTCGGCTAGATGACACGGTGAACTTCGTATCACTTACCTGTTAATATAAACCGTAATAATTTAAATCATATGTATTTTAGATGCAGTAGCTTTATAAAGGCATCATCAGATAGTCTAAGTATCGGCTCGATAGTGGGCGGAAAGAGTCAGTAAATCACGCACACATGTCCAGGATACCGTTCATGTGACATTCGTCGAAATTCAGGGAAGGTTTAAACGGTGTTGCGAGGAAATTTTAGATTTAAAACATGTAACATAATGACTTGGTTGTTGTGTTGGGTGCGGTCATAAATATACTTTGAAAGAGTAAAGTTCTCTTTACAAGATCTGAACCCGTATATGAACTGTCAAAGTCACTGTCAAAGATTACACATACACTAAATATATGCAAAGTGCATACTGAATATGGTACCACTGCAAAGTGCCTTGAAACTAACGTAAAAAAATTAACTTCATTTGTCATTCTGTCGCCATTATATTTACTATTATTAGTGCACGGAAACATTATCTGATACTGTTTACAATGCCGAGAAGAAAAAGACGTAACATGGGTCGTCGAAGTCAATCAAATGTGCGACGAGCTACTGTACCTTACCCGCTAACCGCACTGATGACCAGTTAGAGACTGATAATGATAACAGCCGTATTGGTGTGGCAGATTTGCGTTCTGGAGTGAATCACAATGAAGTAGATAGGTATAGAATGGAACGAGTGCGGGCACATCGATCACAACAGCGAGCACGGGAAAATGAAATTGATCGATTCCGCAGACGCAGTGCTCCAGTGAACCTGGAACGAGGAGCGTTCTCTTACAATCCGGAAATGGATTACAGTTCCGACAAATCTGTAAAATTTGGGAAAATGTCTATCATTAGTCAACACTGTAAAGCTTTAAAATACAGCGGTGAATCTGCAGGATTACGTTGTGCTGGTGGTAAAGTAAAATTGCCCCAATTGGTCCCACCACCTGATCCAATACACTCATTAGTTTTTGGGATGGAAAATGACTCTAAACACTTCTTGGCCAACATCCAAAAATATAACAGTTGCTTCCAAATGATGTCGTTTGGTGCAACGCATATTGTACAGAACAGTTTCATGCCCACTTTCAAGGTAATCTTAAGGTAATTAAGAGGTAAGTGATACGAAGTTTCATATAGAAATAGTATCACTGAAAATAGTCTCCTGTGAAGCTGAACCGATACATAGTGTTTAGCTACTAATAACGAACATGATCACAAACTCTTTCAGCTATGCTTCGTATTCGAGAAATGGTCTGCAATGAGTACTGCGTAGCATATAAAAATGACACTTAGAAAATGGAGTCTTTTTTCTGTACATATTTTCTCTAGGCTCGGAAACCACAGTTCCTGTCAGTGTTTCTGTGGAAGATTGGGGTTTTTATTTCGATCGATAACATGATCACTAGACCTGGAGCACAAGCTGTGATTGTTTTTGTTCAGCATGGAGAAGGAAATTGGTCGTGCTCTTTGAAAGGGGCCATCTTGGCAGTGCATGTATTCTGTGGAGGAAACTCCCGATAGCCGGCCGCGGTGGCCGAGGGGACTGAGGCGCTCCAGTCACGGTCTGCATGGCCACTACGGTCGGGGGTTCGAATCCCCCCTCGGGCATGGATATTTGTGCCGTCCTTAGTAGTAGCTAGTTTCTAAGTAGTTTGTAAGTTTAGAGACTGATGACCCGTAGTTAAGTACCATAAGCTATACAAACATTTGAAACTCCCGATAACAGCAGCTTCCAACAGCGCTGTATACATCACATTTTCACTGGTAAATACCTTCAGACAATTGTAGATTAACATTTAGTTTCAGGAATTACATATATCTTCGTACCCACTGAACACAGAAAGGGAAACGACTTACAAGGAGACCACACGGGTATCGGATTTCAGAATTTCTTTATATTTCTGCACGTGAAGTTCAGAACTTAAATAACAATCAGCCAAAGACATTCGACGCAACTCTCAAAAATTCGAAAAAATCGACTTTGAAGTTATGTAAAATACACGTCAGTACCAGTAACGAAATCAGTTGTAGGATTTGTCGGTGTAGCTCAGGTGACAGCGTTCTGGTCCCACAGCCATAGCGCCAATGGTTCGAATCCCACTGTGACAGATATTTTCTTGTTTATCACTTATATAAAACATTTTGGGATCACCACTTCCACGTGTTGTGTCAGTTTTTGTTTATGTGTATGTAGTCGAACTGAAAACCTTTTCGTCACGTAAAACGATGGTTGAGTAGGTTAACTGATTGGAAGCCATTAGTTGCTATGGAGGTAAATTTCCAAAAACAGTGACATAGCTCTTTACAAATTGAACAATCAAAGAGTACCGTCGTCGACTAATACTGAAGCTAATAGTGTAAAAAACTTAACTAATGTTTTTTTTTTATTAAGACCATCATTATCAACAACCTTCCATAAAATATAGAAAATTACGAATAGACAAAAATAAGTGCACTTTTCGTAAAAATGGACATTAGATATTAAAATGTTGTAAGTATTCGAACACAACGAAAAAATAAAGATTCGAGCCAACGACCCAGAACGCTATCACTTGAGCTACACTGACAGGTCATCCAATACATTTAACAACTGGCAGTTACGCTTACTTCCAAAACTTCAAAGTCGATTTACTCGAGATTTTTTTAGATTTGCGTCGAATGGATTTGGTTGATTGTTATTTGAGTTGTGAACTTCACGTACCATAAATATCACAAAATTCTAAAATCCGATAACCATGTGGTCTCCTTGTTAGACTGTAAGAAGGTCTTTTCATTCTAGTCTTTCCACTGGATTATTGGTAGATAGAAAGTAAATTAAAAATATTACCAATTTTTAATAATTTTACATTTCACGCTTCCAAAATTTCCTCATTGGCTGAAATAGCATGGAATCAGGAGCCGTCACCTGGAAATACAGGTACAAAAATCATGGTAAAATATTATGCTTTAAAAAGGGCTTAAGGTATTAACCGGAGCTCTGAAGTATAGTGCGCTTACAGGGCCGAGCATAATATGTGGAAGGCGATAATAGTCGCCGATACCGTGACAGGCGTTAAATCCGTATAACGCGAAAAAGAAGCAAGCCCCGAATCCGCTCGTATTGGCATATTGAAAAGTGCGCCATATCGTTCTTTGCTTTTTTTGCCGAGAGCGCTATAACTCCTAAATTTATTACGATATCTTGCGGCCAGGCGCCGAATATACGAGTATTTCTCCCAGCTGATTTCAGTACGGTTCGAGGGCCAACAGCATTGGAAACGATCGATCGGTGCGTATGTAGCTGGTAGTTTCATCGCGTCTACCAGGATGATTACATTGAAGCATAAAGCATTTTAAATTACACTGCTCTGAACAATTAGGGGATCAGATGAGCTTTCATACACAATGTACATATGGTAACATATTTTATTCAAATATTTGTTATTTGTGTGTGATACACTACGATATTTTGTTGTCTCAAACCACTACTTGAGGTTTGCATGTCGTTTACTTAGAACGAGGCGCCATGGGGCTACCACAATAGTGAGAAAGTCATTCACGTTGCCCACGAACATGGTGTGTGATCACCTCTGACGGCCAGTACAGTTGCATGCCTGCGTGGCATGGTCAGTATGAAGTTCTCACTCAGCTCTCGAGGGATGTTTGGCCATTCATCCATGAGTGCAATATCCAGCTCAGCAACGTTGTGGGGAGTACTGGTGTGGCTTCAATGCGTCTGCCAAGTGCATCCTACACATGCTCAATCGGGTTAAAGTCCTGCGAAGAAGTTGGCCACTCCATTCGTTCAATCCCCTCATCTTCAAGCATGTTGTCCACCAGTGCAACTCTGTGAAGAGGAGCGTTACAGTCCTACAGAAGGAACCCATCCCTTGTGGCACCAGCGTATGGCACAACAAAAGGTCGAATTGTTTAGTCTCTATATCTCCGAGCAGTCAAAGCGCCGTTCTGAGTGACATAGAGCTTCGTAAATCGAAATAATAAATGTAATTACCAACAGCCGCAAAGTTTGATGATTTGTTTTAACTACCGGGTTCGGTATTATAATAATACCATCTTCACGTTCTATGTCATAATAGATATCCAAGAAAACTCTTGAAATAGCCTTATGCACCGGTTTATTTAATATCTCAAAGTTTCTAAATAAACGCGTGTTAATACCAGTGATCTCTATACTACCAGGATGTTGAGCTACGGCTTTCTGAGCGTGCCATCCAAAGATATTCATATTCCGTTTCTTGACTAATTAAAATATGGTTGCTACGTAGTATTACAAGAAGACGAAAAGGAAATATGTTTCGATTCCGTACTCACGAGAGTCTGTTGCTTCGTTTATTGACATGAATTTCAAATCCAGAGACAATCCAGCAGTTGTTTCTCACGTACTAACCGACTTAAATTCGTTTGACTAACTACATCATGGCGGACAATTCAAATTCGTGTGCGAAACAAATGAATGTGCAGGCACGCTACAGTTCTATGCCCAGACACCAGAGTTATACAGCCAGGTTATATAGAGATCACTGGTTAATAAACACATGTGACAGCAGCTGTCAAAATTAGTAGCATCAACAAAGAATAACATCTTTGACTTTGTTGACGCTACTTATTTTGACCGCTGCTGTCACATGTGTGTATTAACACACGTTTATTCTGAAACTGTGAGATATTAAATAAACCGGTGCATAAGGCTATTTCAAGAGTTTTCTTGGATATCAATTATAACATAGAACCTGTAGATGGTATTAATATAATATCGAAACCAGTAATTAAATAAATCATCAAACTTTACGGCTGTTGGTGATTACATTTATTATTTGGATTTAAAATAAACCAGCCGCAGTCCCAAATCCAGAATAAAATGGAACTACGTCGATAGAGCTTCGTAGGGCCGCCAATAGTGACTCTTACCCACATCTTTAATGGATCCCCACGTTATTAAGGTGATGTTTCTTCTACAAAAACAGGATAGTTCTGAGTTCCACGTTATCTTCAGATGAGGGAACGACGATTGTGAGGCTGAATAGAAAATTTTGACACATCTGTGAAAAGAACCCGGCGCTATGCGTTACGACGCCATTTCTCATGTTCCTCCGCCCAGTTTCTGCGGGCTAAACGGTGTCTCGGATTAAATGGGACACACAGCACAGGCCACCGTGCGAAGACGCAAAATTCCCGAAGGCCATTTCGGGCTGTCTGTGTTGATATTGCGCCTCCTGTTGCTGCCTGGAGGGTGCGTTGCAGCTGAGTTGCATTCAGCCTCCGGACTCGACAGGCTGTTAGCAGGAGATAACTGTCATCTCTTGCTGATGTTACCCGTGGACGACCTTGACTTTGCCTTCATTTAACGGTTCCCATTGCCTGAAATGGCGTTCAGGTCCTGGAAATTACAGTTTGGTACACTCCAATAGCTGCAGCCACCTCCCCCTGTGTCTATCCCTCTTCCAACTTTCCTATTGGTCTTCATGCCACAGCTTCGGGTAAGTCACGTTGTTGCGGCGTTGGACTACCTGCTCACTACACTAGCTGAATCTATCTGGGTAGTTCGTTTCGTACACACAGTTCAACACTAATCCCCTCTGTAGCAACTTTCTGTTATTACCACTATCTCGCTTACCGTTAATGTTGTTTTCGTGTAACCACTCTACCGTAGACCGTGCATTATGAACTAGTGCTTCATGGTGTTGAAAGATGCAGTCGCCAACCCCGAATTGATCTTCAACAGTGGGAAGCAATAAGGTGCTTAAAACATCAATGTAGTGGTTCAGCAAGAGTTGCAAGACCTCTTATTGAAAAACACGACGACACCTTAACACCACCGCCTCCGAATTTTACTGTTTGCACTACAAACGCTGCCCGATGACGTTCACCGGGCATTCGCCATACCCACACCCTGCCATCATTTCGTCACATTGAGTACCGTGATTCGTCACAACGTTTCTCCACAGTTCAATCGTCCAATTTCAAGCGAGACGTCGTTTGGCATGGAACTGCGTAATGTGTGTTTTATGGGCAGCTGCTCGACCATGAAATCCATGTTTTCTCATGTCTTGCCTAATTGTTACAGTACTTGAAGCGGATCCAGAGCCGGCCGCGGTGGCCGAGGTGACTGAGGCGCTCCAGTCACGGTCAGTACAGCCACTACGGTCGGGGGTTCCAATCCCCCCCTCGGGCATGGATATTTGTGCCGTCCTTAGTTGTAGGTAGTTCGTAAGTAGTTTGTAAGCTTAGGGACTGATGACCCCGTAGTTAAGTCCCATAAGTTGTACAAACATTTGAACATGTGAGCGGATCCATATGTACTTTGTAATTCCTGTGCGATGGCCTGAATAGATGCCTGCCTATTACACTGTACGGCCGTATTCGACAATCGGCGGTCTCTCTTCAGCCGAGTTCGGTCTGTACGCGTTCATTCTGTACATGTCCCCTCACGTTTCCACTTCACTATCGCCTCAGAAATAGTGGACTTAGGGATGTTTAGGACTGTGGAAATATCCTCATACAGGCCTCTGACACAAGTGACATCCACACAAGTGACAGAAGTTCGTGGCGCCCTCTATCGGTAATGCTGGCCTTGATGACAGCTTACACCCTCGCAGGCATACCTACTAGACGGTTTCTTGGGGAATGATAGCCCATTCTTCGCGGAGTGCTGTCCTCAGAATAGGTATCGATGTAGGTCCGTGAGGGCTGACACCCAAAGTTGTTATATAGTGGCACCCGACCACGTTACACGTCCGTGAGATCTGCGAAGCGCCCTTTTCTGCTATATCACGATGTCTATTGACTACCGCGGTCGTTCATACGGAGTACCTGGCAGTAGGTGGCAGCAACATGCACCTAATATGAAAAACGTGTGTTTTGTGGAAGGGAGGGGGGGGGGACTAGAATACTTTTGATCACATAGTGTATGTTTATATGAACTGTATTGTTTAACTTGTAAAATAACATATCTAAATATTTCCATATCTTCGTGAATCACCCTGTATAAAAGAGAAAATTTCGTCTCTTTTTCTGCTTTATTTTGATAAAATTAGAAAAATCTTTAAAACCTAATTTTTCCCGCAAAATAACTTCCCGCAACCCGCCCTCCCTATCTACCCGTCCTATCCGCCCTAATCCTTTTCACTCCCCTCCCCATAAATACAGCGCCCCCTCCTTTTCCTTGGCTTACCCTCTCCCTCGAGCCCTTATGGTTTTCCCTCTTCCTCCCCCCACCCCTCGCTTTCCATCCCCCTCCCTTCCTCTCCCCCGCTGGGCCTTCAGTCCAAAGATCTTAAATGGTGTTACGCCCGTCTACTGTTGTGCAGAGAAATGCGACCACTTAGTGGCTTTTAATCAGTGTCGATCACTGCAAACAAAACCAGATTCATTAATTTAGACAACATTGTCAACTACAGTTACCTGCTGGCAGCAGAATAGCCCAGGACAGCCCAGCCCAGCCGAGTCCAGCACTGACCACATGGGCTACTTGTTATTCCGAAGATGACCTACATCAGGTCGAAACCGGTAAATAGAAACTGTTAATTTTTGCGATCAAGACTGTTTTTGTAATATTAATAAAACCAGATTCGCCAGTGTCTTTTTGTTTCTTCAGTGTGCTTTTAGCCACCGTAGCCTCATTTTAATTCAAACATATTGTTTTATCGCCTCTGATTACTGTAAAATCTACGACATTCACCTCGTTGTTTTAAATTCAATTATTGAACTCTGTAACAAATTTTAACTACACCATGTTCATTAATCTATCAATCGGCCGAAGAGCGGCGTAAGATGCTGCTCCCAGCCTGCTTATGTAATAGTCGGCATGGAAATTACAATAAAGGGAAAAAAACTAATTGTCG
Organism: Locusta migratoria; assembly: GCA_026315105.1. Taxonomy (NCBI): domain Eukaryota; kingdom Metazoa; phylum Arthropoda; class Insecta; order Orthoptera; family Acrididae; genus Locusta; species Locusta migratoria. Next base: position 219,123,675 of record CM048750.1, on the reverse strand, counting down.
TTATTACTTGGCTGAGCGAATTGTTCTAATTGTTCACAAAATAGTTTTGTTTCTCCGTGGATCCTGAAAGTCGTAAAGTATTGATAGTAAAGTGTTATCGTGAAAAATAGACACGAATAAGGACTTCAAAACTGTGCGAAATGGATTAAATCATTTGTAATTACGCACGATTTAAAGACATTTTAAACGGCAGGTTTCAACGCTTGTTTTTTAACGAAGGTTCGAAGCAACTACTTTTGTTATCAACTTTTATTTATTCATATATTGGCGACAACAAACAGTTTCAGCATATAGACGAAAACAATATCAATTACTTTTAAAGGTAAACCATGTTCGAAACTACTGTGATGATAAAATGTACGAAGTTCTGTGAGTCTAAGTCGTACTTATGTTGTATTTTACTGGCAAAGTGTCTTACTCTTCTTATTCGCCTATTGGAGGCAATCAGTTTTAATGACTTAATTAAGTGCTTTTTGCCATAAGTCGTAACTGTAAACCTATTTAAACATCTACGTCGTTTCGTATTAAGTTATTGGAAAAAAACTAATTCTTAATTTCATGTTGAAGACAAACAATTTAAAAAAATAGAGCGAATGGTTGGAAACGATTGAATTTGACAGCAATACCATCTATTGTCAGTGGTCATTCCTGCTATACTCATAAATCTTACATTGCATCCTAGTTTATCATGGTGAAGTACTTTCATAGCTTGTGCATGAATTTTGAAAAAAATATTCCGGTACTGTATTCTGATCAAATTTATCACATCACGTTCGAAAACATGCAGTTGTCGTGAAGCTGTGGAAGTGCATCTGGCATCCAATAAAACTGAGTTGTCCAATGCGAAAAGACTGCTCCGGATATACACACAGGTGGGCAAATCCCATATATATATATATATATATATATATATATATAGGGTGATCAAAAAGTCAGTATAAATTTGAAAACTTAATAAATCACGGAATAATGTAGATATACAGGTAAAAATTGACACACATGCTTCGAAGGATATGGGGTTTTATTAGAACAAAAGAAAAGTTTAAAAAATGTCCGACAGATGGCGCGTAATTCTGGTTTGGTAACTGCTACCGTGATGGGTGAGAGGTACGCCGATATGTTATAGAATCGCATCATCCCCAGACTGGCTGATAAACACCTGCTGCAACGTACTATTTTTATGCAGGATGGCGCTCCACCCCATATTGCTAGACGCGTGAAAGATCTCTTGCGCGCGTCGTTTGGTGATGATCGTGTGCTCAGCCGCCACTTTCGTCATGCTTGGCCTCCCAGGTCCCCAGACCTCAGTCCGTGCGATTATTGGCTTTGGGGTTACCTGAAGTCGCAAGTGTATCGTGATCGACCGACATCTCTAGGGATGCTGAAAGACAATATCCGACGCCAGTTCCTCACCATAATTCCGGACATGGCTTACAGTGCTGTTCACAACATTATTCGTCGACTACAGCTATTGTTGAGGAATGATGATGAACATCTTGAGCATTTCCTGTAAAGAACATCATCTTTGCTTTGTCTTAATTTGTCATGCTAATTATTGCTTTTCTGATCAGATGAAGCGCCATCTGTCGGCCATTTTTTTTCTAATAAAACCCCATGTCGCATGTGTGTTAATTTTTACCTCTCTATCTACAATTTTCCGTAATTTATTAAGTTTTCAAATCAAGTTTTTGATCATCCGGTATTTATATATACATACTGTATATTTAACGATATTTCAAGTTGTATTAAAATAATTTATTACGACCAGATTAATTTCTAATCCAAGACTTTATTTACTTCTTGATGTATGTATTAGAACTGAACCAAATGATAAATCAAAGCAATAACATCAAAACAACAACAAGAAAAAGTCCGCCTTTCACAAGCTGACGCTGTCCCCGCTTGCAGCAAACCTGGCTGCGGAAGCTACTGTTACTGCAAAAGTTGGTTCCACATGCAGGTGCCCTAGTTGAGACCATCCATTCCATTTGGCGGTCACTCGCCCTGGGCTCGGCCGCTAGCCGCTGTGCGCAGTGCGGCGTGGCGCTCGCCTGTCATGCCGGGTGGCGACGACCCTCGCGGGGTTGATCACCCCCTTGGCGCAGTGGACAGGGACAGGGCCTCGCTGGCATCGACCCCTGGCACCCCAGGCACAGCGCGCCAGCGCACACCCGCCAAACACTGGACGCGCCGGCAGCCGCTGCCGTTCACTACCGCACGCTCACCTTACCTGCCAGCGGTGGGCAAAGCCGCCCACATGATGCCGCTATACGCGTGTTACCATTTCTCAACATTTTTTCCGCTATTTTACTGCTTCTCTATTGCAGTGGTTACCAATCTTTCGGCCCACTTTAGCTTACGGTAGTAACACTAAAATTGGGCCTTTGCGATCGTCCTTTCACAGCTCGAAATTTAAATGAAATTAACGCCTTAACTAGTCATCTGACACGAAAATTGAATAACCGAATTTGTAGAGGAGAAATTTTTTTTTCCAAGTCTCGTAGCGTTTCAAAGATATTTGCAAAAATAACGGCGATTTTGGGATATATGTTTGTCTGTCTGTCTGTCTGTCTGTCCGTAACGTGTTCCCTGTTTTTAAGACGAGCAGTTCAACCAATCAGCACTAAATTTTACAGACATGAGTTTAGGCCGCCAGAGACCTGAACCTCCTTTTTTTTTTCAAATTTTTCGGACAAAAAATACGGCAGTAATACCAAAATAAGCCGTTTGTAATATAATTGTAATTGCCAACGAACCGTTCATCTGACACGAAAATTGAATAACCTAATTGGTAGAGGAGAAAATTCTCTACAACTTACCTCCCTTATGTTTTTTTTTCATATCTCGTATCGTTTGAGACATATTTGCAAAAATAACGGAGATTTGACACCCTCCAGTGAATTAACGGAAACCAGCCGTCAGGAGATGTCACGTGACATTCCTCGCTCAGAACTCTCTCTGGCATATGCCATCTTGCGTTGCGTATTTGATGATTTTCTTTTTGTAACTTACACGTTGTCATTTCAAAGCAATGGCGCACTGAATAATTAACAAAAACACATCGTTTCTTTCGTACGATGATAATCTAGTGTCTACGAATGCCGTATTAGCATCAGTTAACAACGGCCATCAATAGTATGAGATTAAAGGAATCATCTTTTGATTGATGCTCGTAGCGAAAAAGAGAAAAGCGTAGTGGGCGCGTAGGACTATGACGCTAAAGGTCGATAGTTCGGAACCCACCACTACTTAAACATTTTTTTTTTTCCTAAAAGGGTTTCAGACACTCTTGTTAATTAATTTTTTATTATTTCGATTATTATTTTGGTGCAAAATGTTTGCAAATACTACAAATCTGAAGTGGGCCGTAAAACATGTCAGTGCGATTTTTTTTTTTTTTTCAATGGGATGCACAGTTTTTCTGAAAAAATCTTCGTGACTCACAAGGGAACATCATCAACTCGGCCTCATATTTTCTTGAAAAAAAAAATATATGAGCTAGATATCAAACCCAGAAATCTATCTCACGTGAAAATTTGGGCCATTATTCAGATACTAGGCAGTTACGGTCTCCTCAAAGTACAGCTTTTAAACATCAAAGCAGCTTTCACCATCACTGACGACCTCAACTCCACGCCCAAGCCCCGTTAAAGCAATCAAAGTACTCGTCGAATGTGACGGTGGTGAAACGGCAGCGTAGTTATCGTCATCCTCTTTTGAATCTCCACCGAACGTCAATCCGCTATTTTCTTCTATATCCAGCACGTCTTCATCAGTGCAATTGTCTCTGATATCTGCAACGCAGTTGAAAGATATAAGGAGAAGCATAAAGAAAGCGCTATGTATTTTCTTTTGTCGTGTATAGTACGTCTAATAACTGCAAAAAATTATGCTTACTGGTGACGACTTTAAAGAGCTCTAATTCTTTGACATTTAATCGTTGCAGATTAGTCATAATTCCATACCGCCCCTGGAGGTGTCACACGACAGCCTGTGGGGTTAATTGATATCGTGAACACAAACCTCTTACTACACTCTGCTCACAGTACTAGTCGTTCGGGCAAAAGCGGCCACAGTGAAGCGGGCTGAGTGAGGAACCACCCAGGCGCGCGAATGTTTAAAAGCTGTACTCTGAGGAGGCCATAACTGCGTAGTATCTGAATAATGGCACAAATTTTCACTTGATATCGATTTCTGTGCTTGTTTCTCAAGAGAATAACAGGTCGAGTTGATGATGTTCCCTTGTCAGTCTACAGTGACTGCACGGCAATTAATCTCTAACTACTTAAAAAAAAATGTTCAAATGTTTGTAGAACTTATGGGACTTAACTACGGGGTCATCAGTCCCTAAACTTACAAACTACTTATGAACTAGCTAAGACTAAGGACGGCACAAATATCCATGCTCGAGGGGGGATTCGAACCCCCGACCGCAGTGGCCGTGCAGACCGTGACTGGAGCGCCTCAATACTTTTTTTATTTTATTTTATTTTTTTTTTTTTTTTCGGGTCTCCTTCCTCCCCTTCAACCCGTCCTTCCGCTCGCCAATTATTGCCTTCTCGGCCCGGCTTCTGCGCCTTTAAACGAAATAATTCTTGAAAATGAAGTAAAAGTCTTGCTTCTGTATATTATCCGTTGCCATGTTTGTTGTTGCGATTTGTATACCGTTCTGTTCTGAACTCCATTAAAATAGTTGTAAAATAAATATGAAATGTTGTAAAATAAATCTCTCTCTATTACCTTTCGTCTTTATCGAGAGCAAAAATAAAGATTTCTTCCAGGCACAGAAATTGACTTTAAGTAACTAAATAGGTCTTCTTTGAAAGGGACATAGTACCTGTACATATAAACACATTATGTAAGTATGACATCATAACTGAATGCTATATTAACATAAATGCCTTCGTCGGCAAACAGTATGCCCCTTATTTTTTTCTATTTTGTTCTTGTTATTGTAAAAAGGCAAAATCAAAACGTTAGCAAAATAAAAGAACATCTTCCATGTATATTCCTTATTGTTTAATCTTTCTCCGATTGAGTGTTCTGTATGTATTACATTATAGTTTTAATGAGGAAGTTGGCATAACGCTCCTTGTATTTCTTCTTTCTTCGTATCTGGTCGTGTTGAATTATCAGGTAGTGTATGAAGTCCTCCTTTCTCTTTGGTTCTGTACTAAAAATATAGTACACGGTATGGCCCATTATCCAATTTACCGCATTTCGTTTTGTCTTTGGATATGGAATTGTGTCGGGGTTGAGGCCATCGGCCGGTGTTATTGTATTTGGCGAAGTTCTTCTGACCTGCGCCAACTTTTGCCTTGTGTACTCCCATATTTCTTTATTGATACTGCAGACAAAACGGTGTTCGTCGCTGTCGACTAAATTACATGTGGGGCACATGGGAGAGTCTTTTATGTGAATTTTATGTAGTCTGGACATCGTCGGAGTTTTTCTATTAACCGTCATATACCACGTTGCCTTTACTTGTGAAGGTAAGTCAGAACTGTGGATGTTTTCCCACGTTGCTTTCCAGTCGTTATTCGGGAATTTCCATTCTATCGCATTTCTTTGTTTGTTTAACAATAGTGCCTGGTATATTTCCTTAACTGTTGTCATTTTTCTTTCAGGAATTCTCGTTCGTATGTAACTGTAGTCGATAAGAAAACACCTCAAGTGCTGCAAGGCATGTGATAAATGACTGACATTGATTGGCGGTCGTAGGTCTAGTGGGGCTATTTCTTCCAACAGGTGACTAGTCAAAGTGTTGGTTGACAGCTTCCATTGTTTATACGTTTGGCACACGTAGAGTGCTTGCGCCTTCTTGTGTATATCAATGAGATTCAAGCTACCTAGTAGCAAAGGGAGAGTCAGGGTGTCGTACTTGATTTTGAAAATATGTGCACGACACACGAAGTGTCAAAGAGCTGCCAGCATTCTTTGCGCTATGTCGTGAGGTATCGGCAGGACTTGAGCCACGTAGTTCACTTTGGCCATGATGTAGGTATTCGCCAGCGCCACTTTTTGCAGCTCATCTAATTTCCTGACACTGTGCAGTTGTACACACGCCCGTATCTTAGCTAATAGCTGTTTGTAATTCGCGGCAACGGTTTGTCGAATTGTTTTACGAAAATCGACACCGAGACATTGCAACTTGGACACCTCTGTCAACTTGTGATGATTGGGCAAGCCTATTCCTTTGCCTACGTTCATGATGCCCGATTTTTGCCAATTTAATAGTGCACCGGATGCCTTTTCATATATCCGAGTTATCTGAAGTGCGGTGTCTACCTCATTCGCGTCGTTGACCAGGAATCCCACGTCGTCGGCATAAGCTCGACACGCTAACTTCTGACCGTGTATTTGTATTCCTTTTAAACGCGCCGTCAGTGTGGATAGCAGTGGTTCTATAGCGATCGCAAAAAGTGTCGCCGACATGGGACACCCCTGTCTTACGGAGCTTTTTACCGGGATTATGTCACCTGGTCGTCCATTGACAATCACCCGTGATATGCTATTTTGTAATAGATTCCTTATTACACTGATGAAATTCAGGGGAAAACCTAGCGACCGCATGACGTTGAACAAATATCGGTGGTTCACTCTATCGAAAGCTTTATTAAAATCCAAGCTTACTATTGCACATTTAATTTTGCAAGCGTCTGCCACCGATATTAGATCGCGGTAATCAACTAATGTTTGATAGATGGTTCTATCTCTCCCGACACTGGTTTGATAAGGTCCAGTAATTGTATTCATTACATTTTTCATCCTTTTTGCAAGAATACGTGCAAAAAGTTTATAATCGCTATTCAAAAGAGTAATCGGTCTAAGATTCGAGATAGCATTACTATTTGCGCGCTTTGGGACTAAGACGACAAGTCCTTCACTGAACTCTTGAGGAACCTGTAGATCCGGTTTCATTAATTCTGTACATATCTCTAACAGTTGTATCTTCATTTGCGACCAAAAGGCTTGATAAAACTCCACCGGGAGTCCGTCACTTCCCGGAGATTTATTCTGGGACTGTGGAACACCACATCTTCCAACTCGTCTTCTGTTATTTGTGTTATAAGTTCATCATATTCAGAAGGGGTAAGTCTGTTCGTTAAATTGTTAGTCAGTTCTTCAAAGGCGTTGTCATCAATCGTTTTCTCAGACATCAATTCCGTGTAGACAGTCTGAATCTCATTTCTAATATCTTTCTGTTGAGTTAAGATTGCTCCGTCTCTAGTTTTTAGTTCTGTGAGTATCTTCTGTCGTCCTCGTTTACTCTCACGTGCCAGATGGTAGATTGACGTCCCTTCATTGTGTAGCGAGTCCTGGGTTCGAGATCTGACTTTCAAACCTTCTAACTGTTTTCGTTTAAGAAGTAGTAGTTTAGCTTGCACTTTTTTAATTTCGGCGTAGTTCTCGATTACTGTCGCGTCCAGTTTATATAGTTCCCTTAGACTTGAGTAGTGAAATTCCATGGTTCGCTTAAGCCACCAGTTCTTCTCCCTTGAGTAATGTAGCATGGCTTTCCTTAATTTGGGTTTAGCACATTGTAGCCACCATTTGATTGCCGAATTATATGTCCTATACTTGGCGAGACTTTCATTCCACGCATGTGTGAAGGCATCCTTACATCCTTGATCATTTAAATGTGAGATATTAAGTTTCCATGTTCCTTTACTACGGTACGTTCCCTGTTTCTGCAAGTTTAAAGTACAAATATATGCAGCATGGTCCGTGAAAATAGTTGGCCATACCTCGCAATGTATAATTTGGTGTTTTAAGTTGTCTGATACATATATCCTGTCTAATCTACTTGCCGAATGAGTTGTCACATATGTAAAACCAGGAGTTACTCCATACTTATGCTCCCAACTGTCTGTTAAAAGTAAATCCTTTACTATCCGTTCCAGTTCCACGGATTTGTTAAAATTAGGTGTCTGATCTTTAGGGTGCAGAACACAGTTAAAATCTCCCCCCACGATAAGCTGATCAGACGTTGATGTAAGTAGCGGAAGAATCTCTTCCGTGTAAAACTCCGCTCTGCGTCGCCTGTTATTGGATCCTGAGGGGGCATAGATGTTTACAATTCTAACGTTATTGATGGTGGCGGCGATCCCTCGATTGTTGACAAGCATTTCTATGTTTTGCGCCACAATTCCCTCTCTTAATAAGATAGCAGTCCCCAAATCTGCACCACGACCTGGGTTTGCTATGACGTTGTATCCGAATAGTTCTTCTAAGTTAATGTCTGCAACCTCCTGTAGAAAAAGAATATCAATATCAGCAGAATACAGGAAATCTTGAATATGACGGAGCCTAATGGAGCTGCGACTCTTGATGTTTAACGTTGCAATTTTATAGGCTTGACGATCACACATGTGGGTTATGAAATGAAAATTGCCTACAGTTAATAGAAATCCGAGTCCTCTTCTTTCTCCGCTTGTGGTATTTCCATTGCTTCCGTACTATTTTTATTCTTCACCGCAGCAGCAGTTGGAAGATCATGTGCTGCGTTTCCAGAATCCCCGGAAGCGTCCTCCATGTCTACCTCCCCTGTCCAGTCGACGCCAGTGATAAATTTGGAAGGCAGAGTATTTTGCTGTTCTTGGTTCTGCGTTGGGTATGCATGTTCCGAAGTAAGTTTGTCGGACGTCATATCTGCGGTTTCCTTACTGGGCTTGGTTGACTGCTTCTGTTTAGCTGAACCATCTGGTGACTTTCCACATATTTTTTCCTTCACTTCTTTTGCCTTTGCTCGTAAAGGAGCAGCCTTCTCCTCTGCCCCCTCGCGGGCCAATCGTCGTTTCTTGTGGGTTCGTGGTGATTTTGCTGGAGAGCTACTCTGCCCGTCTGCGAAGGTCTCAGGCTGACTTACTGGTGTCTGGTTGTCAGCTGTTTCCTGCTTCCCCGTATCCTCTTTACATACCGGAATCTCTTCCGCTGATTGTGGAGGAGACTGGTCAATGGCTTCTTTCTGTGGTGCCTGTTCTGGCGTGCTCTCCGGGATGTCCATTTGAGTTACAATGTCTTGCACGACGTCATCAGGTGGGATATTGTCTAAAGGAACCTCACTAATTAATGGCTCTGTCAGCTGACCACGTGCGACAGCTACATACGTAGCTGGCAAGATAGTCATATTCGGGGGCTGAAGTGTTTCACTGGTTGGGAGCTGAGCAATTCGTCGTTTGACACAGTCAGCGCGAACGTGCCCTGGTAAATTACAAATGGCACAGGTTTTCGGTTGACCGTCATACATAACAATGCCTCTAAAACCGCAAACATTTATATATGACGGTATATGTCGGCACAGTTCAACCTTCAGTTGCATAACACCATTCAAAACAGGCAATTTATGTGCGCTGGACCATCTCTCGGCAAAATTGCTGGGTACTCTATCATATGGAGCAATTACCGAGTTTATTGCTTCAGCTGGAACCTCGAATGGCAACTCAAAAATCCGAACAGTTCTAACGCCGAAACCAACAAGATCAACAGTGACATTACCTATATTGCCGTCTCTATGATTAAATTTCAATGAACCACCTGTGTCCTGCACTACTTTTTCACATAATTCGGCAGATGCCAGTTTCACATACATGACACTATTGATAATCGACATATGATATCCAATTATGTCTTCGAGTCGGATCTTAGCAACTTCTATGAGCCAATCTTCAAATTCAAAGGACGTTGGTCGGGCAAATTTTCGTTCGAATGTAAATTTCAACGTGTCTCGTCTACTAATGTCATCCATTACTGCGTTTTCATTTTCACAATACACACTACAGTAAACGCTGGCGTAAGCGAACAGACTTACCCCACGCGGAAGTAAACAAACCGCTGCGGCAGCGAGGCACCGCGCGACCTCCTTACACCGCCGCTGCCGCAAGCAGACGTCCCCTCGGCCACCGCGGCCGGCCCTACTTAAAAGCTAAAGAAACTCTCTCACTCACTGACTAAACAAGAAATCTCGAAAACTACTTCACCTATCAAACTTAAATTTAGCAGGAATGTAGATTATAGAGAGAAGACGTCAGCTAAAAATGGATTTTGCGATAGGACCGATAGTACAGGAGATATGACGTCATAAACAATGGAAAACTTCCCCGCCTTGCGGCACGTAATACTGTGACTTTGTCAGTCCACTATTTGAGAAGGACAGCACTTAGCGACTTGCAACAACATAACTTCAAACATTTAGGAAATTTTATTCTCGCTGACATCTCCAGCAGAATGATGAAAGGAAAAACGTTTGTCGCTTATTACATTTTCGGCGTTCATGCAGTAAAATTACGGCATTTGAAATGACATTACAACTTATTACTCGTACACTATTCATTGTATTCGCGAGAAATGTTATAGACAGTATACACACATACCACTGAACGTACGTTCGAAATTTTATTATATTACGATACACAGTTCACGAGATATGACGTCAAAAACAATGACGTGCGAGAAAAACTGCTACGTCACGCGACAATATTGACCATTCATCCTAAACCACTGAACCGATTTCAACCAAATCTGATATACATATTCCTTACAGTGAGGTAACAGTTTCTGCAGGGGTAAGAGACATATACGACACATGTTTCGGCAGATATGTCGTCATAAAAATAGGAATCGGAAAAAACTGCCACATAATGCGACGAGACTTTATTCATACACTGTATGAGAATGAGAGTACTTAGCGACTTGCAACAACATTTAAAGATAATTTCAAACCTTTATTATATTTTCTATCGCTGACAACTACAGTAAAATGATAAAAAAAGTTTCTCGCTTACTACTTTTCCGCTGTTCACGGACTAAAACTACGGCATTCGCTATGACGTTACAATTATACATACCGAATGCCGTAGTTTTAGTCCGTGAACAGCGGAAAAGTAGTAAGCGAGAAAGATAGTATACACACATATAGCTGAATGTATCTTCGAAATTCTATCACGGTACGACACGTAGTTCATGAGATATGAGCACATAAATAAAAACGAAATTCAAATGTTCAAATGTTTGTATAGCTTATGGGACTTAACTACGGGGTCATCAGTCCCAAAACTTACAAACTACTCACAAACTAGCTAATACTATGGACGGCACAAATATCCATGCCCGAGGGGGGATTCGAACCCCCGACCGTAGTGGCCGTGCAGACCGTAACTGGCGCGCTGCAATCCCCTCAGCCACCGCGACCGGCACTCCAGGACCGATCCAAACTTCCATATGCCACACTGACTGCACACATATGAGTCAACTGCATACATTCCTTAGAACTCGCAGCTTAATCGGTATGCTGTTGACTCATATGTACTGTCAGTGTGGCAAATGGAAGTTTGGGTCGGTCCTGAAGTCGCGTTCGGGTAGCCTAGTGGTTAAAGCGACCGCTCGCGAAAAGCGGGAAACTCGGGTTCGAGACCCGACCCGACACAAATCTTCATATGTCACCATTTGGTTGAACATCCATCCATTATACAGTGACGCTAAAAGAAATTCGCTATTGCGAGAAAATATTGATAATATTATCATCACTGTAATCCGTCACCATACAGTAACTGAATCAGGTTTGCCTGAGGCGGGTTTGAACCACAGTCCTTCCGGAAGCGAGTCCCTGGTCTCAACTGAGGCACCACCGCAGGTCGCCGGGAGATAAAGTGTAGCACGGCTTACTGGACAATGGATCGGGATGCTCGCTGTGATGGGGAGGGAGGCCCGCAGATTGCGGAGCGCGCCCCTCGCCACAATCGGGCTCAATCTGACGCCCGGACACCGCCCACCCCGGGGTAGGCCGCTCCCCTCGCGCCGGATAATTCCCTCAGCTGGGCCGCCTAAGTGGGCCCGGCCACCTCTTTCAGGCGGAGCCCCCAGTGCCGCTCTAACAAGCAGCCCCTTGTGCTCACGTCCTGGCCTGTCGCGTTCTGCCACCAGCCATTTTCCTCTTCCCAAAGATTCCCGCCGCGTCCTCCCACATTTGTCTCCTGCCACAATGAACGACGGGTCATCTACATGGTGCAAATGGTGAAGTTTTTCTAAAGAAGATTAAGCAAGAAGGATTGCTGCCTATCGTCTTTCCTCTCAGATAGCTCCGTACTTAGATATAATTTACAACCGATCACTCACCGAAAGATCCGTACCCAAAGACTGGAAAGTTGCCCAAGTTACTACAAAAATTCAAAAGAGGTTAATCAAAACGGATTCAGAAAGTATCCCTCTTGCGAAACACAGCTTGCCCTTTATTCACATGAAGTGTTAAGTGCCATCGACAAGGGATCTCAAATCGATTCCATGTTTTTGGATTTCAGGAAGGCTTTTGACACTGTATCCCACAAGCGGCTTCTTATGAAATTGCGTGCTTATAGAATTTCCCCCAATTGTACGATTGGATTCACGATTTTCTATCAGAAAGAACACAGTTCGTTGTAATTGACGGTACATCATCGAGTAAAACAGAAGTGATATCTGGCGTTCCACAGCGAAGTGTTATAGGTCCTCTACTCTTCCTCGTGTTTATAAACGATTTAGGAGACAATCCGAATAGCTCCCTTAGATTGTTCGCGGATGATGCTGTCGTTTATCGGTTAGTGAAGTCAACAGAGGATCAAAAGCAACTGCAAAGCGATTTAGACAAAATTTCTGCATGGTGCGAAAATTGGCAATTGACACTAAATAAAGAAAAGTGTGAAGTAATACACATGACCACTAAAAGAAATCCGTTGAACTTCAATTACACGATAAATCAGTCAAACCTTAACGTCGTAGATTCTACCAAATACTTAAGAGTTACAATTACGAAGAACTTTGACTGGAGAGAACACATAGAAAATATTGTGGGGAAGGCGAACCAAAGGTTACGTTTCCTCAACAGAACGCTTCGAAGATGCTCCAGTTCCACCAAAGAGACGGCCTACATCTCACTTGTGTGTCCTCTCCTGGAGTACTGTTGCCCATTGTGGGACCCTCACCAGGTGGGACTAACGGAAGACATTGAGAAGGTTCAGAGAAGGGCATCTCGTTTTGTTCTATCACGTTACGGGGAGGAAAGCGTAGAAAACGGTAGAGAAAAGTTATGAAAGTGGTTAATGAACCCTCTGCCAGGCACTTCAATGTGATTTGCAGAGTATCTATGTAGATGTAGATGTAGATAGGAAGTCACACTCACGTGCTGATCTGCTGTCCTTGGACCGTAAAGTGTCGGACTTCTTCTCTTGGCAGGTGTTTCGTCGCCCTATTGAAGATTCATTAATTGAAAAGGGGACAGTAGGAACGTTACAGAACAAATAGGCAGAATTGTGGTGAAATCTGTATACTTAAAGATATGACGAAATTAAGGTAGCCCTGTTGCATGTTTAATATTATTTCACAAATAAGACTGTTTTGCCACGAAACCACCTTGCTGTAGGTCAAGGAATTACTAAGAATAGTCAAGATATAAGCACATTTTATACAGGTACATTTGCAGTCCCTAGAGAGAGAATGTTGCCATAATACTACAGGGTGGCCACCGAACCTTGAAACCGGGAAAACCGGGAAAAAGCCTTGAAATTCAAAAAACCGGGGAAAACCGGGGAAAAACCTTGAATTTCAGCCAGAAACCGGGATTTTTAACCCATGAGATATCGCGGCTTTAAGAGTTAAACGATCGTTTGCGTGTATAGCCTATTGCTCAGATTCGACGACCAGTTAGAGATGTACTTAATAAGTGCAAATAAGTAATCCCTGTAGTTTTAGTAAGAAAAAACCTCAAAGTTTAATATTTAAAATTAACAAAATGCCAGTCGTTTCAAAATTACGGTGAGCAAAATGCTCAGATCGCTAGTGCCCGCGGGTTAAATAATATTCATCGTTTTATTTTTGTGTACAAAACATTTTCAAATATATTTCTGGGCAGATTAAAAAGTTTTAAATTATAGTTTACATATTCCGTTATCTATTTCTGTATTTATCTCGATGTGTTGTTCAACCACGCGACTCAATTTCTTGCGATGTACGTCGAAGAGACGCGATGTTATCATAAGGCGCGACTGCGAAATCTCAGCTAGAATGAAAGGCGATATTTATTTGTACAAAATTTTAGCAATTTTCGTGATTGACCCCCCCCCCCCCCCCCCCCAGTGATACTCATCAGCACAGATCTCGTCTGTCTGATCCTGTGTTGAAAACTCTCTTCACCGAAGCATTTTGTTGATTTTAACTGTAAACTCCATAAATGTTGGTATTGTGATGCTTCGTTAGCATAGGCGCCGACTACGTTCGCTCAAGCATACCGCAAAATTTGAGTGGGTATGCTAGGCATACCCCACTGAAAATTTTCATATAATTTTTTCTTTACGTTATATTTCTTGAGTGTAATTAAAATCGACTGTCTCATCCCATTGATGGCCGACTGGCTTTTGTAAGACACCACTCTAAAAAGATTTTAAACAGGTAATTGAATTCGTAGGCATTAAAAACCACGTTCACATGTGAGTGAAGTGACCGTTTTCTAAATAGTCTGAATGTTAATGGAATTCCGCTTGTTAAGTCAATATTGTAAACTGAAGGCGGTAACCGTTAATTGTAGTCTATTAAATAACTAGAAATGAAGTGGGTTTGGTACGATACAATGAAATGTTTACATTACGAATTTAATCCCCGGTATCTTTTGAGATAACCTTTTGACAACCACATACCAGTGAGCCGACATACATCCTTCTAGCTAAAACATTCTGTAAGCCGCAATGGCCGAGTGGTCTGTGGCGCGCCAGTCACGGTCTGCATGGCCGCTACGGTCGGGGGTTCGAATCCCCCCCTCGGGTATGGATGTTTGTGCCCTCTTTAGTATAAGCTAGTTCATAAGTAATTTGTAGGTTTAGGGACTGATGACCCCGCAGTTTAGTCCCATAAGACTTACAAACAACGAACATTCTGTAAACAGACAGTCCTCATAACAACTTGCGAAGGTCTTTATGTTTTAATTGGCAGCTCTACAATATTCTCGAAACGCAACAGCTAGTAATAGATTTTTTTTCTCAATTTGAATTTTCAGGCTTCTACAATGGCAACAATTGAACGTAAAAGTAGGCCCTTAGGTTATGCTCTTTTTGAAATGTCACTGTGCGTGGAATTTCGTCTTAAACCTTTCTCTCCCTTCACCTTTATCTGTCTGTCTAGCCACAACCACTTGTTCAAAGATTGTAAATAACATTGCAGGGCTTCCAATAATTCATTGACTATATTATCATTACCTCGAGGAAACAAAAAGCATTAAGCTACAGTGCACTGTCAAAATATATATCGTTGCTTGATGTCTAAGTTGAAGTAAATGCAATCCATTCAAATACTTGTATCACGGTAAAGGAATCAAAATAATTTAAAAACTTTATTACTAAATAATTGTCCAATGTCTAAATTAGTAGTCAATACTTTGAAAATGTTATTAGTTACGATAAAGGGAACATATTCTGCACACTGATGCCATCTATAATCATCCCAAATTTCTTTCCAGAAACTAAAAAAAGTAAAAAATTCTGTCAAATATACATTAATCCGATCATTTATAGATACATGCAAAGAAATATTTTTGTTCATAAATCAATAAAATTTGGGGTTGAAAGGATCAATGTCTTGCGTGTGAAAATCGTTAAAATGGGTAAGTATATAGTGAAATACAAAAGGACTTCGACTTATAATCGTGATGGTGAGGGTGATATGGAATCGATAGCGTGAATGTTTTGTATAAGTTTTTGGCTTTGCATTGTATTTATTTATCTTTTCTTACGCCAGTGAGCATACCCCAAGATTTTCAAAAGTCGGCGCCAGTGAGCATACCCTAAGATTTTCAAAAGTCGGCGCCCATGTCCGTTAGTAATATAGACAGATTCCTGTGACTGACGTAACGTTGGTATTATATAAATAGTAAACAGTCATCATGTACGTATTGTTGATGGCTGAACTGTTTTTCACGCGGGCCCGGCTAGCGCCAATGAGGAGTCGGGGTAACAATTACGAGGATAATTAATTTACTTGGCGAACAAGGGAGAACCTGTCAACCATAGAGCAGAAACAGCATAGTTTATTTTATGGTCAACATAAAAAATTATTCCCCTCGTTATAAGTTAATGGGTTTTCAAAAAGCATACGTACACGCAACGTCACCTTGTGAGCTCTACCCGGGCCCGTATGAAATACAATTGTAACATTGTTGATTGCGACTTTTTGACATGGTAATTGTCCTCCAAAAAGATGTAAGTATAACTCTGTAATACGGTACGCGACTTTTGCGAAAAGGCAACTGAAAACCATTATGAACATTCTAAATGAAAACTTGAAAAAGATGGAAAGGTTGCTCATATCCTGAAGGTAAAGTAAATCATAATTTTATATATTGAGTTCTCGATAACTAGTTCATGAGATGTGACTGTATTTTAATGTATCAGGAACTCTAGTATAAATGAACGGGCTATGTTGCATAAACGAATGCAATTCACATTAAAACAAAGTATCCTCCAACTACTTGAACTCAACTTAGTCCATTATAAAGGGTGTAAATTTTAAGTTGACAAACCGGAATATTTCGGAAAAACCGTAGATATTAAAAAATGGTTTTCACCAGCATGTGGGGATGGAAGAGGCTTAGGAAATAATACTCAACCTGAACCGTTTCCACCGTTTGGGAGAGGGGGGGGGGGGCCTTGTAGTGTCGAGTGTAAAAATTTTAAATGGGAATCCCGCTTTTTTTTTTTTTATTGCAGATTGATTCTGAGGCCCACATCATGTATGGTCTGGTTGATATTTTTTTTACGACAGATGGCGCTGTAATAGTAAGAAATACTTGCCATAATGGTTAAGAAACGTACTAAACAGGAGATAAACGAAAACCATGCTGCTTCAGAGCGCTACCAAATGATCCCCAAAGTGATCCCTCCCTCTGCACACAGTGGACTGGGCAGTCTTCCAAAGTGATGCCTTAGTCCAGATTGCCCTTGTCTGAATACCAGTTATGAATTGCCGAAAAACACTTAATTGAACTAGCTGGGAAGAAATGTATATCTGGTATTATTTGGTTGGGTTCTGAAGCATCATCAATATGATTAACCTTTTTCTTTCCTGGGTGGTACATTTCTTCAGCAGTATGGCAAATAATTCTTACCATTACAGTGCAATATGTTGCCTATTGAAAGAAAAAACAATCAAACTATACATGATTTGGTCTGTAGAATCTGAATTTGCAATAAAAAATGGGAGTTTACATTTAAAATTTTACACTAGCCACCCACACCGTTCCCAAACGGTGGAGACAGTTCAAGTTTAGTATCATTTCCTAAGCCTCTGCCGTCCGTTCATAATGGTGAAAATCGTTGTTCAATACTTTTTTGTTTTTTTCCTTAGTTATTCTGGTTTGTCAACTTAAAATGTGAACCCTGTACTATACATTGTGTCAGTGTCGAATCTGGGGTGGAGGGAGGGGGATCAATGGCGCTGTAGATCCCCAAAAACCTTATAATATGAGCTGGTTCTTATTAGATCAGTTTGAGGTACAATGCCACAATTTTTATCTGCCCCCCTCCCTCCCCAACACAAATCCTGAATTCGCCACTGCTTGGTGTGTATTACAACGTGACATGTTTCAACTTGGATGACATGTGTTTTAAAAACATGTAACTAGTTTCTTTACGGTATAGTTGTTCGCTAACCCCTTTGAGCAAAATTTTTGTGAAAACCTGGAAAATAATTATTTTTAACCTGGAAAACCTGGAAAAACCTTGAATTTGAAAATGAAGATTTGGTGGCCACCCTGTACTAATAACCAGAGCAGGGGCCAAACGACCAAGCTTATCTCACTATAAACTGAATGGTAAGTGTAACGGATGCTTCCACTCGCCCATCATTGTAACAGACGCGGACGGTCCTCAGAGTCATCCTTACCTAATACGGCGGTAACTTCCGCCCTAGACTGTCCGCGAGGTGGATACTTGGAAGCTCTGCAACCGAATGACGGGGCGTGTCAGTTTACCGGGCACGGCACCGCAGTATGCTTCTGCTGTTCTAAAGTAGTCCCTGTAGCCAACATTAAACGTATGGGAGAGGAACCGTCGGGGAAGCTTAGCCCTTGCGGGCGGCTCTGTGTCTCAGACCCACAGGTTGGGACACCTGATTGGAGCGCGGAACAAAGCAGCGGGTCAGGCAGTTGAGTCCGATAGATTTACAAATATTTGCCCTCCTCCTAAAATTACATCGCTGTCGGGTTCTGTCAAAGACGATCTGGAGCTGCGTAAAGCAGGTGTTTACAGGATTCCGTTCGAGTCATATAGGGCAGACGACGCGCACTGTGCAGGAGCGCATTGTGGAACATCAGCGTCATACTCGGCTACTCCAACCCACCAAATCCGCAATCGCCGAAAATTGTATTTCCACAGGCCATTCAATGAACTACAATGAAACGAAAATTGTGGCCCACACTTCAAACTTTTGGAGCTCAATTATTAATGAAGCTGTGGAAATAAGATTGTCTGACAGTGAGACCCTTATCAATCGAGACAGAGGTTTCCAAATAAATGCTGTATGGAATCCTGTCATTGAAAAACTTCGTAGTCGGCGTAGTTTCCTGCAACTGAATGACAATGAGAATCGATCTTATATCGAAGCGGCAAGCCTCCACCACGGAGGGCACTCTGAGCAGCGTACGTAGTTGTAGTGAACGCGCACGCTAAGTACGCGCATGCGCAATGTCGGCTGAATTGGGCATAAATAGCACAGCCCAGTGCTTCTTCGCCAGTACTTCGGCGGTACTCACCTAAAGATGGCCAGAAGACTCTGCGCCGAAATATCGTGGCAAGAAGTTACGGACATCCGGCAGTCCGCCCGAGATTTTATGGAAAAAGCATTCACTATGTTCAACATTTGATCCTAAATCAATGAGAATATCCTTGCTTAGACGCGGAGTACGTACAGTGTCAGGAGTTTTCATACAACTGCCTTGCGTCCAGAAACGTAGAACAACAGCAGAGCTTTAAAGTAATTGTAAATATTTATAAACAACACAATAGCTGTTATAAAATGAATGTATAGAATATGTATATATATTTCTTTCCGTATTTGGTGACCTCTAAGAAGTCTAATTTTCTCGTTTTTCCTTCCTTTTCAGGTAAGAATCTACGAGGCTTCTGCAAGATCCACATGCCGCAATATAGTAAGACCACTGCAATTAAAAAATAAGTTTTCTTGTTAACTCTGTACGTAATGACACTATGCTCTCAACAGACACACCCATGGTGTCGAAGCTTTTAGAATAGTATACGCCACCACATGAAATCTATGAACGACGTTCCCAGTCTCGAAATGAATATTTCAAGGCTTTCACTTAACCATTATAACGCGCACTCTGTAATTCATTCTAATTTCATTTCTTACTTTCATAGGAAGTAATAGATTCTCGTACTTCTGCTGGAGCACCATAACTACTTTTGTCGCGAAAGCGCTCAGAAATCGTCGCACTGAACCGTGAAATTTGTTGTCTGAGATACGTTTGGTTCACAAGGCCTACAATACAGCAGCTGTCACGAGGAGACTGTACCTTCACTTACAGTTCCATAATAATTCTAAAAAATGTTTGTATATCTTATGGGACTTAACTACGGGGTCATCAGTCCCTAAACTTACAAACTACTTATGAACTAGCTAACACTAAGGACGGCACAAATATCCATGCCCGAGGGGGGATTCGAACCCCCGACCGTAGTGGCCGTGCAAACCGTGACTAGCGCGCCTCAGTCCCCTCGGCCACCGCTGCCGGCCATAATAATTCTGCAATGTGCAAAAATCTGTAGTCTTCTAGAATAATTAGTAACTGTAACAAGTAATATATTTCAAAAATCAAACTGCTAAAATTCTTAATTTCTCTTAATTGCTACAGTAATATGTTTTCAGACCCATATCGCCATAATGAAACGGTCGGCATATAACCTTCAGAGATAAAATTTCTATGTGCGCGCACATGCTATATGTTCATCATAGATTTTATTCAAGACAAGCCTTATAGGTTGGTACTTCCCTTCTCTTACTCACATACAACAATTTAGGAGGCGGAGTTCTGCACAATTAGGGATATAAGGGAAATAGGTTAACAATGGGTCCCCTAGTATCAACAAATCAGGGAAGAATGCAACAAAGTCAAAGACGGTTTAACTACTCCCTGTGCGCACGAGACTCAACAAGGCAGTTGAAATTTTCTGTCCAGACCGTTGATCGAAACCGGGTCTTCTACTTACTAGCTAGCTGCTCCACCCACTAATCCACCTGGACACAGTGGATATGGAGCTACAGGATCTACCCTGTTATACTCTCAGCCGTTCACAAATTCTCAACTTCCAGTCTACACTGCCATCGTAGTGTCCCTTTGCTCATTAATGTCAATCGTTTGTAGATCCAGTGGACCAAACTGCTATGGTTAGCAGTCCCTTAAACTAACTTACACTAAGGGCAACATGGACACACACCCATGCCCGAGGGAGGACTCGAACCTCTGGCGGGAACGGCTGCCCAGACTGTAGCATGACAGCCCTCGCGACAGTTCCGAGGGACCCTTTAATTTCATTTTAGTTAGCCGATTTATGCCTCGTGTACATCCCCATTGAAATGTAAGGATCGGAACTGTTGCTGGATTATCAAACAGCTCCCAGCCGCCGTGGTGGAGTAGCCAAGCGATCTAAAGCGTCTCGCTGCGGAGCGCGCGGTTGCTCGCCGTGGAGGTTCGAGTCCTCCCTGGGGCATGGGTGTGTGTGTGTTGTCCTTAGGTTAGTGTACCTAGGTTTAAGTAGTTTGTAAGCTACGGACTGATGACCACGCAGTTTGGTCCGATAGATTTACAAACATTTGAACATTTTTGAGCTCCCAGCCAACTTGTGCGGAAGAATACGAGCTGTACGGGGTCAGGTATTGTCATAGAGCAGCGTAACACCTGCAGTAGGCATTTCACGACTCTTGTTCTGAGTGTCGCGTCGCAGTTTCCGCATTTTTCACAGTAACAAATGAATACGACTGTCACCCTCTGGTTCCATTCACAGGCGGCACACTTCTGCGGCATAGGAGAAAAAAGGTGATCTTCCGGTATGGCAAGTGTCTCAGTTCTCTTGGCTGTCTATGTAAAAAAAATTGCTCAGTCATTGCTGTTCCCGTTCCCAATAACGTTGTTGTTGTTGCTGTTGTTGTTTAGAGGGGACTAAACTACCTGGTCATCAGTTCCTTTCCAATAACGTCTTTCATAACTATGTTGTCTTTGTTAAAAAAAATATGGAAGCTTAACGTTCTAGTTGCACCTCATATATAAATCGTTGTTTCCTTAAATTAACAAACTACAGCGTGAAATGTACCGTGATTTTGAAACTTACCGAGGTCTGTCAACTTCAAAAGGGAGGAAAAACATTTTCCATTCACCAACAGCTTTTCTCCTCATAAAAAATTTAATATAACGCATTTCTTTGTCAAATACCTACCTTTTCAGATACAAATTGTTTAATTATGTTTCTAATGAACTCAGCACAAAAAAGTCATTTGTGAATTTAGCAGTAATTTCACACGAATTAAGACGGAACAGGAACAAAAAAAGGAACTTGTTGACGCAGCGCAGATTGCAGTGTAATTACTTTTCATTTGCAGCTCATCGAGCGTAATTCATTTGGAAATTACAAAGCCGTAAATTAAAGATGTTTCTAACACGAATCCGTTCCCTCTACCTCCGTTATGGCTGTTTGAAAGTCCGTTATTCACTGGATAGCAGTCCTTCCTCGTCAGAATTAGCACAGGATGGCTTCCTTTGAAATGGGCTGTAGTTATATGTATGTCAGAGGCACGAAAGCATTTTCACACTGATGGGATTCAGCGGGTCGCACTGAATCCCAAGTAAGACGTGTTTGTTACATACGCCAAAATTCGTTACGGAACTCTCACCTGTTTAGTGCAGTAATTGACTGCGACTGTACTAAAGAGTATATTAAACAGTATCTGTCTAAAGGTATATATTATGACGAATATTCGAAGGTTATTTTAAAGTAAGAACGATTTATAATGAAATAAGATAAACTTTACTTCACGTGACATTCCTCGCGTATTTGATGATTTTCTTATTGTAACTTACACGTTGTCATTTCAAAGCAACGGCACACTGAGGAATTAACAAAAACACGTCGTTCTTCGTACGATAAATGATAATCTAATGTCTACAAATGCCATATTAAAGTCAGTTAACAACGGCCATCAACCCGGTTTTGATTTAGAGCCGTAGCGTAGTGGGCGAGGTAGTGGCGGGCGCCGTGGCTCAGCGCGCCCGGTCAGCTGAGCCAATCATTCAACCAACAACCACGATCAACGTCCGCAACGAACAGAACAACCGATAGAACAAAAAAAAAAAAGGTCCTGGACAGTGATTCGAAAGGTCGGTGGTTCGAAACTCGGCACTACCTAATTTTTTTCCTAAAAGGGTTTCAGACACTTATTAATTAATTTATTATTATTTATATTATTATTTTGGTCCAAAATGTTTGCAAAAACTTATAAAACTACAAATCTAAAGTGGACCGTAAAACACGTCAGTGCGATTTTTTTCCTTCAGTTCAGCAAGGATCCGAATACATCCCTTATAGACAAGATCCTTCAAATATCCCCACAACCAGAAATCACATGGATTTATACTTTTTTTTGGGGGGGGGGGGGGGAAGTCGACAGCGATGTATTTCAGGAAATGCATTGTATACTTTTCTGTCATGTAAAATTTAATTTATTGTGCTACCGGTTTCGGGAGTGTCCCATCTTCCAGGCATTTCTATAATAGTACAAAAATTAGTCAAGCTTCAATGTGACACAAATCTAAAATACAAAGATCTTCATCCGTGGTAGATGTACTTACAAAATTACATGAGCGGTTTAGTTTTATACATTTTCAGAATAAGTTGACAGTGTTGTCATATCTATAAAACCAATTAAAATACAAGTTAAAAGTTATAGTGATAACGACAACATCAAAGGGTTCCTGCACTTAACGTAAATACAGTACTATCTCGTAATACAACAAGTCAAAGATAAAATGTAAGACTCAGAGAACAGGGTATGTCAAAGATGTAACAAATTGCCAGTTTTGTTGGGAAAACTTGGTTTTCTAATCTTCCCAGCCATATTAACGAGTTAAATAAATAAAATCTTCTACCCGCACCTTTTGCATGCTATATCTACATCTACATACATACTCCGCAATTCACCGTAAGGTGCGTGGCGGAGGGTACACTGAACCACTACTAGGCATTTCCTTTCCTATTCCACTCCCAAATTGAACGAGGAAAAAAAGAATGCCTATATGCCTCCGTACGAGCCCTAATTTCTCTTATCTTGTCTTTGTGATCTTTACGCGAAATGTACGTAGGCGGCAGCAAGATCGTACTACACTCAGCTTCAAATTCCGACCCTCTAAATTTACTTACCAGAAATTCACGAAAAGAACGTCGTCTTTCTTCCAGCGATCCCCAATTGAGTTGCCGGAGCATTTCCGTGACACTCGCGCATTGGTCGAACCTACCGGTAACAAATCTAGCTGCTCGCCTCTGAACCGCCTCTATGTCTTCCTTCAAACCGATCTGCTGCGGGTCCCAAATACTTGAGCAATACTCAAGACGTGGTCGTACAAGCGTTTTATACGCGGTCTCCTTTACAGGTGAAGTACATCTTCCCAAAATTCTCCCAATAAACCGAAGTCGGCTGTCCGCCTTACTCACAACTGTCCTTACATGCTCGTTCCATTTCATATCGCTCTGCAATGTTACGCCTAGATATTTGAACGACGCGACAGCATCAAGAAGCTCACTACTAATGCTGTATTCGAACATTATAGGATTGTTTTTTTCTACTCATGCGCATCACCTTACATTTTTCTACATTGAGAGCTAGCTGCCATTCTTCGCACCAACTAGAAATTTTGTCTAAGTCATCCTGTATGCTATTACAGTCAGTTACAGATGATACCCTCCCATACACCACAGCATCATCAGCAAACAGCCGCAAATTACAACTTACTCTGTCCATCAGATCATTTATATAGATAGAAAATAATAGCGGTCCTATCACACTCCCCTGGGGCACGCCTGACGATACACTCGTCTCTGATGAACACTCGCCGTCGAGAACAACGTACTGCGTTCTATTACTTAGGAAGTCTTCCAGCCAGTCACAAATCTGTGAACCTATTCCATAAGCTCGTACCTTCGTTAGCAGTCTGCAGTGTGGCACCGCGTCGAACGCCTTTTTGAAGTCGAGAAAAACACAATCCGCCTGTTGCCCTTCGTCTATGGCTCTTAAGATGTCATGTGAGAAAAGGGCAAGCTGAGTTTCACATGAACGATGTTTCCTAAACCCGTGCTGATTCATGGAAAGAAGCTTTTCCGTTTCAAGGAAATTTACTATATTCGAACTGAGAATATGCTCCAAAATTCTACTTGAAACTGATGTCAACGATATTGGCCTGTAATTGTATGGGTCAGTTCTCTTTCCTTTCTTATACACGGGAGTCACCTGCGCTTTTTTCCAATCACTAGGAACTTTGCGCTGAATTAAAGATTCGCTATAAATGCAAGCTAAGTAGGGGGCCAACGCCGCAGAATAGTCTTTGTAAAACCGAACTGGTATTCCATACGGACCAGCAGACTTTTTCGTATTTAGCTCTCTCAGCTGCTTCTCTACACCGGAAATACGTATTGCTATGTCCCCCATTTCGGATTTAGTACGTTGATCAAATGATGGTACATTTGTGCAGTCCTCCTGCGTGAAAGATTTCTTAAAGGTTAAATTTAGAACTTAAGCTTTCCGTTTGCTTTCTTCTATTACTGCCCCGGAATGATCAACTAGTGACTGGACAGTGGGCTTTGACCCGCTTATCGATTTTACATAGGACCAGAATTTTTTCGGGTTCTCGGAAAGATCTTTTGATAATTTATGGCTGTGATAATCATTGTATGCTTTTATAGACGCACGAATCTCTACTAACTTTCGCCTGTCATCATTTGCGTGTACTTTTTTGAATCTAGAGTGCAACAGCCTTTGCTTTCTCAGCAGCTTTCTAACATTATTATTATACCATTGTGGATCTTTTCCATCCTTAATCGTCTTTACTGGCACATATTTCTCTAACCCTTTATTAACAGTTCACTTAAATTTAGACCACAATTCCTCTACATCCATAGTCCCGGAATTAAACGATGCCCATTCATTTTCTAAGTGCGATCGTAACATTTGCTTGTCGGCTCTTCCCAACAAAAACACGCTCCTAGCCTTCTTGATTGGTTTATGAACTTTGGTCACCATCGACGCTATGACGATATCATGATCACTAATTCCTCTCTCTACACAGACATCGTTAATAAGGTCAGGCCTGTTTGTGGCTATAAGGTCTAGAATATTTCCATTGTGCGTGGGTTGCCGGTTTAACTGCTCAAGACAGTTTTCGGAGAATTTGTCCAAAAGTAGCTCGCAAGACTGCTTGTCTGTACCGCCTGAAATGTAACTAGCGAGGTCCCAATCTATACTCTTAAGGTTGAAGTCTCCTCCGACTAATATTACGTGGGCCGGATACCTATGCACTACCTGGTGTAGACTTTACTTGAATGATTCTAAAACTGCTACAGCAGCACTGGGGGGCCGGTAAAAACACCCAACTATTAACTTTACTTCTTTTAGACCTGTTATGCGTGCCCAGATAACTTCACAGTTACTTTCAACCTCGATCTCAGTAGAAACAATATCTTTGTCCACAGCGATGAACACTCCTCCTCCAGTTGTATCAGATCTATCTTTCCGATATACATTCCACGCTTCGCTAAATATTTCTGAACTTGTCACATCATCATTTAGCCAGCTTTCGGTGCCTAAAACTATCTGAGCGCAATAACTTCCATGCAGTGCTGCAAATTCGGGAACTTTGTTTCTAACACTCTGTAAGTTCGAGGCTAATATTTTTATGTTCGAATTTTTGTTCCGAACGTGGCGTGAATTCGCTGTTTGAATGCTGAAAGGCGAGTACTCATCAGAGTTAGCGCCTAGCCTAAAAAAAACCCATGTGCACTCCACAAGTACTTTTTTTCTGACAGTTTGACTGGGTCATCATTGCGGTTTATTGTTCTTTGGCCACAATGTTTCACCGAAAAAGGACGGAGGTTTCTCACTCCGTCTTAGCAATGTGGCGGCGTAAGCTGCGTTGATTAAAACGAACTGCTGACGTTTGATAGATCGCTGCCTAAGCTCTGGCATCCACACCTATATTAAGTTTTCGCCATGTCAGCCAGTGCAGAAGACAGCGACAGAAAGCGTTCTGCTGCGTAAAAAGGGAATACGAATTCTGGCAGTCGACGGAGCGCAAGCTGTCAACCTCAGCACGAGGCTATTATTGCAGCATCGACGAAAGGAAGAAAGAATGAAGAGAAATGAAGGTGGCTGTCTCGCCGTTATTAACATGCCGTCTTTTAAGCGAGGGAGGCTAAAAAGAAGGTGTCACGAACTGTCTCATACAATTTCAGAGTGGGGAGTAATTTCTTCCAATCTGTTTCGCCTAATACCCAATGATTCAGCTGACGAACCGAGCATAGTGAAAGTTCGTGATATATTGAAACCTCGTACCGAGAGGGCTAGGTAGACCACATCGCCTTTGCAGCCAAAGTATTTCCTTTCTTCCGCGGTGCATTTGGGCCCTTTACAAGCAACCTCTTGAGCGAGACCGAAAGTTCAGTCTCTTAGTAGGGCTCACTTTTTGTTATGTTGACAATTATGCCAGGAACAATATTAGCTGCTAATGACTCCCCATGTGCCACAGGGATCGAGCGAGGGGGCGCATTGGTAAGCCAACGGAGTCGCATTCTGGAGGACTGCGCTTGAAATCCGTCTCCTGCCACCCTTATTTAGGTTTTTCGTGATTTCCCTATAACTTTTTATGCAAATTCCTGGATGGTTCCTTTCAAAGGGCGCGTCCGATTTCCTTCAGCATCACTCACAAAAGGTATGCGAGTGTGGGCTTTGTCTCTGAATGAGAACGATATCGACGGGGAGTTTAACACTAATCTTTCTTCCTTTTTGTGCGTTCAGATTCGCGGCAGAAAATCGTCCCGTCGTGCACCGAAAATCCCCTATTCATCCATTCATCCAGTCAAAAAATTGTCCGGGAGATGCATAGATCAACACTCTATGTGGTGTATGTAGTTTACTTCACAAAATGAACGTCGTCGACATCCATGAACTATTGAAAAGAAAACCAAAAAACTAAACAAAAGTAGCGAATCATTAACTTGCACCGTGAACAATGTATGAAAAATTTCGCACCGCAGTGATCACAAACGTTCACACCAGCAAGAAGGCGAATTCCTTGTGAGCTACAAACAGTGCAATACGTTCAGCTAGGTAACCACTCTTAGGAGGAACAGATTGATGATAACTGGTTAAATATGATTGCATGCATGCAACCGGATGCGAAACATTAATTGAATCGGTTGGTGGAGAAAGGAACTGTCACTTTTTCGTACTTTTCAGGAGAAACAAAAAAACTGTTTTATTGTTTAACTATTTAACGGATTGTATTGAAATTTTCGACATTTGCTGTATTCTAACCATACATATTGTGAATGAAAATAATTTTTATATTTTCTAAGAACTATCTTCTGAAAAAAAATTAAAATTTGTAACATAGTTCCTTTCTCCAGTCAACGAAGGAATTAGTACTTTTCATGAGTATAATACATTCAAAGATATACATTTTTTGATTAAAGCTCAAATTTATTGGTAAATTATCTTTTACTGAAGATGAAAACAACTATTTAATAGAATTCAAAGATTGGAATAGTTCATATCAGTGAGTTATCACTTGAAGACTGCGATTTCAAATTGTTCTCATAAAAAATTTCAGCTTCTTCTCCATGGAGCTCTTTCATCAGTAAAAAAAAAAAAAAAAAAAAAAAAAAAAAAAAAAAAAAAAAAAAAAAAAAAACCTTGAATTTTCTTTATACTGATTCGCACTTTCTTCCCATCATGTAGTCTTTTCAATCCAGTTTCAAAAGAAGCAAGTTCACTTTTTGCCAGGTTAAAGGTGTGACTGACTCAGCTGATTATGAAATGGTAGGCAGTCACGACTTCCGGTTTCGTTGCTTCAAAACGAAATTATTTGAACACTGACGAGGTGTCTTGAGATGTGAAGTTTCCTCAGATTTTTTTTGATTTTTTTTTTTTTTTTTGAAGGTTGGACCAATGGCATCTCAGTTGGTGTGAGAACTATCAACAACCTCCGTTTTGTTGATGACATTGTGCTTTTAGCCAACAGCGAAGATAACTTGCTGAGCTACTAACAAATTTTAAAATGTTTGTAAATCTATGAGCCTTAACTGTTTGATTATTAGTCCCTAGGCTTACAGACTACTTAAACCTATTTAAACTAACCTAAGGACAAACAAACCATGCCAGAGGGAGGACTCGAACCTCCACGACGAACGGCTCCTTAGTGCGCACGGCTATTCCACTGCGGCTACTAACAAGAATAAAGGACATTAGTCTAGCATTTGGATTAGACATCAACATTAGGAAGTCATGATAATTGAATGAGAAGAACAGATCCAGCTCACAGGTCGATTAAAGGATCTGGAAGTCGTGCATTCCTTCATCTATCTTGGGTCAACCATCTGTAGCACGGGAAGTTGTGAAGATAAGAAGACGGGTCACTCTAGGGCGAGTGGATATGAAGAAGCTCACAGAGATCTGGCCGAGCAAATCAATAACCAAAAGCACAAAGATCCGGATACTTGAAGCACTCGTGTTTTCTGTCTTCTTGTATTGTTACGAAACATGGACACACAAGGCCAGAGACAAGCAGCGCATCGATGAGTTCCAGCTTTGGTGCTGGTAGGATGCTACGTATAAATGGAGCGAAAGACGAACAAATGTGTCCATAATTGAACAACTCGATATCTCCAGACGCCTTTCTTTTCGAGTCACCGAAAAAAATTCTCCAGTTCATTGGCCATATTGTGAGAAGAGATGGAGAAAATCTAGAGAAAATAATCTTGCAAGGAAGGGCGAAGGCACGAGGCCAAGAAGAAGAGCAGCGAGCAAATGGATAAATCACATCAGGAAGATCTCCGGTCTACCTCTAAGTCTACATCTACAAACATACTCCGCAATTCACCGTAAGGTGCGTGGCGGAGGGTACACTGTACCACTACAAGGCGTTTCCTTTCCTATTCCACTCCCAAACAGAACGAGGGAAAAAAAAGAATGCATATATGTCTCCGTACGAGCCCTAATTTCTCTTATCTTGTCTTTGTGATCTTTACGCGAAATGTACGTAGCAGGCAGTAAGATCGTACTACACTCAGCTTGAAATTCCGGCCCTCTAAATTTACTCAACAGAAATTCACGAAAAGAACGTCGTCTTTCCTCCAGCGATCCCCAATTGAGTTGCCGGAGCATTTCCGTGACACTCGCGCATTGGTCGAACCTACCGGTAACAAATCTAGCTGCTCGCCTCTGAACTGCCTCTATTTCTTCCTTTAAACTGATCTGCTGCGGGTCCCAAACACTTGAGCAATACTCAAGACGTGGTCGTACAAGCGTTTTATACGCGGTCTCCTTACAGGTGAAGTACTTCTTCCCAAAATTCTCCCAATAAACCGAAGTCGGCTGTCCGCCTTACTCGCAACTGTCCTTACATGTTCGTTCCATTTCATATCGCTCTCCGATGTTACGGCTAGATATTTGAACGACGCGACAGCATCAGGAAGCTCACTACTAATGCTGTATTCGAACATTATGGGATTGTTTTTCCTACTCATGCGCATCACCTTACATTGAGAGCTTGTTGTCATTCTACGCACCAACTAGGAATTTTGCCTAAGTCATCCTGTATGACTTGTAAACTGGTTCAGCAGGCAAATGATTTAGATATCTGTATGGTGCAAATATTGGCAATTGACCCTTAATAATAAGTGTGAGTCTTCACCCAGTGTTATAATACGCCGGCCGCGGTGGCCGAGGAGACTGAAGCGCTCCAGTCATGGTCTGAATGGCCACTACGGTCGGGGGTTCGAATCCCCCCTCGGGCATGGATATTTGTGCCGTCTTTAGTATAAGGTAGTTCATAAGTAGTGTGTAAGTTTAGGGACTGATGACCCCGTAGTTAAGTCCCATAAGCTTAACAAACATTTATGTTATAATACGAGGCAGAAAAGATTAAATCCGCGCTGCAGCGAACAGCTCCACCGTGAAAGGATTAAGACGCTCATACCTGCAGTGATATTTCGATATCTTGAATAGGAAAGATTGAAACAGGTGGATTGGCATAACGGCGTGTGCGTGCTTGGAAAATGTGCCAATATCGATTTCGTTAGGTGCGTTTGTTTCCTTCGCACCTTTCGGTGGAAGCTCCTTTTTTTTATTTCTCCCTTTCGCGTGCATTAACAAGATTTCCCAATCGGCTACCGTTCGAGCTCTTCCCTCGTGCGGCCCGCCGCCCCTCTCTGCGGGAATCTGCGATGCTAATGAGGCGCTGGCATTGAGTTACGGTCGCGCGGCCCAGGAGAGCGCATTACACGCCCACTGTTCCCTCTCTGCCCGTAAACCTGCCAGGCTCTCTGCCAACTTCCTGCCAACTGCTGTTCCGGGCTTGCGGCCGCTATCGGAAGACGCCTCTTCTTCTGAAATACGAGCAAGTTATGCCGCTTCCTTCAACAGGGCTAATAACACTGTTTTTCTCAGATGTCGTTGTTCTGATTCTCCCATACAACACACAGTACTGACTTATTCATATGATTGATAAACAGTGGTATTAGGACGCTGTGTAAAATTATAGGCCCACAGATAGTAATGTGGTCATGCGTTTATTGACGCGTTTCGATTAAATCATCTTCAGAATCTAAAGTTACAAACATCAGTAAGCCTGGTGTCACAAAAACATAGAGAACTGTATGGACAAAGTACATTAAGGTAAAGCAGTCAACAATCCGAAGATTGGTTTGAACACCACAGTGCTTTACTAGGCATGGTCCTGTTTGGAGGTGATATGCCGTTGCCTTCCTCCGACCTTCGAACTGACTTACCCAGTCAGTTATAAGGGAACCTACAGTTTAACGTGGATTCCGAACCACGGTGCTACTCGGTATTTTTCACATGAGCAATACTGCCAGAGGTGATAGAAGTGGAAAGTGACAGATAAAAGTCCTAGGACCGAGCGGGGATTGAACCCGCGACCTTTGGATTTGTAGTCTCGCACTCTACCCCGAGGCTTACAGTGTGCAGATGGATTGTTATGTTTAGGTTACCTGCAGATTATAAAGTTGTAAGTTATCACACTAAAATCGCACAAACGTGGAATATATATACGTTGTGAGACATTTCTCACGCCAAGTAAAACATTGTCTGGCTAAGAAATAAAAATCACACCATTTCGCCAAAAATCATGTCAGCACTATACAAATGTTTCAAACAGGACCAATCTCTGGGGCAGGAAAACGGAAGGGGCGGAAATGGACAGCTTCTAGGATATATACAAGAAAAAGTTCAAATGTTTGTAAATCTATCGGACCAAACTGCGTGGTCATCATTCCGTAGCTTACAAATTTCTTAAAGTAAGTTAAACTAATCTAAGGACAGGCACACACCAAACCCATGCCCTAGGGAGGACACGAGCCTCCGACGGCGAGCAACAGCGCGCTCCGCAGCGAGGCGCCTTAGACCACTCGGCTACTCCATCGCGGATATACAAGATTAGGATGGGAAAATAACATTAAATAAACCACAAACGCAATTGCTTCGGATGTCTATTTGTGTGGAATGAGGGGGAGGGGGGCTCCAAAGTAGTGATTAAGGGGGGTGGGAGGCCCATATTCACATTATGGTGGAACCAACATAACATTTATTACCATAACAAATTGTAAAGTACTGTAGAATTAACAGTGAATTAACAAGTTAAATTGGAAGACCTTACATATATCCATGGGGGAGGGGGGAGGGAATAAATTACCAAAAGTAAGTGTTACATATCATGCGTAGACATTATAAAAAGTATTGCAAAGTGACACCACCACACCACATAGCAGCTAGATATAAATCTACATCTACATACATATTCCGCAATTCACCGTAAGGTGCGTGGCGGAGGGTACAATGTACCACTACTAGGCATTTCCTTTCCTATTCCACTCCCAAGTTGAACGAGGAAAAAAAGAATGCCTATATGCCTCCGTACGAGCCCTAATTTCTCTTATCTTGTCTTTGTGATCTTTACGCGAAATGTAAGTAGGCGGCAGCAAGATCGTACTACACTCAGCTTCAAATTCCGGCCCTCTAAATTTACTTACCAGAAATTCACGAAAAGAACGTCGTCTTTCTTCCAGCGATCCCCAATTGAATTGCCGGAGCATTTCCGTGACACTCGCGCATTGGTCGAACCTACTGGTAACAAACCTAGCTGCTCGTCTCTGAACCGCCTCTATGTCTTCCTTTAAACTGATCTGCTGCGGGTCCCAAACACTTGAGCAATACTCAAGACGTGGTCGTACAAGCGTTTTATACGCGGTCTCCTTTACAGGTGAAGTACATCTTACCGAAATTCTCCCAATAAACCGAAGTTGGCTGTCCGCCCTACTCACAACTGTCCTTACATGTTCGTTCCATTTCATATCGCTCTGCAATGTTACGCCTAGACATTTGAACGACGCGACAGCATCAAGAAGCTCACTACTAATGCTGTATTCGAACATTATGGGATTGTTTTTTCTACTCATGCGCATCACCTTACATTTTTCTACATTGAGAGCTAGCTGCCATTCTTCGCACCAACTATAAATTTTGTCTAAATCATCCTGTATGCTATTACAGTGAATTAAAGACGACACCCTCCCATACACCACAGCATCATCAGCAAACAGCCGCAAATTACAAGTTAGTCTGTCCATCAGATCATTTATATAGATAGAAAATAATAGTGGTCCTATCACACTCCCCTGGGGCACGCCTGACGATACACTCGTCTCTGATGAACACTCGCCATCGAGAACAACGTACTGCGTTCTATTACTTAGACAGGCTTCCAGCCAGTCACAAATCTGTGAACCCTATTCCATAAGCTCGTATCTTCGTTAGCAGTCTAATGTAGCATGGACAAATACTTCTGAAAGATGAGTATCATATCCACTTGAAAGAGATGTATGCGAATGGGATTGGACCGCAGTGTATGTATGTGATGGTAGCGATCGTCGCCCTGGCCAGCAGTCTCGTCGAACTGCCTGCGACGGACGCGTCGCACTAATGGCCAGTGACGTGCCGATTCCGCTTACCGCCGAATATGAGTAATTCCCATCGACCGGGGCTGTGCCGACGCCTGTCCTCATTAGCGCGTAATCCGCTTTATTCGGCGTATCCAAGGGCTCATTCGTAATTTGAACTGTTGCACGCGCTGGCCTCATCCGCACCTCTAACTGGAAATTTACGTGCTGACTGGGAATAACATCTTCGGCACAGTTCCATTGCAGTCACGTACACAGAGGTCGAAACAAGCATAATAATAAAAAAAATGTTTGTAAAAGAAGTTTCTGAATCTATGAGACTTTTAACCCTTTCACTCCGGCGCCGTGATTGTTGCGCCGTGCGCTGTGGACGAGCGCCAGTCGCGCACGGCCGTGCCCGCTGTACGGCGCATCTTCCGCGCTCCCCACGGCGCTACTCTGTCCTGCTTTCACACTCTCAGTGGATGGATGGATGGATGCTTAGGGTTTAACGTCCCGTCGACAGCTTGGCCATTGGAGACGGAGCTAACGCTCGGAGTTTTTGGTTAGGATGAGGAAGGAAATCGGCCGTGCCCTTTGAAAGGAACCATCCCGGCATATGCCTGGAGTGATTTAGGGAAATCACGGAAAACCTAAATCTGGATGGCCGGAGGTGGATTTAAACCACCATCCTCCCGAATGCGAGTCCAGTGCGTTACCACTGCGCCACCTCGCTCGGTACACTCCCAGTGTTATCGCAATTATTGGACTTTATACTATATATTTATTAGAGAAAATTCATTTGGAATAGAAACAGTTTTCTTCCTTCTTTCAGATAATTTGCGTAATTTTTTTCGCAAATTCTAAAAGATTCAAGTTTGGGATTCAGCTAGGGTGGGATGTGGACGTTATTATTATAAACGCATATTTCGCTTGTTAAATAATATTTATTTACAATTGCTTTACGTTACATTTCAGTAGCATTACATTACGATGTATGAAACGAGGCGGAACTGCTACAGCAGTCCACCGGCTGGGCGGCACAGGCAGCACTCGACTGCTGCAGCAGTCCACCGGCTGTGGAGCACATTCGCTCCCGACTTCTGCAGAAGTTCACCGTAGCGAAAGGGTTAACTGCTGAGGTTCTACATTTACATACATACTCATAAATTTACTCAAAGGTTTGTGGTGAAGACTGATGGTTTCGTGTGGCATTTCTGGCTGTTAGACCCCACGTAGATGATGCCACGTGGGAAACTTGCGCGTCGTGGATGATGAAATGATGAAAGATGCCAGTGATCAAAATTTTACCAGGAAGTGATCACAATTGTACCTAGTGTGGTACATTTTTGATCGATTTTTCCCAATTCTGTAACCATTTTTTATGTTTATACCAACATGTGTAATTGTCTAATATTTCTGTTAGATATTAAACATCCAAGAACAAACACTTTTTTCCCTGGGTCACCAACGCATACTTCTGGGACCAAACGTAGCATTTTTGGCAGCGAATTTAGTCACCCTTAACTAGAAAATTTATAAGAGCTCGTTAGACTAAGTAGCTTCACTTACCTCTTAACAGGAAAAAATTATATCTCTTAGCAAAACGTGGTGTATTCTTAGAAAAGACGGGAGGAGCTGTAGAACCCTGTTACACTACAACGCCACACAAAGGCAAGTGCTACCAACACTACGAGACTATATACCAGCGGTCGGCAACTGGCGGACCGCGGTCCACGTCCGGACCGCGGAAGGCCGAAAAATGGACCGCCAAAGAATTTTCAAAGTGTAAGTTACATACTCTAATAATTTTAAAAAAAATTGTAGATAATAACGCCGAGCTGCAAGGTAATGGGAAATTAAAATGTGATTTGGTTCAGTATATCATATTCCATCGCAAGCTGGTTCTTTGAAAGAGACGTTTTAAGTCAAGATTTCTTCATTTCGCAACAATTTTTAATATAAAAATAATCCTGAAATGGATATTTCCGTTTTATAAAATTTCTTGTCAGATGTGAAGTAGGAATTTGCAGTAACATTCAAAGACTTTTCAGAAACAGACAAGTTGTCACGGTTCTTAAAATCACCTTTTCAGGTTTATCCTGCATCAGAACGCACGACGTTATTCCACCTTTCAAAGCCTTTACTCCAAATGGAGATGATAGACTTCCAGGAAGACATTTCCTTGCAAACGTATTAAACTGTACCCACTGAAGTATTTTGGAGTCACATGTCCCGGAAATGTTAGCAATCTAACTGGCTGCTGTGTTTCGCTCCCCATACATTTATGAAATTTTATTTTCAAAAATTAATTTCTTGGAGAATAATTTCCGCTCAAGACCGCCCACTTTGAAGACATTATTCGCATAAGGTCCTCCGCACGTGAATCTTAACTTTAGGTACCTCCTTAAGACCGCAAATGTAATTATTCCCATGAATTTTTTTTAACAGATAAACGCACATTTCATTATATTTCACAGTTTCTTAGTGAAAATTAAAATAAAATAAAAATAGTATGTATAATGCATGACCAGTTTCTGGACTTTCCAATAAAAATTTGACTACGGTATTCATTTTATTTCATACTTTTTGTGAGTGAAAGTAAAAATAAATAGCAAATAATATAAGTTTATGAAATAAATCGCAATTTGCGATGTTATGGCTTCACTGTAACACATTTAGATGGAATACCAAACTGTGCCGAATGAAATTTTGTGCCCGACCGGGATTCGAACCCGGGATCTCCTGCTTACTAGGCAGACGCGGTGACCACTTTTGTTTTTTTTTTTTAGACCGCTTTTTTTTTTTTTTTTTTTTTCCTCAGTCACCTTTTTTTTTTTTTGTAGAATAGAAACAGGTGTAAATTTATTAGGAGAGACTAGGGCAGTCTTGACTTTTATTCAGTGTAGACAACATAAAGCTTCTTATAGAGTTTTATAATTTTTAATTTATGTTATTCAATTTTTTTTTTATTTTTTTATTTTATTTTTTTTTTTTTTTTAATGTAATAGTAAATCTGTTCACCGTGCTCACAACCCTTACAGAAACTTAACTGCCTTCTCGCATTTCATAAATAAACATATACGCAGCACGGTGTAGAGTGTTATTCCAATTCCATCGCCGCTCCAGCGCCCGGGTACGTCTTCTCGTACATTAGGATTAGTTGCCGTTTTCATATCTTCCGTTCATTCTTCGTCGATTTAATATTTTAACTTCTCCTACCCGGGACGTTCCAGCTGTGCGGCGGGTCCTGAAACGCACTCCATAAAAAATTAGAAAAATACTGTCTATACTTAGGATTATGTACAATCTTTCTATGTCGTTCTTCTAAGTAGATCCAAAAGTCTAATACATTCTTTGGGGTATCTCTGAATAAATAGAGCACCAGTTGTGCTCGAATCCATGTTACTGCATTCGTTTTAGTTCGTGGATAGTATGTCCTGTCAGGGAATAACACGGAACGTGGTCTGATGTCTTGTGGCCCCACTCGAAGAAAGAAAGCTATTATCTGTTGTCCTAAACGCCAGACTTCTGCTGCTGGGCCACATGTTAACCGGTGTTCGTCGTCGTCCAGGACTCGGCACTGGGGGCATAATGGTGAATCCATCAGATGTATAGAGTGGAGTCTAGATCGTGTTGCGTGTTTACCATTAACTGTCAGGTACCACATGGCACGTGTTTCCGTATCCAAGGAAACGTGGTGAATCGATCGCCATACCACCGGCCAGTCAACATTTGGATACTTCTTCTCAATAACATTGCCAGTTCTTGCGGCCGTTAAGATTCGATAGATGTCGCGAGCCGTCGCAGGTCTGCTTTCCGGCAGTGCCATCTTAACGTAACTGTATTCTATAAAAAAGGCACTGATGTGGTGGAGTGACTGTGAGATGTGCTGCACCGCCACCGGTGCTGTTTGTGACCTCGGTGCAAGTTCTTCTATTAAGATACCTGTCAGAGATGTCTGACGTCGTCTCCACAACTTCAACATGGTGTTGATGTATAGTGCCACTGCTCGATCATGAACATGTGCAAGACCTAAACCTCCTCTACCGGGAGGGAGGGTGAGGGTTTCATATCTAACTTTGAAGAGTAGTCCCGCACTGACGAAGCTACCGAACGCAGCCAATATACGCCGTGCTATCACCGTCGGCATCGGAAGGACTTGTGCAAGGTGAGGAATTCGTGACGCCATGTATGTGTTAACATAATTGACACGCTGGATAATGTCCAAAGACCGTATAGTATTCCCTCTAACTGCTGTCCGGATTGACTGTAGAAGTCTCTTGTAGTTGTAAGCTGCTGTGTGACGCACGTCGTTGGTAAAGACAACACCTAAGCATTTTAAGGTATCCTTGAGTTGTAAGGGCGCTACATGTCCTTCTGGTACCCCGTCACCGATACTCATGGCCATTGACTTGTCCACATTGATGCGGCTGCCTGTAGCCATTCCATATTTGTTGATCCAAGTTAAAGCCTCTTGCATGTCGTTGTCAGTCCGTACCATGAGCACCAGGTCGTCTGCGTACGCTTTACATTTGAATGTGTACCCTCTCATTGTCAACCCTGTCAATCGTTGACGTAGGCCACAGAGTAGTGGCTCAAGGGCTATGGCGTATAAAATTGTCGAAAGTGGACATCCTTGTCGAACCGATCTTGATATGGTGAGGGGTGCTGTCGTTCGTCCGTTGATGAGCACCTTGGAGGAGGCGTTATTTAATAGCCGCATCACAACACTGATAAAGGGCTGTGGAAATCGCATGTGCTTCATGACTGCTGCCAGATAGGTGTGGCTCACTCTGTCGAAGGCCCGATCAAAATCAATCGACGCAAGGGCTCCGCGAAGGCGGCAGGTCTTGGCCAGTGCGATTACATCGCGATATTCGCCGAGTGCTGTCTGAATGTTGGCATCTCCGCCAAGCGACGTTTGATCCAGCGATATCACTTGGCGCAATATACTTCGGAAGCGCGAAGCTAAGAGTCTGGTGAATATTTTAAAGTCACAATTCAGAAGCGTCAATGGTCGGTAGTCCCATATCCTTGAGCGACCTGATGGCTTGTGTATCGGGATGATAAGTCCCTCCACGAAGGACGGTGGTAAGGGCACATCTGGAGACATCAATTCACGGCAAATACTAGTCCATATGGGTGTTATCATACTTCGGAATGCCCGATAAAATTCCAGTGGGAGTCCATCTGGTCCAGGCGATTTATTCACCGCTCCCTTACCAATAGCCTCCACTACTTCTTCTTCAGTTATATCCTCCGTCAGCTGTGCTGCTGCTGCCAGATCAATGGTGCCAAGGATTGTCTGAGAAACTTCGTCAACTATCGCCATGTCAGTATCCACCGCTGTGTATAGTTGAGTGTAGTATGCGACAAAGGCAGTGCTTATTTCTTGTTGCGTAGTTAGATGTCTGCCATCTTCAGTGTCCAGTACGTGTATCAGGCCTCTTCTTCGACGCTTACGTTCGTTGATGATATGATACATGGATGGTTGTTCTCCCATGACTCGGTCGAGTGCCCTTGCCCTGACTGCTACTCCTTCGAGGTGGCTTCTCATGATGGTTATAATCTTGGCCTTGGCTTGTTGTACTGTCGTATGTCTCTCCGGAGAAGGTGCCTGGTTATTGCAGTCACGTAGAACGGTGAAGTAAAAGTTCATCGTTTGCCGTCGCCACGCTGCCTGTTCACGACCGTAGCGAATGAAGGTACGGCGTATCGCTGGTTTGGCACAATCCAGCCACCAACGTAGTGTTGTGGGATACGCCTGGAGACGTCTTAGGCATAATTTCCATGTATCTT
This sequence comes from Locusta migratoria, assembly GCA_026315105.1. Classification (NCBI taxonomy): domain Eukaryota; kingdom Metazoa; phylum Arthropoda; class Insecta; order Orthoptera; family Acrididae; genus Locusta; species Locusta migratoria. The sequence goes on along the minus strand of CM048750.1, from coordinate 219,084,631 downwards.
CGATGGCACTGCGACAGTCTGGGTTGTCAAGGTGGGCGACGTTCAGTTTCCAAGGACCGCGGCTCCGCCACACCTGTTGTCTCCTGAGAGAGATGGTACATATAAATGCCGTGTGGTCGGTGAAGGCTGCAGGCCACAGTTCTGCATCCACGATATCAGTTCTGAGAGTATTTGTTGCGTAAACTCGATCGAGGCGACTAGCGGAATGACTCGTCATATGGGTGAAGCCTTGACGTAGGCCATGCACATGCTCCCACGTGTCAACCAAATGCATATCACGCACTATCGTCCTTAGTTCCGGGCACGTTGTGTATCCAGGAATTTGATCTTTCGGGGCAAGTACACAATTAAAGTCACCGCCGAGGATGAAACAGTCGTGTCGTCCTTGAAAGAGCGGTGCAATTTCCTCGGAAAAGAAGCGGGAACGATCTCGTCTCTTGTCTGTTCCGGATGGTGCGTAAATGTTGATGAGTCTGACACCAAGCACCGTCATCGCTGATCCCCTTGCTGAAGTGCGGTGACCACTGCGCCACCGAGGACACAGTGACCAGCCCTACTGCAGAGGACTCTTCCCTGCACGTCTCCCGCCACACACAAATCTCCATTCGCCACGCTGTCTCTTTCCTATACCACAGCCTATTTATTCTATAATGCTCGCAGCCACAACACTGTATTCCCGCATCAGGTTGAACAGACTATGAGGTATCGAGACACAATAAATTGTCGCCTGGAGCACAGCCTCGGCTTGTATACAATTATATATTTTTGACGACATTACAGCGTTCAATGATTGCAATAAATCGCAATTTGCGATCAGTTATGGCTTCATTGAGACCTCTGCAGTCGGGTTGGTCACTGTGTCCTCCGTGGCAGAGTGGTCAACGCGTCTGTCTAGTAAGCAGGAGATCCCGGGATCGAATCCCTGCCGGGCACAAATTTTCATTCGCCACAGTTTGGTATTCCATCTAAACCTCATACAGTGAAGCCATAACATCGCAAATTGCGATTTATTTCATTCATTTCAACGCTGCAATTTCTCAAAAATATATATAATAATATAAGTTTCTCTGGATTGCTTGTACATTGTTATGTTACGTCTATTGTAATTCATATGTCTTTGAGAGTGAAAATTAAAATAAAAAATTAGTAAGGACCATTCCAGATTTACATCTGGACCTCGATAAAAACTTTCAAAAGTATACGGACCCCGTCTAAGATTACTTGCCGACCTCTGCTATATACCTTCGAACTTGTCAGACGCGCCTTGTATGTAGATCTCTCATTCAAGTTTCAGTACCACATACAGTTTTTAACTTATTGTGTGTTGCATAGCAGGCAAGACGCTGGCTTAAAACTGAAACTGGGCACAGGTAAAATGAAATGTTTGGACGGCAGTGTGTGCTACATTTCGTGAACAGAAGTAGTGAGCGTGGCTGGTAGGCGGCGGCTGGTAGGCTACCCGCAGCACAGAGTGGGTCCTGGGCCGCCTTGAGCAGGCAGTAGGGGCGAGGCGGAAATGAAGAGCTGGCCTCGCAGCTTCATCTCCGGGGGGCAACCCACAAGCAGACCACCTCCCACTGCCGCTGCCACACATCTAACATCCGACCCGATATGGCGCCATCTCCCAAGCCAACGCTATACTTACAACACGTACCACCTGCTCTTCTCAACTGCGCATATTCTACGCTCCCGCTACCTCCCTTACCTCAGCCTAATATCCTGTATCTCCTTGGAATTCATGTCTTTCTCCCAAATGTGGTTCGTCCTTTTTTTGTATTCAATACATTATTTATTTACTAGCTGTCACAACTACATTTATACGCTGTATGCCACCTCATGGTCTGTGACAGAGAACGATTTAGGCGCCATTGCCTCTCCCACCTTCGCCCCTCCGTCTTCCACTATTTTCTTCGTACATTCGCAAGTGATAGTTATCATTATATAAATACGCTAACACGAAAATTGTGGTACAGATTACTAATTTATTCGTACTAGAAGGCCAATGAAAGTTACATAATTCGAAAGATTGTTTGTCGTACATTTCACGAATATAAATATCATGTGTGCATTTAGCCATTAAAAGTGGTAAAAGGAAGTAGAAATTTTCCTATCTACAGCTTGGATCAAGTTCTACATTCTCCAACACAATCAGCTCACTGATTGGCTATTCGCCTCGACCAAAGATGCTGTAATGCAGCGCATCTGCAGTATCAAAATAACGTATAAAACTAAGTGAATATCGAAACATGGAGTGCTCCCAACTCACTTTCTTGTGCCGTTCAAATGCTTCATTTTCGCAGTGATTAAGAGTGGTTAAAGGATATGGATATTTCCATATGAATGCCAATATACAGGATGATGCGCCGGGAGAGGCATCTAGCGGTGCTCGGGTGGAACTACGAAGTCGATAATGCCGATATAAATGATGATGCGCCGAGAGAGGCATGTAGCGGTGCACGGGTGGAACTACGAATTCGACATGTTGTCAGCTCTGGAATTCTGAATATCGCGGTATCGAAATAACATTATTTCTTGGCGTTGTATAAACATACGAACATCGAAATTGTAGTTCCATTTCAAATATTAGGCTAATGAAACTTATATAATTCGAAAATGGCATTAGAAGTATATACTTCCCTTTTTATTTGTTGTTATTGTGTCAGGCATTTTTCTTAACACGTAAAGGTACCGTTTCATACCTCACAGTGCCGGTTAAATTTTACCAAATAACCCAGCGGCCTCCTATGATAATGTTGGCAACATGCTGAATAGTGAGAATCCTGTACATTTTAGCCAATCGCTTGATAACGCTGATGTTTTCTCATGGAATCTTCGCTTTACGAGGGCAATTATTTTTATTGAGCGGTCGAGGGTACATGCAAGAATCTGTCAACCATAAATCAGGAACAGCATTATTTGTTTACTTCATGGTCTGTACGATACACTAATCGAATCATTCTATGTGGTTCGAACAAATGGACAAAGATTTTCTATCGTGTTGTTGTCGCCAACACAATCTCGCGAGGCAGCCGACATAATACGTAAGATTTTACCCCCAGTGACCATTGTAAACACAATTGGTCGATTTTCGACCACAGGCAATACTAGTATTAAAAATACACAAGATAACTGTGAGATATTCTGCAAATTTATTGCTTTACGAACCGGTTTTCGGCTGTTACACCATCATCAGGTAAACTATGAAATATTACAAATTCCAGTGGTAACCTAGTTATTTAGAATAAAACGGATTAAAACAAGGAAGGCAAAGAGCAACGTACACTGTTTCGCACTTATGACTGTTTGGCAATATATCGACCACTGATGATGGTGTAACAGCCGAATACCGTTCGTAAACCAATAAATTTGCAGAATATCTCACTGTTATCTTGTGTATTTCATTCATAATGTATCCAATACTTTGTCAAGAAGCGACGGAACAGTCATTGAATGTATATAAAAAAAACTATCGTCAAAGGAAAAGTGGCTCAAGATTCGATTGTGAGCAGGGGGGGGGACGAAGTATTACAATTTCTCTGTCTCTCTCTCTCTCTCTCTCTCTCTCTCTCTCAACTTACCTCCGCTCCCAATAGATATATATATTTCAAAAAGGTGGTGCTCCACAGGTCATAGATATTTGAAAAATGTACTGTTACCGTTCCCCGGATGCTGATAAAACTTTTATTTAACGCTTTATGGGATAGTGGTCGATATATTGCCCACCAAAGTGCGAAACAGTGTACGTTGCTCTTCGCCTTCCTTGTTTTCAGCCGTTTCATTCTAAATAACTACTTTACCGCTGGAATTTGTAATATTTCATAGTGTTTAGTAATGTTTTATTGTTTGAATATTGTAATGTGTTCAATTTTTGTAATTCAGTAAATTATTTAATAAATTGTATCTTCTTTGCATTCCAAATGCCATTCTTTAGTTATCTATTCCATATATAAGAAGGTGGTCTTTTAAATGACCAACATCCACAGTAGTCTGAGCCCCACCCTAAACGGATAGTGGTCTGTACATCAACCACCTATTTCTTCCTTTCACTTCGAAATTAAATGAACGTAAAATAATTTTGATTGTATTACTTGCCTATATAAGTCAAATGGGATTCATCAAAAATATTACCTTTGAAATTTTCAGAAAAAAATGGTTTTCTCCTATTAAGGTTTAAATATTTTTCACTTACTATTAAGCGAAGTATAAAATCATTTTCTACAGGACATACGGTTCATTTGTTAACCACTAATTCAGCAATCGAAATACTGCACCTTCAAAACGCGTCTTCGCCTGCGTACCACCCCTTTGGTGTACAATGTGTCCTCAGATCTCCCGTTATTTCGTTGACCATATGGTCTTTCGCTGGTTGATTCCGATAAATGCCGGGGAACTAATGTTAAGCGAAGAATCTCGAGATTTCTACAGCCTCTTGTTTATCGCTCCCTTGGGACCCGGAAGACAAAGTTAGATTAACTGCAGCACTGATACAGGCTTTTAAACATTCATTCTTCTCGCGTTGCATTCTTATTGGGGCAGGAAGAAACCCCAGCGTTTACGTGGCGCCTTCAGAAAGAAATTTTAATTATTTTTATCAAACAAAGACACAATACTCGAGCAGTCGACGGGTGTACTGCCGTTTCATAGCGTCCAACGGGCACAATATTTCGGCGATCACACATGTCGTCATCGTCAGCTGTGCTGACATACTGAAGTCCTGAGGGCGGTATAAGGCGGGATGTACTTGCCTCACCTCTAGTCGCCAGATCGTTTCGTTTGCTAATGTCCTCTTCTACATGGGATACTCTGCAAATCACATCTAAGTGCCTGGCAGAGGGTTCATCGAACCACCGTTATACTATTTATCTCCCATTCCATTCTCGAATAGCGCACGGGAAGAAAGAACACCTGAATCTCTCCGTTCGAGCTCTGATTTCTCGTATTTTATTCTGATGATCATTTCTACCTATGTAAGTGGGAGTCAACAATATATTTTCGCATTCGGAGGAGAATCTTGGCGATTGGAATTTCGTAAGTAGCCCACGCCGCAGCGATAAGCGCCGTTCATGTAATGATTCCAATCCCAGATCCTGTATCATTTCCGTAACGCTGTCTCCCCTGGATCGTGACAATACGAAACGAGCTGCCCTTCTTTGGACTCTTTCGATATCCTCCGTCAAACCTACCTGATAAGGATCCCAATACTCCAAAAACGGACGGACAAGCGTAGTGTATGCAGTTTCTTTTGTAGTTCTGTTGCATCTTTTAAGGATTCTGCCAACAAACCGCAGTCTCTGGTTCGCCTTTTCCACGTCAGTATCTGCGTGTTCTTTGCAGTTTAAATCCGAAGTAATAGTAATTCCTAGATATTTTGTGGAGTTTACGGCCTTCACTTTTCATTGATTTATCTTGTAAACAAAGTTTAACGGATTTCTTTTCGTACTCATGTGGACGACTTTACACTTCGCATTATTTAGAGACAATTGCCATATTTTACAGCATAGTGATATCTTATTTAGATCGTTGTGCAGTTGGTTTTGATCTTCAGATGATTTTATTAGACGGTAAGTGACGGCGTCATCTGCAAACAACCTAAGAGAGCTACTTAGATTTTCCCCTAAATCATTTATGTAAATAAGAAACAGCAGAGGACCAATAACACTACCCTGTGCAACGCCTGGTATCACTTATGTTTTAGTCAATGCCTTACCATCGATTACTACGAACTGTGTCCTCTCTAACAGGAAATCCCCTATCCAATCGCAAATTTGTGGCGGTATACCATAACCACGCAATTTGATTAAAAGCCGTTTGTGAGGTACGGTGACCAAATCCTTCTGGAAATCAAGAAATACGGAATCGATTTGCGAACCCTTGTCGACAGCACCCATTACTTCGTGTGGATAAAGAGCTACTTGTGTTTCGCATTAACGATATTTTCTAAATCCGTGTTGATCTTGGGTCTCGGTTGATGAGCCCTTGCCTGGTGAGGATCTCTAAGGCCTCGCTCACACCGCTGACCCAGTCTGTGCCAAGATCCTTAGGAAGGAAGGAAGGAAGCGTAGGGTTTAATGTCCCGTCGACAGCTTGGTCATTAGAGACAGAGCTAACGCTCGGAGTTTTCGGCTAAGGATGGGGAAGGAAAGCGGCCGTGTCCTTTGAAAGGAACCATCCCGGCATTTGAATGGAGTGATTTAGGGAAATCAAGGAAAACCCTAATCTGAATGACCGGAGGTGGTTTTGAACCACCATCCTTCCGAATGCGAGTCCAGTGCGTTACCGCTGCGCCACATCACTCGGTGACAAGATCCTGGTACGTTCGTAAACAATCTAATGATTTTCGGACAAACGGTGCTTAAGTCGAGTGTGCCTCTGATGTTTACGGCAACGATCCTCGATGGTGCGCACTGTCTGTCCGATAAGAGACTTGCCATACTGACACGGAAACTGGTATATGCCGGCCTTCCGTAAACCGAAATCGTCTTTGACTCTTCCCAATAAGGTTCGTATTATATTGGGCGGGCAAAACACAGTTTTTACTCGGTGTTTCTTCAACGTGCGTCCTATTTTTCCCGATAGTGAACCAGTGTACGGTATAAAGGCCGTGGCTACCTCTTCCTCCGTGACTTCTTCCTTCTCCACAGACTTTGCTGTAGTTGTGGGGCGGAGAGCGCATCGAATCTGCCATTCCGAGTACCCGTTTTCTCGGAATACTGTTCTGAGGTGTTCCAGCTCCCGGGGAAAATTACTTTTTGGATGCGCCTCGTAATTCCCGCTTGGCATGTCCGTCTCACAAGGAAAGAACATGGGCTCGAACAAACATATCTGTATGAAAGTTTGGTTACAGGATCTCTATGTACACCTCAATGTGCTGGTGGGTGTCGTTTTTCTGCAAAGCTCTGCAACCGTGCTTTAGATAGCACTATAGATGTACTTGTAGACGCCATACGTAATGCAGATATCTTAACTGTAACGTATGTAACAATCATCGTACATGTTCTCTAGCGAATTGTCATCAAAAGCCGTTATGATAGTTGAAACTTTAACCTTCTTCCCGAAAGATTATTGGTATTCACTGCCACTGCTTCCATCGCCTCTTCCCGCACTTACCGTAGCACTACCGCTTGCAATAAGTTGTTCGCCATTATCATCCCTATTATCATTATTATGAGTTTGTAACAACAGTATCTAACTTACGCTTATATTTCTGTATCATAACGGATACGAGAAAGCATGCAAATGATTAATCTTCTACACTAATACCATCCTCACGAAGAAGGGTTCTTCGTAACTTCATCTCAACTAATCGCAATACATTAGCAGGATTTGTTAGCAATCGCCGCCCCATCTGACGCTTCAGCACACAAATAACACCACAAAGCGCAACTTCGGAGGCACACTGCACCGTCCCTACTGGCGAACCGACAGGTCAAAGTGCAATTCGGCATGGCACACGCAGAGGCCTCTAACGGACGACTGCAGAGTTTTGCAGATGCGAGAGTATCACTAGTGCAATAAGGGATCTTTCAAATTTTCAAATGTTTGTAAATCTAACGGACCAAACTGCGTGGTCATCAGTCCGTAGCTTACAAACTACTTAAACCTAAGTAAACTAACCTAAGGACAACACACACACCCATGCCCCAGGGAGGACTCGAACCTCCACGGCGAGTGACCGCGCGCTCCGCAGCGAGATGCTTTAGACCGCTCGGCTACTCCACCGCGGCAAGGGATCTTTACATTCTCTCTCATGCGATTTTGGTGTATATGTGTTTGTTCGAGCCCAAGTACTTTCCTTGTCAGTAAAAAATGTTTGTAATCCTATGTGACACAAGAACTTAAGTTATCAGTCCCTAGACTTACAAACTACTTAAATCAAGGACGACAAATACACTCCATGCCCGAGGGAGGATTCGAACCTCCGATGGGGAACGACCGCGCGCACCGAAGCTAGGCGCCTTGGTGTGCTCGACTATTCCGCTGCGGCGTCACAGTCGTTTGCGTAGTATTTCTGTAGGCGGCGTAGGTAAACACCGAAGAGTATAAGAGCTGAATAAAAGTGATGGAGATGACGAGAAGCTGCATCCGGGGAATTTGCTGATAGTGTACCAGGAATTCGGGCATTGTTCCAACCCGATGCAGGGAACTGCAGCTCGCATCTGCCACTGCGGCAGTCATTCCAGCGGTCAGGTCTCCCGGGAGGCCGAAGCCGTACCGAGCCGTGCGTTTCCGCTGACGTCACCGCACCTGCGTCACTCCAATCGACAGCGATTACCACAGGAACTCAATGGCAGCAACAACAGCACGCCAACGCGCCGCTTTTGATGCGGTTACCATCAGACCGAACCACCGATGCGTGAATGTTATGCCTTGTGTACTTTGATCTCTGGTCTCTATTGATTTTATTTTAATGTGTTTTTTTAATTTTTGATAAATGGTCTTCAGATTTTGATAGAGGAAAACATTTCATCTGAGAATATTTAAATCAGTTACAAAGTGTACAACTTTGTTTCGCCGATTTTTCCCTAACAGTTGAGGCTTTAATGAAACAAATTGGTTACACGTGTATTAGTCAAAGTATTTTCTATCGCTAGTCACTACTTTCTCCCATCTTTCGGGCAGTGTACGAATCCCGCGTCGAAAAAATTATTCATCTTTTGAAGCGATCCACGAATAGATCCTATTTGTGACTTCTTCATGAGATCGGAAGTGTTGGTCTGGGGAATAACGTGGGGATGGTACGACTTCCGATTTCAACGTTGCTAAGTACGTTTCGACCTCTTTTACAACGTGGGATCGTGCGTTGTTGTGCTGAAAAATTTCTTTATCGTGTCTCTCGCTGTATTGCAGCCGTTTGTCTTTTAATGCTCTCCTCAAACGCATTAATTACGTTCGATAACGAGCACCTGTGATTATTCCACTTGGTTTTAACACCTCATAGTACAAGAGGTCTTACCAAAGGCAGAGCATGATCTTGGAGCCGTGAATATTCGGTTTGGCCGTCGACATGGAAGCATGGCTCACGTTCATTCGCTAATAGCGTCCTAACTATACTTACTTGAGACCATTGGATGAGACTCAGACGCTGTTTTCTTCATATTGAAACAAAACAATAACACCGAAAATGATGAGAATTAGGTCCTTAAACTGACATTTGCAATCAAGCACAACTTTATAATGCAGACAAAAATCAACTAATCTTTGACTGTGGTTATGTTGAGCGAGGTCCAGGCTAACTGCCTGAGGTCTGGTATGTGTTTCTTTCGACCACTACTTACTGTTGTCGCCAACTACCGGCAAGCGGAGGAAGCAAAGATGTACACCTGGTAAAAAGTTTTATTTTTATTGATTTATTTAATTGGCTTTCGGAATGTGTCTACAGAGCCATCTCCAAAAAGAAAAAGTTACATTACAGGTTGTTATTAACTATTCAAGTATGCGTTACGAAGTTATACAGTCTTGACAGGGACAGACTCCAACACAAGATAATTTATCAAATACAAATATATTCAGATGCGGAATAGACAAGACTTAAATTATAATAAAGTAACAATGATAAATCACCGTTAGTGTGCTTTTGGGTTATTCCCGATTCACTCCATATTAATGGCTAAGTATGTAAAGGAACAACAAAATATTTTATGTCTGGCACACATGGGTTCATTGAACGAAGAGGAATTAATTTACAATGGTTTCCAGCCAATATCGCTATTTATCTAATTTGATGATTGGTTACAATGCTACTTCGGCACGATCTTCTGATCTTCATGTTACTTGTAATTAAAGACACATCTTATTAAAGTCAATGTGCAACCTGCTGTGAGAGTGTTCACCCTGCTGTCATAAAAAAGATCTCGTTGCACAATGACTTTCATAAGATGTGGGGCCAGTGTTTTATGTTGCAGCAGGTGCTTAAACAGTTACAAAATGTTCAAATGTTTATACACTGTTGGGTCAAACTGCTATGGTCATCAATCCCTAGAGATACAAACTAATTAAACTAACCTATCCTAACATACAGACACCCATGCCCATAGGAGGGCTTGTAAGTCCGGCGTGAACGTCTAACTCTTGAAGTTTTACTAAAGAAGATGAAGCAAGAGGGGTTGCTGCCTATCGCCTTTCCTCTCAGACAGGAAGTTTCACTCAGCTGCTGATCTGCAGTCCTTGGATCGTAAAGGCGTCGGACTTCTTCTTTTGGCAGGTGTTGCGTCGCCTTATTGAAGATTCATTAATTGAAAAGAGGACAGTAGGAAAGTTACACAACAAAAAGGCAGAACTGTGGTGAAACCTATATTCATAAAGATATTACGAAACTGAGGTAGCCCTGTTGCGTGTTTAGTATTGTATCACAAATCAGACTATTTTCCACGAAACCACCTTGCTGTAGGACAAGGAATTACTGACAGTAGTTAAGAAATAAGCAAATTTCATACTGATACATTTGCAGTTCCTAAAGAGGGGGAGAGTGGTTGAAACAGAGAGAATGTTGATAGCCATGAAGTCGTAATACTATAACCAGAGCAGGGGCCAAACGGCCAAGCTTACATTCCTAGAAACAGAATGGTAAGTGTACCGGATGCTTCCACTCGCCCATCATTGTAACAGACGCGGACGATCCTCAAAGTCACACTTTACTAATACGGCGGTAACAACCTCCCTAGACTGTCTGCGAGGTGGATACTTCGAAGCTCTACAACCGAATGCCGGTGCGTGTCTGTTCGCCGGGCATGACACCGCAGTGTGCTTCCGCTGTTCAAAAGTAGTCCCTGTAGCCAACCTTACAGGTGGGGGAGAGAAACTGTTGGGGAAGCTTAGCCGTTGCGGGTGGCACTGTGTCTCGGACACTCAGGTTGGGACAACTGTTTGGAGTGCGGGACAAAGCTGGTATGCCTTCGCCACGGCGTCGCTTCAGGTAGCTTTTAAATTTAACGGCTACAGAAAATTCTCAATTTGCAGCAATTTCTAGATTAACCAAACGGGCAATGTAGAAATTACTCTCTCCCTTCCTTTCCGTCCGGCCTGTTATTGGTTCGCAATTTTACTGGCAACTCGAATCTGTCGTCGGAATAACATGATTAATTTTATTTTGCTCTGATTTCTTTCTTATGGCACAGCCGTTGCGGCCACGCATTGTGTGCCCTGAAAAAGTCTGTGCGTTATAAACGGCCGCCCAGTCCGTAGCATTAAATGTAGCAAATGAAAACATTTGGCTGCGAATGCCCGAAATTCAAGATGACGTAGCATTACGCAGTCGATTGTTTTCAAGATCGTACTGGATTATTTTAGCGTGTGAAGATCGCAACACTCATGAAGCGAGATATTCGAGTGCATCGCTCTCGTATTACTGCTTTCTATTCTTAATATTGTATTTTCTGTCTTGTTGTCCCGTATCTCCGTAAGATCCGCTCGATAAATTTTGGTTTGCTCGTGGTTATTTTAAGCTGTGATCGGCTTCCCCACTGCAGCTGACACCACTCCACCACACCTCCCTATTCGAGAAGGGAATGGTGGGTTGAATACAGTGTTAGTTCTTTTCTGTCCTCTTTCCCACAATTGCTTCTTATGTTCATATGAATGTATTTATGTATATAAACCATCTGTGGAACTGCAGTACAACAAATTCTTTTGCCATACGCGGTTCGCTTTTATTTGAAAGGCATCTTCAGTGACGTAGAATATATATAATTGTTTATGTTTTACAGTAATTCGTTTTTTACGTTATTAGTATTTTAGGTTATCAACAGTTCTGGCGCATCATTTAAGTATTTACTAATAATATTTTGATATTAAAACTTGAAGTGTTCGTAGATGACGACTACATGTGTTGTTTCTCGGCTCAGGTTGCTGTGTTTCTTTCTTGCTTTATTTCATTTGGACCCTTCGTTCTAGCACTCCAGCAATAGGGACATGTCATTTTGTTTGTGGGGCTAAACAGCCCAAAACAAAAACACCACAGAAACAAAATGCCATGTACCTAAGCTGGTGCGCTCGAATGAAAGATAAAAATGAAATAAAGCAAGAAAGAAACACAGCAACCTGAGTCAACAAACAGTACATGTAGAGCAGCATCTATGAAAACTGCAAGTTTTAGTAAATCAAAATATCATTAGTAATACGTAGAAAACGCGCCAGGGAAGTTATAGCCCAAACCGTAAACAAAAAACAAAAAAATTGTAAAACGCAATAATGTGTATATTAGAAGTTGTGTTCCTTCTTCATGGCAGTGTTTCCCGCATGTTAAAGGATATATATATATATATATATATATATATATATATATATATATATATATTGCTGTTCGTTAGTCTGGCTAAAACTCGAGAACGGCTGAACCGATTTGGCTAATTTTAGTCTTGAAATATTCGTGTAAGTCCAGGGAAGGTTTAAACGGTGATAAAATATGGAAAAGTTGTCCGGAAAAGAGGAAAATCGGGAAAAATTGAAACAGCTTTTTCCAGTGAGCTATCAAAACCGTTCATCCAACTACGATAAAATTCTGTACATGTCATGTTGAAAGCAAGAAGAAAGTTCGCATCAAATAAAAATTTTGAAAAGTCGCCCGGACAGCAGGAAAATTTAGGAAAAACCGAAATAGATTTTTTACATGAATAAAAATCACATGCCACAGGGTTATAAAGGCATCACATGAGTACGGCTTGAAAGGACAAGGTTTGTATGAAATAAATTTTTTGGAAAATCTACCGGCAAATCGGAAAATTAAAAAAAACTGAAATTGCGTTTTTCAATGTGTTTTTAATTGAATTCAGCACTAAACTGACTTCGCACGACGGGGAGGGTTTCTTTTTTTCCTTTCTTTCATTATGGTCCTGGAAAATTTTTTATATAAGTCGCAAAATTCGAACCAAGTTCATTTTTCAGTTTGTTTCTAAATGTACGCAACACTATAAGTTGAGAACCGTTCATCCGATAGCGATAAAATTTTGATCATTTGACGTTCAACGAAAAATGAAGTTCTTATGAACTAAACGTTTGGGAAAGTTACCTGGAAAATTTGAAAATTCTTGAGAAACTGGAAGAGCTTTTTTTCAATGGGATATCAATATCATTCGTCTGATTGCGATAAAAGTTTGCATATTTCACGTTCAAAGCAAGAGTAACGTTCTTATGAAGAAAAATTTGGAAAAGAACCCCAGAAAATTGGAACATTCAGAAAAAAATAGAAAGATTTTTTTATAAAATATCAATACCATTCATCTCATTACGATAAAAATTTCCATATGTTATCACCGTTTAAACATTCCCCGAACTTCCACGAATGAGACATGAACATTATCCTGGACAAATGTACAAATGTTTGTAATTCTATCGGACCAAACTGCGTGGTCATCAGTCCATAGCTTACAAACTACTTAAACCTAGGTAAAGTAACCTAAGTACAACACACACACCCATGCCCCAGGGAGTACTCGAACCTCCATGGCGAGCAACCGCGCGCTCCGCAGCGAGACGCTTTAGACCGCTCGGTTACTCCACCGTGGCCTTATCCTGGACACGTGTGCGTGATTTTCCCACTCTTTCCGCCCACTATCGAGCCGATACTTAGACTATCTCATGATGCCTTTATAAAGTTACTGGATTTAAAGTAATATGGTTTATTTTAAGAGGTAAGTGATACGAAGTTCGCCAGGTTATCTAGTGACTAATAAAAAGGGGAATGGATGGATAGATGTTATGTTGGAAGTAATTTCCGCTTACCTCAATGCGCGCATTACAACATTATCCAGTGAACGAACTGTGTGCTGTCAGTAGCACGTGAAGTGCTCGTGGCAGGAGCAGGGGGCGGTGAACAAACTTGCGGTGCGGCGTGTAGCCCCCTCGGTGTACACAGGCGGCCGTGTAGGTGGCGTGTCTGCGGTGTAGCTTCCTTGTAGGCAACCGCAGCATGCCTGAGACGGCGGCGTGCGGTCGTATACTGTACAGATAGGCGAGCAGCGCGCCTCAAGACTACAGAGTCGCTGCCTCCTCTCCATGTACACCACAACGCCAAACAACACCAAGGCCGCTATTAAGCTATCAAAATCAAATGTTTGTACAGCTTATGGGACTTAATTACGGGATCATTAGTCCCTAAACTTACAAACTACTTATGAACTAGCTAATCCTAAGGACGGCACAAATACCTATGCCCGAGGGGGGATTCGAACCCCCGACCGTAGTGGCGGTGCAGACCGTGACTGGAGTGCCTCAGTCCCCTCGGCCACCGCGGCCGGCAACTATCAAATTACTGGACAAAGAACTGGACGAGAAAATTGGACGTAATATGAGCCTATTTGTGCAATCGGTTGCACAGTGGTAGAGTGCCGGACTACAAATCCGAAGGTCACGGGTGCCAGACTATAAATCCAAAACGCCGCGGGTTCGATCCCCGCCAGGTCCTGGGATTTTTATCTGTCACTTTCGACTTCTTTCACCTCTGGAAATGTTGCTGATGTGAAAACTATCGAGTAGCACCGTGGTTCGCAATCCACGTTAAACTGTAGGTCCCCCTATAACTGGCTGGGTAAGTCAGTTCCAAGGTTGGAGGAAAGCAACGACATGCCACCTCCAAACAGGACCATGCCTAGTAAAGCACTGTGGTGTTCAAACCAATCTCCGGATTGTTGGCACCTTTACCTTTTATGAGCCTATTCTTTGACAAAGATTTTGTCCAAGTTGCTTCTAAATGACCGAGTTATGCCCATCTGTTGTTTACACTACAGATGCAGTTGTGTCTGCATTTAGAAGAGAAGGAGGGAAAAAAATCGAACTGACTTGGTTTACGGCCCACTTTAGATTTGTAGTTTTATTTTTGGACGAAAATAATAAAAAAAATTAATAAGAGTGTCTGAAACCCATTCAGGGAAAAAAAATTATGTAGTGGCGCGTTCCGAACCACCGACCTATAGAGTCATAGCCCAACGCATTGACCACTATCCTATGGCTAATAGCAAGAAGTTGCTTTCTTTAATCTCATACTATTCTGATGCTAATATGGCATTTGTAGACACTAGATTATCATTTATCGTATAAACAACGACGTGTTTTTGTTAATTCCTCAGTGCGACATTGCTTTGAAATGACAACGTGTAAGTTATAATAAGAAAATCATCAAATAGGCAACGCAAGATGTCACGTGACATCTGCGAACGGCTGGTTTTCGTTAATTCAATAAAGAGTGTCAAAATTCCGTTATTTTTGCAAATATCTCTCAAACGATACGAGATATGAAAAAAACATAAGGGAACCAAGTTGTAGAGAATTTTCTCCTCTACAAATTCGTTTATTCAATTTTCGTGTCAGATGAACGGTTTATTTGTAATTAAAATTACATTACAAACGGCTTTTTTGTATTACTAACGTATTTCTTGTCCAAAATATTTCAAAAAACGAGGTTCTGGTAGCCAACAATTGTGTCTGTAAAATTTGGTGCCGATCGGTTGAACGGTTCGACCTAAAAAGTAGGAACACGTTACAGCCGGACAGACAGCGTCAAATCTCCGTTATTTTTGCAAATATGTCTCAAACGATACGAGATATGAAAAAAGCATAAGAGAGCAAAGTTGTAGAGAAGTTTCTCCTCTACAAATTAGGTTATTCAGTTTTCGTGTCAGATGAATGGTTAAGCCGTTATTTCCATTTAAATTTCGAGCTGTCAAAAGACGATCGCAAAGGTCCACTTTTAGTGTTACTACCGTAACCTATAGTGGGCCAAAAGAAAGGAAACGTACTTGGATGCAACCGTCAGTAACCCGGCGAGATAAATAAGTGTTCAATAAAATCTGTTACGGGAACGGGAGGATTTTCTTTTTATTGTTGTCGGCAATAGGCCTACAGCCGGGCCGTAATTCACTGCTAATTATTTTGTAGCTCTCCATTCCTCACAATTTGCAATAGAGTAACAGAAAAGGCTGACGAAAACAGTGTATCCGAATAAGATTGCAAGATGATACAGCAAGTTTCATTAAATAAAAGTTTTAAATGGAAAATGTCAGCACTGACAAAGGGAAAAATCTAAGTTGTTTATGACGTTATTAACAATAAAAAGGTAAAGTAGTCTCCAATCCGAAGATTTGTTTGAACACCACAGTGCTTTACTAGGCATGGTCCTGTTTGGAGGTGGTATGCCGTTGCCTTGCCTTCCTCCGACCTTCGAACTGACTTACCTAGCCAGTTATAGGGGGACCTACAGTTTAACGTGCATTCCGAACCACGGTGCTACTCGGTATTGTGAAAAATTACCAGAGGTGAAAGAGCCACGGCGGAGCGGCCGAGCGCATTGAGGCGCTATACTGCGCGAGGCCGTTCCCCGTCAGGGGTTTGAATCCCCCCTCGAGCATGGTTGTTTCTGATGTCTTTAGTATAAGGGAGTTCATAAGTCGTTTGTAAGTTTAGGGACTGATGATCCCACAGTTAACTCCCATAAGCTTTGCAAACATTTCAACATTTTTAGAGGTGAAAAAGTCGCAAGTGACAGATAAAAAATCCTACGACCTGGCGGGGATCGAACCCGCGGCGTTTTGGATTTATAGTCTGGCACTCTACCACTATGCTACTGAGCAGCAATATAAGGACGAAAACATAGCTGATAAAGTAAATAGGCTTTATTTATTTCCTTACAATAATTGTGTTCATATTTATATTTTTAGCTTGCAAACAGATGTCGATGTTTTGAATGTTGTTTCACTTCCTAGCACTTAGCACACCAAGTTGACCAAAATCATACATTATAAAGTCTTCTTTGACCGTAAATAAGATTTAGGGGTGTTACTACTTCAATTCCGATAGTATATTACCCTCACTTACCGGGTATACATTACTTTCAATTTTGTTGTTGCTGGAAAACACCACACAAAGTTGCCACTAGTAGCCATTTTTACGAATACAAATATTATGTCAAACGTTAGCCTAAAAAATATAAATAAATAAATAAAATAAAGCTATTGTGGCAAGGAAATATTGGACGACATTCCCATTACACTACGCCCAATATTTCTTTGTCCAATTCTTTGTTCGTTTCGATCGGGAAATCGGTGTACTCGTCAGTGATTACGAGAAAAAGTAACGTTATATTTTCCGGTAATGTATACAACTTCCGATAATCAAATGTTTATCCAAACTTTAAATGATAAAGCATTTTGTAAAACAATGTAAACTTCTATCTCAAAAACACAGAAGCCAAAAGAAAGCTGAACATCTGCATGAATAATCAGACTGTTAAACATGAAGATAACCCTCGGTATCTTGGACATATCTGCCACGTTTTCCGGTTTTCCTGAAAGATTTCCTGATTTTGGAGTAATCTTCAGGTTTTCCGGATGAACATCGTTTTTTTTATGATTTTCAACTTTCGGGCTTTTTCCCGTCCCAAAATATAAAGTATTTGACGATCTTGGATTGAGCTAACCCAGATAGTGCCGACTTCTTTTTGGTTTAATTTTTTATCGGAGCATATTAATTACTTTCATATGACTGCACAACATCGTTAGAAAGTTATTTATTCAAGATCACGGCGTTAGTTTTGTAATACTGCCCTTCTTTCTGTAATGACGTCAAAATCAATGTTTCATAATTGTAATCTGATGAATCATTATTATTAAAACAACATTTAACATGAAATATATACATATAAATGTCTCAAAAATTAAAGAAAGTTCAAGAAATATAAACCCAACTACGAGGAAGTCTTCAATATCTTTTGTACGAACCTCAACTTTGCAGCTGTATCGAACCACTTAGCAATCAACAATACAAGCAAAAATTAATCAGCAATGCGAGCAGGCTATTCAAAGAAACATAATATGACAATGTGCACGAATTCTTACAGACGAAAATAAGAAAGTAAGCTGCCGTTCTCGTCCTTCTGGAAGTACATCAGCGCTTTGTAAAAAATGTTCAAATGTTTGTTAAGCTTATGCGACTTAACTGCGGGGTCATCAGTCCCTAAACTTACAAACTACTTATGAACTAGCTTATACTAAAGACGGCACAAACATCCATGCCCGAGGGGGGATTCGAACCCCAGACGGAGAACGGCCTCGAGCATCGTAGTATAGCGCCTCAATGCGCTCAGCCGCTCCGCCGCGGCACGATTTTACTCGGGCTGTGTCATTTGTGTGTATACGCTTGATTGTCTCTGGAAAATCTGGCTACGGGATGATGGGATGGGATGGGATCATGGGATACTCTGCAAATCACATTTAAGTGCCTGGCAGAGGGTTCATCGAACTACCTTTTTATTATTTATCTCCCATTCCATTCTTGAATAGCGCGCGGGAAGAAAGAACACCTGAATCTCTCCGTTCGAGCTGAGATTTCTCGTATTTTATTCTGATGGTCATTTCTATCTATGTACGAATACAGCCCAACCAACATTATTTGTTAGTCACGTTCACGTATATTCCGCTATTCACACGGTTAAATCATGTGGGCATTGTATGTTTGTTGTTAAAGGCTACTTATGGGATGGTTAGAAAATGGATGTAATGTCCTAAACCGGTCAGCTATAATTAAATAAAATACTTCTGTGAACTTCGACTAAGCCGCCAAGCAGCTCACCCAACCTCCAGCATGCTGGGAATGGGGAGAAACAAAGAAGGGGTTGGTAGAATAGAAAGAAGAGGTAGAGAATGAGGCCAGGGAGTGGCCAGCCTGCGACAGCGACAGTGTGGCCGCCTCTTCAGAGAGAGAGGGCGCGAGCACTCAGGCTGGCCTTAATACAATACTCCACACTGCGGCCAATACTCCGGACACCGCTGCTGCCGCCCTACAACCCAGCAGCCACACACTACTACTGCAGACCTCCACAAGTAACGTGTGTGTGTGTGTGGGGTGGGGGGGGGGGCGTGCGTTATTTCTATACTAAAAGGAACATAGGTCGTCCGTTAAGAACTACTAATCTTACAATTTTAAACCTGGCTGTTAAAGACAGCAACCGTTCGTCAAAATATAAAATAATCACTTGAAAAACAGCTCTTCGGTTGCGGACGTTATGGTAAAATTTTACTTCACCATGGTTTCAGCTTCACTAGAGGAGCTTTCATCAGAAGTTAAACAGTTAACCTATGAATAAAAAATATGAAAGTAGTACAAATTACAGAGATAGTATGAAACATCATAAGATACGAACTCACAAATTACTTACATATGAATGTTTAGTCAGCAGGTGGTCTTGAGCGATAGGGATAACGTTAAAAATTAAAACAGTTTGCACATTGCAAAATTTTTAAAAACAAGTGAGACAACGCGACGCTAAGGGTGGCGTGTGCGGCCAGCATTGCAGGTGGCATCAGACTGACAGGCGAACACGCCGTCGAGCCTGTCACGTGGCCACGATATATCGCGTCATCTGTTAGTCAATACATGCAAAGTGAACTGATATGGTTACTTATTAGAATTGACAAAAGCACATTGCATGTTAAAAAGTATGTTACTAGATGACAAGATAGTTCGAAAATTACACGCCGGCCGCGGTGGCCGAGGGCACTGAGGCGCTCCAGTCACGGTCTGCACGGCCACTACGGTCGGGGGTTCGAATCCCCCCCTCGGGGATGGATATTTGTGCTGTCCTTAGTATTAGTTAGTTCATAAGTATTTTGTAAGTTTAGGGACTGATGACCCCGTAGTTAAGTCCCATAAGCTCTACAAACATTTGAACATTTGAAAATTACACCAAGTGAGTATATAATAAGGCAAAAGAGAAAAAAAATATTTGAGGCTACAGACTGGAACTGGGTACAATATTTCATATTACGTGATTCTGAGTAAGGGCATTACGCCATCAAAAAAGTATTCATCAAGCAACAGCAATTGTTCATTGAGAATAAATTGGTCATTACGAGAAAAATGATTCTAGATTTCTAATTGTTGAAGCATGTCAAGTCTGAAACCTTTCTCTTCCATGTGCAAAATACCAACATCATGAACTTCTTTACGTCTGTGGCCTGTGGTCACAATGTGCTCAGCATGTAAACGAATGAGAAATTCATACTTCAAGAACTGTATATTAACTACAAATCCCAACGAGAATCTGTTTACTTTGCTAACTTTAATGTCAAACTTTCTGTGCGTTTCCAGCAACTACCATCAAATAAAACAAACAATACAACAATAATTTCACCTCACAATATTATACACGAATTTTACTCACTAATTTATTCAATATAAAAAAACTAGTTGTTTTCTGTGTGATGTAATCGTCAGTGAGTCTTTATTCTATTAACTTACATTGTGCATTAAAATTAAACTTATAGCACAGAACCGAACGTCGCCTGTCTGCTCCCAGTTTTCTCTGCTGATTTTCATCGGTTAGCCTCTTCTTCTTAATGCATTTGTTAATTCAGAGGGAAGTCTGCAAAGATATGAAATTATAGGAGAGGTATTGAATTAAACCTTGATGGAGCTGATGAACCTCATTACATTGACGACAATCTGGCCACTCATCACATCGCCTAAATGACAAAGAGGCCAAACAATTTTTACCAAACTGATTGCCGACTTTTTAATACTTGTACCTAAAATGACACGAACCACATGGTCAACTGATTTAATGTTTGACGAAATGAGGGAAGTTGCTTGCGGTCGGTCCTGACCATTAATCCCCGTTATCCACCATAAAAATTATATGGAACACATTTATTTGCACCTTAAGATGCAACTTTAAGTTGCGAAACCGGTTGTGCGGGTCTCCACGACTCTAATAATAATAAAAAAAAAAAAAAAAAATTAAAGAAAAAACAGCTCAAGCGGACCAACGGTCTTTCACTGAGACAACTTCAACACCTAAAGTCTAACTGTGTGAAAGTGTCTTGTGTATATTGAATTAAAATTTGTGCCATAGCCAGGATTCGACCACGAGACCTCCTGCTTATATAAGGCAACTGCACGGAATGTCTTAAGGCACGTCTCCCTCCACAATACAAACTTTCTAATTCTCCTACATGTTCCCCTATATAAATACGTATCAACGTTGCCAAGGCTCTCCAATACCAGAATAGCACCCCAGCAACGAACGTTAATGGGAACGAGCCTGACTAAGAAGAACATAACTTTTCTACCTTGTAGGGGGAAAACAGATGGCGCTATAGTTGGCCCCTTAGATGGCGCTGACATACGTCAAATGGATATCAGCTGTATTTTTTAAAAATAGGCATCCCCATTTTTATTACATATTCCTGTAGTACGTAATTAAATATGAATGTTTCATTTGGAACACGTTTTCCGCTTTGTGATAGATGGCGCTGTAATAGTCACAGACGTGTAAGTATGTGGTATCGCGTAACATTTCGCCAGTGCGGACGGTATTTACTCGTGTTAAAATGGACCGTTTACCGATTGCATAAAAGGTCGATATGGTATTTAAGTATGAGTATTGTGATCAAAATGCCCAACGGGCCTGTGCTATGTATGTTGATAGTAATCCTGGAAGACATCGTCCAAGTGTCCGGACCTTTCGTCGGATAGTTACGTTATTTAAAGAGACAGGAAGTGTTCAGCCACAAGTGAAACGTCAACCAAGATTTGCAACAAATGATGATGCCCATGTAAGTGATGAACGGATAGTGTCTTGAAGTAGGTTATAAGATTAACATTAACGAGAGGATAACAAGGGTACTGGAATGTAGTGTAAGAAAGATCAAGCGATCCTGAATGAATTTGATTAGCTAATGCGGCAATAAAAGATATAGATGTGATTTTTTATTTGGGTAGCAAAATAATTTCTGATACCCGAATTAAAGAAGATATGGAATGCAGAATGGCTATGGGAACTAAAGCATTTCTGAAGAAGCGAAATTTCTTGACATCCAATAATGTTAGGAATCCCTTCCTGAAACATTTGTCTGGAGTGTAACATTGTACTGGAGTGAAACATGGACGATAAAAAATTTAGACAAAACTGTGGTCACATTTTAGGACATCAGGGAATCGTATAATTAGCATTGGATGGAAGTGTGTGGGGTAAAAATTGGAGAGGAAGACCGAGAGATGAATCCGTACAAACGGATGTAGGTTGTCGTCCTTTAGTCAGAGATGAAGAGGCTTGCACAGGACAGGGTAGGGTGAAGAGCTGCATAAAACCAGTCTTTGGACTGAAGGCCAGAACAACAGAAACAAGCATCTAACACTCGGTGTAAGCGTTGCGAGAAAAACGTCCGAAGTGGCACTTTGTACCTGCTTTTGAGAGAAAAAAGGTGCACTTCTTCAGTGACCATATTTCTCTTCTCTGAGAAAGAAATAACAAAGTCAAAGGCATCTATAAATTGCGACGGAGCACTGGAAGCCAGAACTCCGCGAGCAACCTTTCTAGCGAGCGAACAGAGCAGAAAAATAAGCGCTATTGCCCGCTCCAAAGAATTTCAACCGCCCGTATATATTTGCCTCTCGCTACGCCGCGATCGTTGTCTTTCTGACGCTTCAATTTCCAGACTGGAGACTTCGCCTTTCGAATACCACGCGATAAGTCATGCAAAATAATCGAGAAAGGCTCACATCCTACGGCTCCGATGGCCGATACTGTTTATCGGTATATGGTATTAAATTCTAGGAAAAATTAATGCCTTTACTGTCGTTTCTTTGTCAAAATAGTCCCATTAATAGAAATTTAATATGTAGTCTTTAACCAGTGTATGGATAGGAAAAAGAAAAATATTTTTTTCAAGTACACATAGCTAACAACATTCTAGTAATTTCTGAGAATGAAAATAAGTTGGGCTTATGACATAAATGTCACAGGAAGACAACTCCTTAGCACTTAAAGTACTTTCCGTAACTATTGCGGCTTGTTAAGCGTACAGAAACTGAACAGGGCTAAACATAGTTAGTGAGACTACAGTAAAATATTGTTTTTTAACAAATTAACAATCAACAATACTGAATTATAAAAAGGATACTTAATGTAACCTGATGATGATCGTGATGTGTGGCGGTATTGTTTAAAAATTCACTAGCTTAGATATAACTCGGAACACTGGTCTAATTTGTGAATCCAGTGATCAGTGGTTAATTGAACCAGAATATCCAGGTAAGTCCTGGCAATGGTGATACAGGCACATCACGACACGCCCCCAAAATATTCCACCTATCATACTGTAAGTAGAATAATCTTATATGCTGTACTTAAGTTATCCCCTATTCAGGAAATTTTTAAATTCAAATGTCTGTAAATCTGTGGGACTTCACTCCTCTGGTTATTAGTTCCTAGGCTTACAAACTACTTAAACTAACTTATGCTAAGGACAACAAATACACCCATGCCCGAGGGAAGACTCGAACCTCCGACGACGAGTCACTCCACAGCAGCAGGGAATTTTTATCTAATGTTAGGACACGAAAAGGTAAAATATATATGTGGCTTGTATAATTAGATTACTTTTATTAGGAATTATTACATCCTTTATGCTGGTTCTCATGTCAGACATAATATTGATCCTCCCTCGTTTTTCCATTATATTAATTTGTTTTGGATAACAATATCAGCGTTTAAACCTGAGAGTTCAATCGTAGGCGTTGTATGTAGGCAACTGCAAATACTTTTTCGTACTCATGCTTAAATTTATTCAATTATCCACGTTATGCCACCTAACTTTATGATCACAATATTATCAAAAATTGGGCATTACTTCTAATTCAAATATATTTTAAATATCGGTGTGTGTGTGTGTGTGTGTGTGTGTGTGTGTGTGTGGCACGATAATTAGGCGTATTTGCCAATGGTAAATAACGGTCTAACTAAGACCAAAGGCTTTTCGCATTATTTTAAAGCAGCTTCAGTGATCATTGAACTTTGTGCGATTAAGATGTAAAATAATCCTGTTACAGTTACCATTGAAGATAATGCGAAAGGCGCTGTTGTTAGTTACTTTTATTTACAGTTGCAAAAGACGGTTAATTATCCTAGATAACCAGTATAACTGCAACTGCGAAAAAAGAAGCCAAAGAAACAAAAGAAGACATCTGAATGCATTGACCATTTGAGAACTTAGCCACGTGTAACAAATTTTATATGCACTTTCAGATCATTACGAAACATTTTTTCTCCTTAACAAGACCCTGCTAAAATCTGAAACGTAAAAAAGATTAACGCATACTACTTTCCCACTGTTCATACAGTAAAGTTAGGGCATTCCGCTTGACAATACAATTTATTATGTCTAACTGTATTCGCAGGATTTTTGCATACAATATCCATATATACCACTGAATGTACCTTCAAACTCACATCGTGTACGACGCATAGTTCAGGAGATTCACCACAGACAGTGCTATGCGTGTAAAACCGAACATCACGCATGAAATTTTCATTTGTTACCTCTTTACTACTAACACCATTGGAACATATTTCGCAGACATTTTCCTAATATTCCACTAAAAGTAACTGGAAAATTATATTATTGTTGGACACATTCTTCAGGCGGTATGAGCGCAGGCAAGTGTGTCGTCAGCAGTGTAGATCCGAGGCCGACAAGAGAGACAGGTGACTGAGGCGCTTCAGTCACGGTCTTCACGGCCACTACGGTCGGGGGTTCGAATCCCCCCTCGGGCATGGATAATTGTGCCGTCCTTAGGATAAGCTAGTTGATAAGTAGTTTGTAAGTTTAGGGACTGATAACCCCGTAGTTAAGTCCCATAAGCTTAACAAACATTTGAATTTTTTGAGAGAAACAGGCCGCGGCGCGCACGTCATATCACATGATCAAGTGAGGCCTGAGCCGGCGCGATCGCTAGCGGACTGGCCGGCCGCTGGGGCACAGCCCACTGTCTCATACCGGCTAACCAAGTTTGTGGCCCGGTTCGAAAATGTCGTAGATCCGGCACTGAGTCAGTACGTAATCGAACAAGATCCGACGATAAAGTTCGGTGAATAGTCCTGTAGTGATAATATAGGTGAACCATGAACTGCAGCCGGCCGCGGTGGCCGAGGGGACTGATGCGCTCCAGTCACGCTCTGCATGACCACCTACGGTCCGGTGTTCGATTCCTCGGGCATGGATATTTGTGCCGTCCTAGTTCGTAGGTAGTTCATAAGTAGTTTGTAAGTTTAGGGACTGATGACCCCGTAGTTAAGTCCCATAAGCTTTATAAACATTTGAACATTTTTTGATAGTTTATGGTATCATTTTCCAAAGAGTTACAGCACAAAGATATAATTTTAAAATGGAACAATAGTTTTTTCTATCGTGCATTGGATTCGTTGAAACCAGCTGCGTCCAAATCAATTTAAACTACATTCCTATCACTGTTAGCTTGGGAGCTACTATCCTTCAATGTTTCAGGGGCAGATACCACACGCTGTACATAATACATGGCTTTGTGGTGGGTGATGGATGTTATGACGGTGGGAAGTTGATTTACATGAATGTTCAAATGTGCGTCCATGTTCCTCAATGCATAATGCAATGCGCCGTCGAAAGGATCTGCGGACGAGATGTAACATCGCCGGTGTGACGGAGCTACATGCGTCCTCGATGCGCCGTTTTAGATCATCTGGGGATGTGGGCTCAGTGACATAAACACGATCCTTTAGATATCCCCACAAAAAGAAATCTACTGGTGTTAAATCGCGCGACCTTGCGGACCATGAATGAGGGCCATGGCGCCCCAACCTGCAAACCTGTTGTTCTCCCAAAAACAGCACCCGCAGAATGGGCTGGGTGACCATCGTGCTGCATCCACATATGGACTCTCGTGTAGACACACATGTTCAAGGAGACCACCCAAACTGTCGGCTATAAAAGCGCGATATAACTCACCTGTCAGTGTACATGGGAAGCAGTGTGGACCGATAATTTCATCCCCAAGGATTCCACACCACTCGTTAATAGACCATCTACATTGACGGTCGACAGGTCGTACCCACCGAGGATTGTCTGCGGCCCAGTAGTGCATGTTATGGCGATTCACTGCACCATGATTTGTGAACGTCGACTCATCAGAGAACATAACACTTTGTAAAGACTCCAGCGTGAAATTACGCATGGCCCACTCAAAGAATGTCACTCTTGCACGGAAATCGTTCCCATGCAGCTCCTGGGTCAGCGACAGGCGGTACGGGTACTATACGCCACACAGATGCGAGACTGACACCAGTGACTGCAGCAACGGCTCGGAAGCTGACATGAGGATCGTGGTGTAGTGCAGCTGCTGGCCGCGGTGGCCGAGGAGACAGAGGCGCTACAGTCACGGTCTGCAAGGCCACTACGGTCGGGAGTTCGATTCCCCCCTCGGGCATGGACATTTGTGCCGTCCTTAGTCTTAGTTAGTTCATAAGTAGTTTGTAAGTTTAGGGACTGATGACCCCATAGTTAAGTCCCATAGACTTTACAAACATTTGAACACTTTTTGTAGTTAAGAACGTAATGGCTGCCGGGGCTCTTCGCCTAGGATATCTCACGGCATACGCCGTGGCTGCTTCAGTGGCATCGTGTCGGCACTCGCCGACCATCAGCAACATGTCAACGTACTCGTTGTTCGTGTATGCCATCGTCATCCGATGTCAGTAACTGTGGTATATTGAGCCCCGGTTGTTTGTGTGGCTCCAACTGTCGGGTATACGGCCGTGTGCGGCGACAGTCGGCAGTCTAACAGCGCATCGAGGAAGCTTCTCGCTCCGTGACACCGGCGACGTTAGAACTCGGTCGCACCACATTTAGAAGGCGCATTGCATTATGCGCAGCGTTTGTGGTATCTGCCCCTTAAACTTTGAAGGGTTGTAGCTCCCAAACTAACAGTGATAGGAATGTAGTTTAAATTGATTTGGACGCAGCTGATTTCAACGAATCCATGCACGATAGAAAAATTATTGTTCCATTTAAAAATTATATCTTTGTGCTGTAACTCTTTGGAAAATGATACAATAAACTATGTTCATAGCTCCGCAGAAAGTGTAACATTTCTTGTGTTGACCTACCGCATTAAAATTTCCCGTCACCTATTATTTTATAAGTTACAGAGGCAAACACACTTAGTGAAACACCCTGTATATCGCAGAGCTGAGCGATGCACAGTTATGAGAGGTGACTATTTCTAGGGACAGTAAGGTAACTTTAGGTCATAGTTCATCTACGTTAATGCTACAGGACTATTCAATAGATTATAGTTTGAACGACGAACCGGAGCTAGACACGTGAGAAACGCGATATGCAATAAGGCAGAAAAAATATAATCGTTAATCCGTAACCTTTATCAGTCAGCAAGGTCAGTCTAAAAATAAGGACAGCAATCTGCTGAAAATTTGCCGGACGATCCTTTTCGCCATGCCGATGTAACAAGCCGCAAATAGACTTCAGATCTAAAACGCTTTTTGATGGGAAAAACATTTGCTGGCAGTACGTTTTACGTACTAAGCAAATCCCCGCCTGAAAGAGAGGACTTATTTTACATCGCTTTAGGTGGCTCACAGAAGCGCGCTCTAGCGGAGACGAACTCTGGCGTGTGGTCGTGTGTGTGCCGAAAGGTCGGGGCAGAGAAGGCGTCACTTGTAATGGGTTTCCAGAGAGCCAACACGCCGCCCCCTGCTACACTGCTAAACAAATGCCGCCATTAAAAATAACATTTCGCGGGTATTTTTTGTCGGGCAAAGCTTTTGAAAATCTAACAGCTGTTGGCCGTGCCTCGGCAATTACACGGCACAAACGAGAACGAGCTACGAGAGAGGGTGGGGGCCGAGGGGACGTTGATTTTGACGCCGCACTCTCGTTCTAGGTCGTAAAAGCGGACACACTTTGTCGGTCGGAATGAAGGGGAGAAATTAAATCCAAATATCGGACGGTTCATGTGCGTGACAGAAATCTGCGTCAGAGAATGCTTTTGAAAGCGTTTCGTAAAATAGCCGCCTGTACTAGGTTTCTCTTTTGTGGCGTAGGCACCCTGCAGTACTCTTTTCGCTTCGTCTTGTTTTTTGCTTACTTATACAGAGGGAAGGGGACGGAGGCAGTGAAGCGGATTTGTGCCTCTACCTACCGGCAATCGATAGCCGGCCCGCCGACTCACGGGGAAAGTACGGATAGAGCGGCGGGCTCTAACGAGCAGAGGCGGGAAGGACGCGTCGAGTGGATCTGCTGTCGGGACACACGCCGCGGCTTGCATTCGAGTGCAAGGGGCACCAGGGGGCCGTCTTTCGTCTCTCAGGCGATGTCTGAAGGCAGTGGCGCATGTTTTCTGCTTCTAGCTTATGCGTCTTGTAACGCTTTAATATGTTTTTGCTAGAGGTCTGCGCTGATGCGGATATCCGCCCCGGTTATATCCGCGAATATCCTCATTTTATATGCGGACTAGCTTAAACCCGCGGCTCCGCTCGCGTGTTGGTTGATTATGATAGATAAGCTATCTTTCAGTAGTGTGCTATGCGACTGATTTTGAAGGATGAAATGAAATACAATACCTTCTTTAGAAACAAACATTTTTAATCAACATTCGAATAAAAAATGATTTACGTTTATCAGGAAAGTAAATAATGTAGATATAATCACACGAAAAAATTTACTCGTTTCGAAGAATCCAATCACTAAATTCGACAATAATGATTGTAATAATATCACAGATCGATCACTTGATATAATGCGCATAACATCGAATCGATTTTTTTTAAAGCGATGTATTAAAGGAAATTTCTTTTTCACTGCTTCATTTATTTATTCTTATATTTCCTTATTCGTATGCTTATCCTTACAGAGAAAGAGCTGAAGAACTTGTAGCACGCATAGACCAAAGATATGGTCTGTGGCATCACGTTTCGCTGCATGTAACCTCCTTGCCTCTAGATTCGCAAACGTCATCGCTGGCCTTCAGTCCGAATATTTTTATAATTTGACGAATTTCAACCACCAAATCTTCCACCCCCTTATAGCTATCGGCATGGATCTGCTTTGGTGTACAATGGGAGACTTTGGACAACAAATACACACCGACCTTTCGTTTGCGTTCTGTTATTTTCGCTGCAGAGCGAAATATTAACACACACACGTAGAATTTTATATACACCGATACCTTTCCATCCCAATATACTCCACCATTTTATCATTATCAAACCTCAAGCAACAATGTAACCACTAAAACCATTTTCAAAGAGTAAATATAATTTTCAAAGAGTAATAATTATTGTTCCGCATTCCGCGTTATATTCTTCAAATTACTAAATATCTATCAGATCGCTATAAAACCGTGCCTATAACCTTCCTCAGGTATAAATTAGTAACTGTACAAATATTTATGTGTCTGCGTCTTGTCGTTCGGACGTGATAAGCGTACACCGAACAGACATTCACATTTATAGATATAGATAATAGATAAAGAGCGAGGTACGTCTGTCGAAATGTTAGCTGAAAACTTCAAGCCTCTGGACATTCTTGGAATAATTGCAGGGCCCAGGTAGAGCAGAATATTGTCCTTATTCCCTGGCCACAGCTGACGTAGCTGTACCCGAGGGACCTGCGCCTAATCAGTTTATGTGACCGTGTCTTACCTGCGGTCTGTCAAGTGCTTTCTGGTTGTCAAACCGGCCCACTGCCCACCAGAGGTGCCATGCCAAACTTCCGCTGCCTTCAGTTAGCGCTTTGTAGTGACCGAGTGACAACGCACATCGTAGTGAAAACAGCGACAGTTCCAGTCTCAGAAATTACTGCAACCAATCGCCTTTTTTCTTCTCAATGAAGATTTATTAAACCATGACCAGTTTCAAGCTGCCTAGCAGCTCATCATCAGATGATATATACATTTAGTGCAAATTACATTTGTATCTGTGGCAGGGCAGAAAACGAGAAAAAGTAAACACTAATTGTGGTGCGTTACACTGATTAATTAAAATATAAATGTAAATATATTTTAATTAAATGTAATTTGCACTAAATGTATATATCATCTGATGATGAGCTGCTAGGCAGCTTGAAACCGGTCATGGTTCAATAAATCTTAATTGAGAAGAAAAAAGGCGACTGGTTGCAGTAAATTCTGAAACATATTTCAAGATACAGTCGCAGGTTCCAACACATAATGGATAAAAGCGACAGTTCTTTCTTAAAATGAACACGACATCTATGGATACTATATCGTGTAAAGTGAAAAGAGGTGGTATGACATTAGGGAAGGAAAACAAATTGAAACCGTCAATTTGAAAAAAAATTGGATACGTATTTGATGCCAAAGAAAAAATCGACAATATAGTGGCCAGTTTTACGTCTAAAAAAGAATATTCTTACAATGGACTCAAAAGTGGAATTTCAAATTTGCTGAAACATTCGTGTGAGACAGGAGAAAGTAGCATAATTACTTATTTAAATACCAAGACAGATGCAAAAGTTCCTGAAGATTCACCAAATTTGAAGTCAACTGCGACCGAAAATCTTATCAATCTTGTCAGCAAAGACATTTTACCGTTCCAAGATGTGTGTGGATCTGGGTTTCTTGAGAAGGCACAGTTTCTTATTGACTGGGGGAGGGGGGCATATCTCCTGAAATATGTGTCTTACAGTCATTAAATTATGTCGATAATCGTCGTGAAAGTGCAAACAATATGTTGGCAAAGTTTCATCGTAATCGAATGAACGGTATGGGCGCGCATAAAATACGAACAAACATACAAACAAATATCATGTTTATCTCTTAGATAAATGGTGATGGAAGTAATAAAGATCGACAATAGCATTTTATAGCTACTTTCATAATCAGATCCGGTGTACAGTGAAAGTAACGTATTTAGGAAGGTACGCAATGTTAGACTGTATAGGCTCGCCGTAGCTGCAGCCGACATTGTCTCTTTATGCTAACAGTTACCAATTAGAAGTAGATGCCAATTTTAACACTTGACATGAAATGCTTTGCTTTGTGTCACATAACCTCTTGTGCGTTAATACGGGGAAAATAAAGTGTCCCTTTTGTAAAACTCCGAAAGAACCGTTTCTTTTTTGGACGTAAACAGTAAAATCACCTCTATGCCGATCAGTTTTAACCACTGAAATTTAAGAAGATGCCTGACTTCGTGCTCCGACCGCACGGGCTCCGAAGCGCTACTGTGTGTGTCCGGAGCGTCAATGTTTTCCTGTTTGGAATAAAAAAAATGTTTGTAAATTTATCGGACCAAACTGCGTGTTCATCGGTCCGTAGCTTACAAACTACTTTAAAACTAGGTAAACTAACCTAAGGACAACACACACACACACACACATGCCCCAGGGAGGACTCGAACCTCCACGGCGAGCAACCGCGCGCTCCGCAGCGAGACGCTTTAGACCGCTCGGCTACTCCACCGCGGCTGTTTGGAATAGCCTGTTTTGGAGTAGGTATAGAACAGTTACCGCGTTCGAGAAGTCAAAAGTAGTTAAATTGTTGCAGAAATGATATTCTTAACAATAATTATATCACAACATACTATGATTTTAAATACTGCTATCTATTATTATTACCCATTGAAAGCGTTAATATATGCGGTTGCGGATAACGAACTTGCGGATGTGCATAAAGTGCCGTGGATGCGGTTGCGGATATGGGCCTTGCGGATGTGGTGCGGATGTGGGTTTCACTTTTCTTATCCGCGCAGACCTCTAGTTATAGCCCATGGACGTAAATAAGGTAAGTGGTTTAGGGAGTCCGGACACCCCCCCCCCCTCCTTAGGTTGCATTAAAAAAAAAAAAAAAAAAAATCCACACGAGTCTCTGCCAATACCTGCTTTTTGAAATCCTGTCCCACAAATCGTGGACATGAAGGTTTCTTGGCTAGCATATCAACATTCTTTGGAGGTTTGATTCAACTAACAATAGTTGTGCCTTGTAGCCGGGTGTGTTTCTGTTTAACTATTAAATTTGTCACATTGGGAACGACTATGAACGGACAACTTACATATTTTGGGTTTATGTATGGTCAATCGCAAGTTTTCGCACCATACAGATACCTTGTCCAGATCATTTTGTAATTGGTATTGTTTTTGGGTTGATTTTATAAGATGGTAAACGTCGTCGTCGTCATCATTAAAGACCCACACTTTGATATGTCCTAATTCGACCACTATATTCCATGGCTCGCAACAGGCATCGTCCTCGTGAGGTTCCTCACTGAAATATGTATTGTGACATGGAGATTTCAAATTAAGAATTAAGGCGTCTTTTGTTTCGACATATCGCTGAACGATGCTGCAACCGTTAATAGAGATTTCAACTGCAGGATTTTCGTCTCAGTCGCTGACGGGTGTTGTAATCTTACAACATGAACATACGGCAGGTTGAGCCGGGGCCGGGATTCGAACCCGGCACCTCCTGCTTACTAGGCAGACAGAGTCTATATTAAGAACAGCTGCAGCATCACATAGTGACGTCTGATCTTCCCACTATAAAGAGGTCAAGACCTCACATAATAATTAAAAGAGTGATACTCGTGATTGATGATACAACGTAATTCAGGAGAAATTATGAATACGTTAGCAGTAATATGTAAAAGGCTAAATGTAATACTTTAAACGTTGCTTACAGTATTAAAACCTCATTCTTTCACAAATTGACACCATGGCTGAAACTATCTTTAGCTGGCCGACATGCGGAGCCCGCGAGACCGCGTATGGAACACCATCCGCTTCTTGCGACGGCTGGCGACGAATGTCATCACACAGGAACCCAAATTCCATTCATCCGTATCTATTTGAAACCCGTACACATACAAACTACGAT
Organism: Locusta migratoria; assembly: GCA_026315105.1. NCBI lineage: Eukaryota > Metazoa > Arthropoda > Insecta > Orthoptera > Acrididae > Locusta > Locusta migratoria. Next base: position 219,051,985 of record CM048750.1, on the reverse strand, counting down.
TTGTGGACAGCATTGGTTTTCTGTTATCATTTGAAGGAAACTGCTGTAGAATCTCATCGAGTAATTTTCCAAGCTCTCGGCCAACTTGCTCTTGGAAAAAAAAAAAAAAAAAAAAAAAAAAAAAAAAAAAAAAAAAAGTGATTTTGGCGAGAGAAGACAACGTATTGCTGGCCTTGTGGGATGAAGATGACATTCATACTCAATGTCAAATCACGGAACAACAGAATCTGACGCAGAAAGCGATGTATGTTCGCTTGAAAGCCACGGGAAATGGCAAAAAGTAGGAAAATGGTTTAAGCATCAACTGTATGAAAGACAGATACCAAATAGAAAGACCACTTGTGAAATGCTGCTCCCCAGATAAAAATGAAATAATAATAAAAATAAATAAATAATAATCGTTTCTCCATCGAATAGTGACAGGAGTTGAGAAATTGATATTGTTTTTTGTCATGTATTTCATGCACAACACAGACATTTGTGTCGAGGTATATTATTACTCGGGACGCTATTTTGTTGATAGTTAACACTGTTGGATCGATAATGTTAGCATAATCTTCGCCACAGCACCAAAGACAAGACAATCCATTGCCAAAATGAAATAACCTTAAGCACACTTACCCTCACGTCACAGCCACGTATAGACGGCAACGTAACACAACCTACAAGTCGGATAGATTAATGCTTCTGAAGTGGCTACATGACGAACCAAGCGGTAAAATATCTTACTAGAAGCATGTTGTTCATCAAAAACAATGCGACTTTAAGGATTATACATACAACACGGTACTCAATCGGGGTCGTAGAAGTGTTTTATATGCTGTCTCCTTTACAGACGAATTATATCTTCCCAAAATTCTCCCAATACAGCGAAGTCGACCATCCGCCTTCCGCACGACTGGCCTTACGAGGCTCGTTCCATTTCATACCGCTGTGCAGCGTTACGCCTAGATATTTTATTGACGTGATTCTGTCAAGCAGCACGCTACAAATGCTGTATTCGAAAATTACGAGATTGTCTATCCTGTTCATCTATTTCCAAAGGAGACAGAAATTGATTATAAGAGGTAATCCGTCTTATGCTGACTGCAATTAATAGATTTATTTTACACCAGACGCTTTCGCTTTTTATTTTAAAAGCATCTTCTGTGGTCTGTAAATGATACAAAGGCTTGTACAGTTTGTTTTCGATAAATAGATTAAAAACAGTTTTTAAAAAACATTGTGCACGCTAGTCCTAAGTGTTTTTAGTTTAATATTCGGTCTACTCATGGTGTTGATGTCTCTTCTTTACCTCTTACTACCGTTTCTCCGTCTTGTTGCCTGGAGTTAGTTTGTTCCTGGCGTGTGCATTTCGGCTGTGTGCAGCACTTTTCGTGTGTTTTTGTGTCGTTTCTTCCATTTCATCACAGCACATCACATCACTTCACTTTTTTAAATGCATACAGATTACATAACACCTGTTATAAGTGGAATGCCTGTCTATTGTTTTATCTCTTCACTACAGTGTCGCTATGTTTTTGTCTGTTCATTTGTTTTTCGTGTGGTCTGTGAGTGTTGTTCAGAATGTTTGTATAGTCTATGGGACTTAACTACGGGGTCATCAGTCCCTAAACTTACAAACTACTTATGAACTAAGACTAAGGACGGCACATATATCCATGCCCGACGGGGGATTCGAACCCCCGACCGTAGTGGGCGTGCAGACCGTGACTGAAGCTCCTCAGTCCCCTTGGCCACTGCGGACGGCTGTGAGTGTTGGCAACGTTATATATTTATATACATAAATGCGACTTTATTCATCATGTGTGTGTGTGTGTGTGTGTGTGTGTGTGTGTGTGTGTGTGTGTAAGAGAGAGAGAGAGAGAGAAAGAGAGAGAGACAGAGAAAGCGACATTTAATTTCGTGAACAGGGTGTTAAGAAGTTTTTTTTTCAGATGAGTAAATGCAGGTTTAATTGGGTTGTGGTTGTGGGGGGGGGGAGCGAGGATATCTCGATTTGTGTTTTATGAAAGGGGAGTTGCCTCTCATAATGTTTATTTTTATGACAGGTGGTCAATAAGCTCGAAAAGTGTGTTGTTTGCTAGATTGGTTTGGTCGTTTATGAGATATGTCTTTTCTGTTTTTGTTTTTTGGATACGATAGTTTTCTTGAAGGGTGAGCAGGTGTTTTTTGTTTATTCTTGAAGGTGTGAGACAGAAATTTCCGTCGTCATATGTGCAGTGGGACTAGCGTGTAAATAAGAAACGAACACAGTCCTCTCTATCGTAGCTCCTTGACAGCGCAGGCAAGTTGGCGCCAACTCACAAGTATGTTGGCAACAACTCGAGAAAGTGAGAAAGAGGTCGGTGTGTAGGAAGGGGTGGGGTGATGGGGGGAAGAGGGTGGCAAGAAAAGTATTGGAGCGAGAGGTGCGAAGGGTGGAGGTAGCGACCCTCCCGAGAGTAAACAGTTTGGCGCGGGGCGGCGGCAGGGCGGCCAACTTTAGAAGCTGGCGACATTTGAGACAGCCGTCGGCCCCGAAGGTCCCCGGGGCCGGGGTGTAAATGCCGTGTTAATGAGGCGCGCCTTTCAAAGGCCGCACTCGCCGCTCACAAGGTCACCCGTCCTTTGTGGCCTAAACCACTTGCCGACGCATTCCACGCCCCGGCGTCCTCCAGTCTCCTTGCTTTGCAGTTGCAGTCTCATAAAAAAAAAAAAAAAAAAATAAAAATAAAAATAAAAATAAAAAAATAAATAAATAAATAAAAATCTTGTCAGCAATAGAGTTTTTTGTGCGAACTTCTAAAGTGGAACATTTCTTAGGTGTCTCAGCTTGATTGAGTAGCATTCATCTGCCACAGACAACATCAAGGTCACTCACCTCAGCGGGACGACCGGGGTTGGAACACTTGCGGGGAGTGACCCTTGCGGGGAGTGACACTTCATCTACATCGATACTCTGCAAATCACATTCAAGTGCCTGGCAGAGGTTTCATTAACCACTTTCATAACTTTTCTCTACCGCTCCATTCTCTAATAGCGCGCGGGAAGAAAGAACACCTAAATCGTTCCGTTTTCGATCTGATTTCTCTTATTTTATTGGGATGGTCATGTCTCCCTAAGTAGGTGGGTGCTAGCAAAATATTTTCACATTCAGAACTAAAAGTCGGTGATTGAAACTTCGCAAACAGATCACGCCGCAATGAAAACGTCTTTCTTTTAATGATTTCCACCCCAATTCTTGCAACATATCCGTGACGCTTCCCCCCCCCCCCCCCGTAACGTGATAAAACAAAACGAGCTGCCCTTCTCTGAACCTTCTCAATGTCTTCCGTCAGTCGCACCTGGTGAGGGTCCCACAAGGGGCAACAGTACTCCAGGAGAGGACGCACAAGTGTGATGTAGGCAGTCTCTTTGGTGGAGCTGGTGCATCTTCGAAGCGTTCTGCCGATGAAACGTAACCTTTGGTTCGCCTTCCCCACAATATTTTCTATGTGTTCTCTCCAGTCAAAGTGGTTCGTAATTGTAACTCCTAGATATTTGGTAGAATCTACGACCTTAAGGTTTGACTGATTTATCGTGTAATTAAAGTTCAGCGGATTTCTTTTAGTGGTCATGTGTAATACTTTTCTTTATTTAGTGTCAATTGCCAATTTTCGCACCATGCAAAAATTTTGTCTAAATCGCTTTGCAGTTGCTTTTGATCCTCAGTTGACTTCACTAACCGATAAACGACAGCATCATCCGCGAACAGTCTAAGGGAACTATTCAGATTGTCTCCTAAATCGTTTATAAACACTAGGAACAGTAATGGACCTATAACGCTTCCCTGTGGAACGCCAGATATCACTTCTGTTTTACTCTACGACTTACCGTCAATTACAACGAACTGTGTTCTTTCTGATAGGAAATCGTGAATCCAATCGCACAATTGGGGAGATATTCCATAAGCACGCAATTTCATAAGGAGCCGCTAGTGGGGTACAGCGTGAAAAGCCTCCCTGATATATGGAATCGATTTTAGATCCCTTGTCGATGGCACTTAACACTTCATGTGAATAAAGGGCAAGCTGTGTTTCGCAAGAGTGATACTTTCTGAATCCTTGTTGACTACTGGTTAATAGGTCGTTCTCTTGCAGGGAACCCGGGGCCCTTGGGGCGGCTAATGGCTTTTCCTGGGTACAGGCGCACCAAGACGTCTAGCACTGCTGTTGTCAAGTTTCCACACTGTCAACATAACACGAAACTCAGTGAAATTGCACAACCCTTTGCAAGCTGAAGAACACTATAGTAACTTGTTCTAACTACATATTAATTCGTTGAGTGTTCCTCCTGAAAACAAAAAGGTATTTTAATAGGGATAATGTTTGGAGAGCTATTAAGACATTCTCTGCTACTACAAGACGATGATTTTCCACAGTCATACTTCCTAAAAGCATATTATTCAGAACACTAAGCATATCGAGACACCTGCGCAAGCAATAAATATATTAGGCATCCTGCACAGATACGTTGATGTAATTGACCGCTATGTAGTTAACCCCACTATCACACAACTTCCATCTCTTTAAAAATAGCTACTATGCTTTTTAATAGGAGACGCAACCTTAAACCTTCAATTAAAAAACGTTCATAATAAGTCAAGGAGTATTTTACATACTCAAAGCGTTTATTCGTAGATCCCAAAACGATGAAAAACGGAATGTTTAAGGGAATGTCACACACCGAAAAATTCTAAAGATAAATTCTATTTTCTATTACCGTCGTATAGAACCATTTTTACTCCGAATTTGGCATAAATCAACAGGGAGAAACAAGTTGCAAGACTTTCAGGAAAAATTAAGCAAAATTGGCAGCTACCGCTCCACCTCGCTCGGTTGGCCTTTCCCTGAATAATGCACTGGTAGCGGCTGGAGGGCGTGGGGTAGGGGTGGTGTATCCCTACTTCTGGAACACCCTGTTCACTACCTGCAGCGTCCGGGTCTCCCCGCAAGTGTCTAGACATTCCCTTTCCCCGCAAGTGTCACTCCCCCGCAAGTGTCACTAACTCAGGACGACCTTAACGCTTTAATGAATAGTGTAGCTCGTGAGGTACGCACCTCATTTTTCCCATTATCTCTCAAACTGATCAACATTTTACCACAAATTCTTCGTTTGTGTGGCCATAATGTCCGTAGTTGCTTTCATAATTATGAATAGCAGTGGTTGTCCGTCTTTGCAACTACAATAAAAATGCGATTTTTCTCACCAGACGCGTTTCGTTTTAATGACAGTATAACATCTTCAGTGGTCTGTAATACACTGTGCAGACTCAGTCAAAACAAAAACAAACACGTCTGATCTGTGAAAACAATTATGGGCAGTGCAGAAGTGACAGTGGAAGTAGTGGAAAAAACGACACAGCATGAAGAACCGGCGGTACTGCATGAAACAGACCGGCATTCCATGATGTGAAACGAAACCAAAACAAAATTTCCGTAAGCAACAAAACGTTAGGCCTACTTTTCATGTTCCGTTACCGAACTGTTTTCGATCTAAAAACAAAACAAACTGTAGATTTCTATTATTACAGACCATTGAAGATGTTTTACTGTCATTAAAACGAAACGCGTCAGGTGAGAAAAATCGTATTTTTATTGTAGTTGCAAAGACGGACAACCACTGCTATTCATAATTTTACCACAAATTCATTTGTAGCTGCTTGTATACACAGTGTTACATTTGCTAGTAGCTCGTCCTAGAAATTATAAATCGCAGAGCGCTACTGAATCAGTCCGACAGTTTGCTGAATTGAGTTACTCCTAACACGTGCGTTTGTTTACTTTCTTATTCCTCCTCTGCCACGTAAAATTAGTCAACCACATACTGCTGTTGCATTGTGAGTTACTTTCTAGAAATATGAGAGGCACAATAGTGACATTTACTGCATCGGGTACATCATGAAAGCATTATACAGCTGGCCAGTTATGAACGGTTTGTTGCAGATAGTGCATAATAATTTTAAGGGTTTTTTTTTTCATAATCTTTCTTCGTATATAAGCACTGTACATTAATCGTTGTAATTTTTTTTTTAGCTTAAAAAGGGTTGAACATGTATGCAAAGCACTTGGCTTCGTGCAATGCTTTTTATTGTGAGTGAAGACATTCTAACTTTGCACGACAAAAATTTATTTACACAAGTTATTATTACAAAGTCGTAAATAAGTACATGTCATCAGGTTATAATATTTTGACAAGACGACGTAGGAACAACAGATAAAGTTACTAATAGCGTTAACAGAAGTTTTCCTCTACGACGACACAGTAGCATCGTGGAACGGCCTACAAAACCTTAAAAGAATCCAAAAGGTGTACTTTAAGAATCACAGAGAAGTATTTGAAGATCACCAGAAGAGTCCGGAGATAATGCGCCATATGGATAAGAAAGAGCACGTGCTCCAGAGAAGATTCTCAGAGCAAACGAACGTTCTCTGAATAAGTTATCTTAGTATTCTGGACGTATCAAATTAATTTTGCTACATCTTTTCTTACAATACAGCTTCTACATCTCAAGAAACCTTTGTCATTTCTGTTATACCAAATCCCATTGCACCTAATCGTTGAGCCTTACAACTATCATTTATCTTTTCCATATCTACTTAATCCATTATCTACTCACTCAGTAATTGTTCAGTTCTAAAGTTACAAATCAAACTTTTAAGATCCCTTTCATGCTCTAACACCATTATAGAGTATGACTAAAATTTTTATTCATCTCTATAAACCGTATCTTCCCTACCAAGAGTAGTGGTAACGTATCAGGTACATGGCAAATTTCCGGATCATATTCCTCTAGTATGAGAGCCCAGTGAATACATATTTTATGAAGTAACTTACTGGTTCGAAAATGAAATTATCAGTCAAGTTCGCTAAAAGTTTTTACAATTTATTTTATAACAAGGTAACCGGTTTCGATTTACGCTGCATTCGCCGCACGCTCATCGCCTCGGCACTAACGTTGAGACGAATTCGGTCTGATGATGATCCCAGCGTAGACCAAAACCGGTTTACTTGTTATAAAGTTAATTGTAAAAACTATTTTGCGAACTTGACTGCTATTTTCATTTTCTAATCATACACAACGTCGTTATTTTCCTAATGGGAAATAATGTGTAAGTAAATGATACTTTCCGACCATCTGGACCTCTAGCACTGCAATTTTATGTTTCCGAAATTTTATTTCGACACAGTTGCAGATGATATGTAAATTTACACTCACTGCATTCACAATACTTGTTTGAAGATGATCACTATGTTATCGAAATCGATCTGCTGTTTTAAAAGTAAAATATTAACGACCAATTTATTTTACACGTCGGAAGCATTCACCTGGCATATGGCCTGAATTTTCATTTTCTGGATACAACCGACATCCTGTCCCATAACGTAGCTCATCAACAGCTAAATAGAAGTACTGTTCTAAATTTTGATGACCTATAATATTTGTGAGTAGCTAAGCACCTGATTGATATTTTCCCATTATTTTAACAGTTTTGCTTTTATACCCATACTTCAGTAATTCATTAGAATAATAACATTATCTAGGACAGTTCCTAATTGCTTACAGTTTATGAAGGTTTGGTTTAATTCCTCTGATAAGATACACCAAAACCTGCACCTCTCTACATTCCAAATGGGTCTTGGCGAATTCGACGTAGCAGGAAGTACATTCTTGCTAGCTCCCCCCCCCCCCCTCCTTGAGTAAGTTTGACGTGTATCATATCCGGCACAGAAGAGCTGTTCAGTCGTATATTTCCTTAAACTAACCCAGTCACGAAAATTATTCAGTGTACAAATATGGAGTAGGCATCTACGTGTGCAGGAAGAACTCGACTCTGTTTAGATTTTAGTTTGTTGTGCAGCAGGATATTACTAAGACTAAATATGAAATTTTTACGATAATGTATTCTTCTAACGATGTTACAAAATTTTCGTCATGCGGGAAACTTTTTTGTTATTGAAATTGGGTTAGTACAATTAACGGATTAAATTTTAAGAACGTAGCACGCTGTTGGAGCTTTCTAACACTAGATGCTTCTTGTTAAATATGACACCCAGTGGTCTGTTCATAAGTGACTGGGTTACAATAAACAGACTTCTAGGTATGTAATTAATCGGTTATTAATTTTCCTGTCGTGTCTCCTTACTTCTAACATAACAGAAGTTACGATTAAGAAGTCAGAAAACGCATGTTAAATAGGACATCCGGTTTGGGTAGAATGAACGAGAGCAGTACAAAAAACAATACTAAAGTACCCGGTATTGCAGCAATATTTATTTTGTGATACATACTGTAAAGTTTTGGGATGCCTTTTTTTAATTAACGTCATAAGGCCTTATTAACAGACCTTATTTAAAAACATACAATATTATTTTGCTATGTAGCTGTTTACAACTTAAATACGTACTTCTAACAAACGGGTAAAACACGCAGCCCAATCCACTATTTTTCATTTCTATGTCGATAATGAAAAAACCTCCCTTGACATCACTGTCGTCACTGTATAAAATGCTTAAAGTGTCACACTTATGATTTTTGTGAAGGAAGCGACCCGGCAGCAAAATGTTTTCATTTGGATAAACTTTTTAGTGCCTCTCGTATTTCTTCAGACTACGTATAAAGGAACATTAAAACGTAACCTTAATATAAGTTACTCAGCACGAAGTGTGCTAGAGAGCTCACTTCATAAAACGTAAAATGTTCTCCGGTCGTGAGGAACTTCTCTAGTTTTATTTCTACAAAATCGGAGAATGTTCTGTTTTGAGCAACTTCCCCCATCCTTTTACTGACGCTGACAACATACTCGGTCGAATAATATTCTCCGACTCGCTTTATTTATGCGGTCCTGGGTATATTCTCTGGAATCCAGAGTATAAAGTACCGGGTCATCAAAAAGTCAGTATAAATTTGAAAACTTAGTAAATCACTGAATAATGTAAATAGAGACGTAAAAATTGACACACATGCTTGGAATGACACGGGCTTTTATTAGAACAAAAAAAAGTTCAAAAAATGTCCGACAGATGGCGCTTCATCTGATCAGAAAAGCAATAATTAGCATAACAAATTAAGACAAAGCTGATGTTCTTTACAGTAAATGCTCAATATGTTCACCATCACTCCTCAACAATAGCTGTATTCGAGGAATAAGTTGTGAACAGCACTGTAAAGCATGTCCGGAGTTATGGTGAATGAGGCATTGGCGTCTGATGTCTTTCAGCATTGCTACAGATCACGATACACTTCCGACTTCAGGTAACCCCAAATCCAATAATCGTACGGACTGAGGTCTGGGGACCTGGGAGGCCAAGCATGACGAAAGTGGCGGCTGAGCACATGATCATCACCAAACGACGCGCGCAGGAGATCTTTCTCGCGTCTAGCAATATGGGGTGGAGCGCCATCCTGCATAAAAATCATACGTTCCAGGAGGTGTTTATCAGCCAGGTTGGGGATGATGCGATTCTGCAACATATCGGCGTACATCTCACCCGTAACGGTAGCTGTTACAATACCAGAATCACGCAGTTCCTCGAAGAAAAAAGGCCCGATAACGGTAAATGTGGTTCTAATAAAACCCCATATCATTCCAAGCATGTGTGTCAATTTTTAGGTCTCTATCTACATTATTCCGCGATTTATTAAGTTTTCAAATTTATACTGACTTTTTGATCTTCCGCTAGATACTCTGTTTTATTCGCGGCCCAATGTCCGGTGTACCGCCAGATTGCACGAGAACGAGAAGCCGAGCGAAGGTCCAGAGTATAAATTAAGAGAGTCCTGAGGCGTAGCGAGACTAGTCATGGTTTGGAGGCGTGCCTTAACGTAATTGGTATAAAAGGGCGAACTGATTCGATGACTGCGTGACTAGATTTTGCCGGCCCAAGCCAGTCAGGTGAGAATTTAGTGATACTCCTAGCAGTGCTGTCCTACAGTGCTCACTGCCTCTAGCTCCACATGCAAGAATCAGTGCACGTCAGACGTCTATGTTGTTGATGTTGTCATCCTTAGCGTACCCGAAAATGGCTGTTGTCTCCTAGGCTTCGTGTTGTACCCGTGCAGCTTGAGGTACGCCTACGACGCAGGCTGCCAGCAGAACTTATCCGTCAAGTGGATGCCGCTCCACAGTGGGTATCCGGGAGCCGGCGTAAGTGTTTATTTAAAAGGCACAACAACACAATAAAATCCTGAATATAAACTAACACTGTCGTATAAATGATTAAAAACGTGCCGCGATGGAGTGACCGCGTGGTCTAAGGCAAAATCAACACCTACAAAGATACTCTGCAAATCACACTTAAGTGCCTGGCAGAGGGTTCATTAACCACTTTCATAACCTTTCTCTACCGTTCCATTCTCTAATAGCGCGCACGAAGAAAGAACACCTAAATCGATCCGTTTTCGATCTGATTTCTCTTATTTTATTGGGATGGTCATGTCTCCCTATGTAGGTGGGTACTAGCAAAATATTTTCACATTCAGAAGTAAAAGTCAGTCATTGAAATTTCGCAAATAGATCTCGCCGTAACGACTAACGTCATTCTTTTAATGATATAGACCAAAACTCGAACAACATTTTCGTCACGCTTTCCCTTCAGTAACGTGATAAAACAAAACGAGCTGCCCGTCTCTGAACTTTCTCAATATTTTCCATGAGTCCCACGTGGTGAGGGTTCCACACTGGGCGGAAAAATACCAATACTATCTCTAGTGAAACATCAGAAACAGACTCAAAATAGGTAACTGAAAATCTATGAGTCAGTAGGCCCGCCCCTCTCCCTTTCTCGCGCCACATCCCGTAACCAATTATAGGATTGTGAGTAGCCAGTAATACACAGGCCAGGGGGAGGTACCGTAGCTATGTTAAAACATACGTTGTAGCACGACATGTTAAATACCAGAACCATGAACTTACAAGAAGCTAGAAAATGCTCTTTAAAAAAATTTACCGTTAATCGTATTCGAACTCGGGAACTTCGCATTATAAATTCAGTACGCAACGTCTACACCACGAACGAATTTCGGAGGCAATAGTTCTATTACTGAATTTGATCAGTACCTTTCTTGCTTTCGGAAGGGGGAGGGGAGGGCAGAAAATATTTACTTCACACAGATAGGAATAATTCGTTGGTTAAGTCGCCTTTGCGGTTCCCACTTTGTCGGTTAACTTTCACCGCCCACTGTTCCCGTATTTCCTCATTCCTTGCAAACACAAGCATCAAATAACAATATTTACTTCGGTTTTTACAGACAACTGAGGAACAACGAGGCATTTCTCTTGACTGTAATGTAATACACATTATTGATTACACTTAGTAAATCACTTCAAACCAACATATAATCTCAAAAATTGCCTTGAAATTCTAAGGTTATCGTCAACGACCACCGAACAACACCTTAATTTACCTAAACAGAACCGACAGAAGACGATCAAAAGTGGAGCAGTGCCTACCGTAATACAACCTGTATGTAACTGTACAGTGAAATCGCTGTCAGAAGCTTTTAAGGCACACCAAAGTATAGAAACAGACACTGTAGCTATTCACACATACGTAAAGCCCACCAAATCTGGTAAAAACATGGCGTCCTGGACTCTCAGCCAATCAGGAGCGGTCTCACACATGGCCACTCTCTCCCTATACAGAGGGGGGGGGGGGGGTGCAGTAGGAAACGCATTTTCGCCTTTCTGCAGATGACGTCACTGAGGAACACCTGGGAGCAAAAGAAAGTGCAGTACTGGATGCTAACTCGTGTGCGTGTGTTATCGTTTCTGCTACATTTGCTTAAATAGTTTGTTTCGCTTCATAGTTTGGGGGGAAAAGTCTACAGTGGAAGGTATATTAAATTCCCGAGTGCTTGTTGCATATGTTTAAAACACAGGGAGTAAGTACTGTGGAAACTTCACTGAGTTCACGCGTGCTATTGTTTCTGCTGCATTTCTTTGAAGTACTTCTATTATGTTATTATGTTATACAATGTCAGGATGTGCTATTATAGGTTGTAATTCCCACAGTCTGAACTGCCGGCCGCAGTGGCCGATCGGTCTGAGGCGTGCCAGTCACGGCCGCTGCGGTCTGGGGTTCGAATCCTCCCCCCTCGGGCAATGTTTGTGCCGTTTTTAGTATAAGGAAGTTCATAAGTAGTTTGTAAGTTTAGGGAGTGATGACCCCTTAGTTAAGTCTCATAAGCTATACAAACATACAGTCTGAACACAAAGGGAATTGAAATAAAGTTTCATATATTTCCTCGAGATGAAACGTTAAAGTAAGCGTGGCACTCGAAATGCTGTAGGAAGGACACTGTAAACGTTGCAGATTCTCGAATATGTTCCCGGTATTTCAAAGAAACCGATTATGTTAGAGATTTACTATTTGAATTGCTTAATATGCCACGGAGAAAAGTGCTTAAGGCATATGCAGTACCGTCATGCAACATGCCGTGCGTTAGTGCGAATATCAGTGTGTCACATGCAACCGAGGAAAGAAAGAAACGGCATACGAAACGCGAAGTACATAAAAGAGGTCTAGAGACTTATTATCGTTCAGCATTACAAGACTGTTGATGCAGAGACTTTTGTATTTAAAACACTATTTGGCACCTTTAGTGGAGACAGAAAATGGTGAGTAAATTTCCTTTCTTTCGTCTAAATCGTATTTTGAAACACTCATGTTCTTATTTTAATGTATTGCGATTGTATTAAAACATTCCAGTTCTTTTAAAGTCAGCAGTTCATATTATTGACATTGTCGATATGTTTGTTTAAATATTCAAATGTTTGTTAAGCTCATGGGACTTAAATGCGGGGTCATTACCTAAACTTACAAACTACTTATAAACTAACTTATACTACATCTACATGCGATACTCTGCAATCACATTTAAGTGCCTGGCAGAGGGTTCATCGAACCACCATTGTACTATTTATCTCCCATTCTCGAATAGCGCGCGGGAAGAAAGAACACCTGAATCTCTCCGTTCGAGCTCTGATTTCTCGTATTTTATTCCGATGATCATTTCTACCTATCTTAGTGGTAGTCAACAATATATTTTCGCATTCGGAGGAGAATGCTGGCGATTGGAGTTTCGTAAGTAGCCCACGCCGAAACGATAAGCGACGTCATTGTAATGATTCCCATCCCAGATCCTGTATCATTTCCGTAACGCTGTCTCTCCTGTATCGTGTCAATACGAAACGGGCTGCCCTTCTCTGGACACTTTCGATGTCCTCCGTCAAATCCACCTGATAAGGATGTCACAGTTCGCTGCAATACTCCAAAAAAGGACGGACAAGCGTAGTGTATGCAGTTTCCTTAGTAGTTCTGCCAATAAAATGCAGTCTCTGGTTCGTTTTTCCCACGACATTATCTTCGTGTTCTTTCCAGTTTAAGTCTGAAGTAACAGTAATTCCTGGGTATTTTTGTGGAGTTTACGGCCTTCACTTTTGATTGATTTATGTTGTAAACAAAGTTTAACGGATTTCTTTTCGTACTCACGTGGACGACTTCACACTTCTCATTATTTAGAGTCAATTACCAATTTTTACATCATAGTTATATCTTATTCAGATCGTTCTGCGGTAGGATTTAATCTTCAGATGATTTTACTAGACGATAAATGACGGCGTCGTCTGCAAACAACCTAAGAGAGCTACTCATATTTTCCCCTAAATCGTTTATGTAAATAAGGAACAGCACAGGACCAATAACACTACCCTGTGGAACTACCGAAATCATCTGATTTTTAGTCGATGCCTTACCATCGATTACTACGAAATGTGTCCTCTCTGACAGGAAATCCCCTATCCAATCGCAAATTTGAGGCGATATACCATAACTACGCAATTTGATTAAAAGCCTGAGGGAGGATTCGAAACACGGGAGGCCGCGCGATCCGTAACGTGGTGCTCCAGACCGCTCGGCTACTCCCGCGCGGCGATATGTTTGTGATCTGATATGTTAGTGATACGTAAAGCGTAAATCTACGATAGAATATGACCGAGCAGCCTTAAGTGCAACATGTTACAGCAGAATAGCACTTTGCATTTCAGATAGAAACAATATCTTTCGTCAAAAACTTACTACACAGGCAGCTGCCGTGCCGTAGCGGACTAAGCCTGTGCAGGCCGCTTGGCAGCGCGCAGTCCCACAGTGTCGTCACAGCGCCAGCCAAAGGCAGAGCAGAGCGCCTACTGCCCAGCCTCAAGCCTCATATTTATTAACCCTGGTCATGTTCAAATCAAACGTTCGTAAATCTTTTTTTTTTTTTTTTTTTTTTTTTTATAGTACTTGTTCCATAGATCATGAATACGACACTTATTACTTTGTACTAAATATTACATGACACATTTTTTTTGTTATTTTTTTTTTTCAAATTTCCTAATTTATATCTAAAAATTCATCTATAGTGTAGAAGGAGTTGCCATGCAGCAATTCTTTTAATTTATTTTTAAATGCTTGTTGGAAATTTGTCAGACTTTTGATGCTGTTTGGTAGGTGTACAAAGACTTTTGTGGCAGCATAATTCACCCCTATCTGTGCCAAAGCTAGATTTAACCTTGAATAGTGAAGATCATTCTTTCTCCTAGTGTTGTAGTTATGTACACTGCTATTGTTTTTGAATTCAGTGGGATTGGTAATAACAAATTTCATAACTGAATATATATACTGAGAAGCTACTGTGAAGATCACTAGCTCTTTAATTAAGTAAACTTGGATGGGCTCCGGCAATTATTCTCATCACACGCTTTTGTGCAATGAATACTTTTTTACTCCATGATGAATTACCCCAGAAAATGATGCCATGTGAAAGCAGAGAATGAAAATAGGCATAGTAAGCTAATTTACTGAGATGTATATCACCAAAATTTGCAATTACCCTAATAGCATAAGTTGCTGAACTCAAACGTTTCAACAGATATTCAATGTGTTTCAAGTTCTTCCCCTCATCAATGCTTACACCTAAAAATTTCGAATATTCTACCTCTGCTACAGATTTCTGATCAAAGTTTATATTTATTGATGATGTCATTCCATTTACTGTATGGAGCTGTATGTACTGTGTTTTATCAAAATTTAATGACAGTCCATTTGCTGAGAATCACTTAATGATTTTCTGAAACGCATCGTTTACAATGTCTTCAGTTAGTTTTGTCTGTCAGGTGTGATAACTATACTTGTATAATCAGCAAAAAGAACCAGCTTTGCATCTTCATGAATGTAGAATGGCAAGTCATTGATATATATTAAGAACAGCAAAGGGCCCAAGACCTAAACTTGTGGCACCCCATTTTTGATTGCTCCCCAGTTCGAGGACTCAGCTGTTTTTTGAATGTGTGCATGAGTTATGTCTGAATGATTGTGTGAATGTAAATGATTTTTTAACGATGTAATATACCAAGGAAAGCAGTTTCCGATCTTTAACGAGCCAACTTCAGATCATAGTTTTAAGCAATCAAAATAGTCGTAAAAATGCAATATATCATACACTAAAAACATTTCTGTCATCTTATATTTAAAGCACCAGCTTTAACGATTGGTAGTCTTTTTGTGGAAATTGTAATATCCGCTATTGAAGTAATGGCACGACTGTACAGAAGTAAAGGGAACGGTAGAATGTGTAAGGCGCGAGCGATCTCGCATCCGCGTGGGCGAAGGACATTAGCCGGTGAGCTAGAATGCCGATACCAGTGAGAGGTTCCGAGCGAAGGAGCAGGGGACATGAAAGCGGCTGCAGCGGGCGCCTGGCTTTGATTTGGCTCGCAGCGAGGCCGGACGTCGGCGATCTATCGATTCCCAAAACCAGCAGCGCCGCCCAGAGCGCACTTCCAGCGAAAAACGCCGGGGGGGGGGGGGGGGCGCTCCAACTGCAGAGCGGCAAATGTGACGCGCTGCCACACGGCAAGAGTGGCAAGCCACTGCCTCACGTTCAGTTTCTGTGCTGTACCAGCGAAGCCGGGCGTGTAGAATATGCATGGAGAATTGGATATGCATCCTACCCTCCATCCCCTATCTCCCCATATGCCTACTTCTTACCTTCCTATTTGTCTCCTCAGTCCTCTGTCAGTATTAGCTTGCTTGAAACCCGGCGTACCTCGGGCATTTATTCACTCCAATACTAGCTGCGAAACCCGGCATTGTCCGCTGCATACATTTTTCCAATATTATGTTTTCAGTTTCCTCCCACACATACACCTTCTCTCTTTCTCTCCATCTCCTCCCCTTCATCTGTGTTCACTCTCTGCGCCACTCTTAACCTTCTCCTGCTCCCACTTCCTCTGTTAACATAATCCTTCCCACTCTTCACCTTTCATCTCTATGCTCAACTATGTCAATCTGCATGTAACTCACGGATGTATTCTATAGACTTTTTGTTCGCATTTCCTCTGTCCCATCTCTTCCCTTAACCTATATCCATCGTCATCCCCCCTGTCCATTCCCCTTCCCTCTCTCCAACTCTCTCCCTCCCTCTCCTCCACCCCACTCTGCCAGTCTTCTCCTCCCCAATGCCTCATGCCAACATCCACTATTCTTCATCTCTTCCTACCCACTCTATATATGCCCATCTCCTCCTCCTGCCTCTGTTCCATCTCTTTCTCTCATTTATATCTGTCTGTTCCTTTCATTTATATGTGACTATCTCTTCCTTTCCATTCTATCTCTCCATCTACCCATCCCCCTCCCTCTAGGCCCATCTCCTACACCCAAATATATGTCTGTACATCATCTCTCTGCGTCCATCGCTTCCTATTCTCTCTCTCTCGTTCCATCTCAACCTTCTCCACTTGTTTGTTTATTTTCTCGTCGCCCCTCTCTCTGTCCTTTCCTTCCTGCCCCTTTTCTCCAACTCTTTTTCCACTTCTCTCTCTCCTGTCTAGATATTTCTTCACACACCCTCTCCTACCTTCTTCTCTCTGTTCATCTTTTGCTGTCTCCCCCCTCCTGTCCAACCGCTCCTCTTCTGTTCACCCATCCACCCCATTCTCTCTGTCAATCCCATCCTCCACTTCTCTCACTGAATATTGCCCTAGAGTGACCAAGCAATCCAAGGTCCCTAGCTGCAGTGTGTGCCGCCGCTCGTCGTCAGAGGTTCAACTCCTCCCTCGCGCATGGGGTATTGTCCTTAGCATAAGTTAGTTTACGTAGTTTGTAAGTCTAGGGACTGATGACCAGAGCAGTTAAGTCCCATAGATTTGCAAACATTTGATTTTGAACTCTTGCCCCTGTCAAGTAGACAGCTCGGTAGAGCTGGCTGACACTGTTCCCACACAGCATACCATTGCACACGGCAGCCTATATCTCATGGACTGGAAATCACGTTTTTGCCGATTTCTCCGGTCTTACGGGAGCTGAGATGTGAAGATTCTCGTGTTGCGAGTAGTTGTGTACGAAATTTGATTCAAACCAATCCAGTAGTTTCGGAAGAGATGTGGAACATACATTACACACATATACACATACAGGCATTTTTATAATAAATACGGATTCTGTTCATCCAAGTACTCCTGTTTCTTGTACCCCCCCCCCCACCACCTTTCCACCAGCACCACCTCCTTCTCCCCTTTCCCCACCCCTGTTTCTCTAAATCACTTCAGGCAAATTGCGGTATCCTTCCATTCAAATGGTACGGCTGATATCTTTCCCGATACTTAGAAAAACATCAATCCGAGCCTGTACTCAGTCAGTAATGATGACGCTGTCCACTGGACGCTACACCTTAATCTTCCTTCCTTCCCACTTACCCCCTCTACTCATCCAACTATCCCCCTGTCTCTGTCATTACCTCCCAGTCTCCTCTGTTAAAGCGTTTCTCCTCCATTTTTTTTAGTACAGCACTTAAACCAGGGCAAATGAAGACATTTTCACTGATAATTCAGTCGGCTCATAGTAGAATATCACCACATTAAATTAAAAAACATAATTTTTCGTGTGTTCTAAAAGTTTATTTACTTAACCGCTTTTCTGGTTATAAGGCCGCCTTCAGACTTTAAGAACTGAAGATGCCCTTTTACGTCAAAACCCGGTTAGCTAGAAAAGAGGTAGATACACACCACCACCATAGTGAAAGTTTCTCCATTCAGATCATAGTCGGGCAAGAAGGCCCTTTAAAAATACTATTGCAAGACTCTTGTAAACTAAGAAACTAGAGAAAAGGAGCAAAGACACTCATTAATAGACCATAAGTCAATATTCAGGTCATTTATGATATTGTGTGTAATTAAGATGAACCTCAATAACTGAAGGTTGGTTTAATAATTACAGCAACGAAATTCATCGGCCACGAGACTCTACAAACCTTATAAATCAAGAAAACATTCTGATAAACGCTAATGTCAATTATTTTCAAAGACTGAAACACTCCTAACATAACATCAAGAAATTGATCTTAATTAAACATGTCACTTTATGTAGTTCAATCAATCTACCCAAAGACAGTTTCCATCGCAACCAGCAAAAAAAAAATATATAAAAAACTCACATCTATCAGTATCAGCTTTCACGGTTATCGGTTGTAACGCCAGATCTAAACATTCAATGCCTAGTGGAAGTCAGACGATGAGGTTAGGCATGACACCAGAGAATACATCAGATCGCACATCTCCAAGTGTCAGTAGCAATTTTAGAAAACAGTGTTGTTCTTTTTGTTGTTATTGTTGTTGTGGTCTCCAGTCTGGAGACTGGTTTGATGCAGCTCTCCACCCTACCCAATCTTGAGCAAGCCTCTCCATCTCCTCGTAAGAACGTCAACCCACATCCATCTGAATCCGCTTACTATATCTGTCTCTTGGTCTCCCTCGGCGATTCCCCCCCCCCCGCCCCCCACACACACACACTTCCCTCCAATGCTAAATTTACGATTCGCTCATGTCTAATAATGTGTTCTAAACATCTATCCCTTCTTGTAGTCAAGATATGCCAAAAATTCCTTTTCTCCCTAATTCTGTTCAGTACATCTTGATTAGTTACGTGATACACCCCCCCAGCGTTCTTCTGTAGCACCACATTTCAAAAGCCTCTATCCTCTTCCTGTCTAAACTATTTATCGTCCAAGTTTCACTCCCACACAAGGCAACACTACCCACAAATGTCTTCAGAAAGGACTTTCTTACACTTAAATTAATATTCGATGTTAGCATATTTCCCTTTTTCAAAAACGCTTTTCTTCCCGTTGCCATTCTGCATTTTATATCCTTTGTACTATGACCGTCATATGTTAACCCAAGTAACAAAACTCATCTACCTCCTTTATTGATTCGATACCTAATCTAAATCCTTCAGTATCGGTTGATTTTGTAAGACTGCATTCCATTAACCTTGTTTTGCTCTTGTCAATGTTCATCTTATACGCTCCTTTCAACACACTGACCATTCCGTTTAGTTGCTCTGCCAGGTCCTTAGCTGTCTCGGACTGAATTACAATGTCACCAGCACTAGGCAATGTTTTTTATTTCTTCACAGCTTGCTCAATGTACAAATTTAACAACGTTGGAGAAAATGCTACAGCCCTTACTCCCTTCCCAATTACGGCGTCCCTTTCATGCCTTCACTCTAATAACACTGTTTGGTTAATGTACAAGTTGTAAATAACCTTCTGTTCCCTATATTATACCTCTGCTAACTTGATATTTTGAAAAAGTGTATTCCAAATAACATTTTCAAAAGCTTTCTCCAAATCTACAAAAGCTAGAAATGTAGTTTTCCCTTTCCTTTATCTACCTTCTAAGATAAGTCGTAAGGTTTTGCCTCCCGTGTTCCTAGATTTCTCCTGAATCCGAACTGATCTTCCCCGACGTCAGCATCTATCAGCCTTCCCATCCTTCTGTAAATAATTCGTGTTAATGGAAAAACTTGTGGAATCCGATCTCGGGGAAGATCAGTTTGGAGAAGTGTAGGAACACGAGAGGCAATACTCACATTACGACTTATATTAGAAAATAGACTAAGGAAAGGGAAACCTACGTTTTTAGCGTTTGTCGATTTGGAGAAAGCTTTTGATAAATGGGCGACTGGAGCACACTCTTCCAAATTCTGAAGGTACCAAGGGTAAAATATAGGGAGCGAAGAGTTATATTCAACGTATACAAGAATCAGACGGCGGTTGTTAGAATCGAAGGGCAAGAAAGGGACGCAGAGTTTGGGAAGGGAGTAAGACAGGGTTGTAGCTTTTCCCCAATGTTGTTGAATCTGTACATTGAGCAGGCAGTGAAGGAATGGAAGGAGAAATTTGGAGAGGACATTAAAGTGCAGGGAGAAGAAATAAAAACATTGCGGTTTGCCGATGACATAGTAATTCTGTCAGACACCGCAAAAGATCTGGAAGAGCAGTTTGAAATGAAATGGACGGTGCCTTGAAAGGAAGATATAAGATGAACATTAACAAGAGTAAAACGAAGGTAATGGAATGTAATGTCAGAAAATCTGGCGATGCTGAAGGAATTAGATTAGGTCATGAGACAATAAAAGTAGTAGGTGAATTTTGTTATTTGAGTAGCAAAATAACTTCTGATGGCCGAAGTAAAGAAGATATAAAATGCAGAATGGCTGTGGGAAGAAAAGCGTTTCCAAAGAACCGAAACTTGTTAACATCCAATATTAATTTAAATGTTAGAAAGTCCTTTCTGAAAGCATTTGCCTGGAGTGTAGCATTGTAAGGGAGTGAAACGTGAACGATGATTTCAGATAAAAAGATGATAGAAGCTTTTGAAATGTGGTGCTGCAGACGAATGATGAAAATTAGATGGGTAGATCACGTAACTAATGAGGTGCTTAACCGAATGGAGAAAAGGAGTTTCTGGCATATAGTGACTAAGAGAAGGGATAGGTTGGTCAGACACATTCTGAGACATCAAGAAATCGCCATCTTAGCATTCGAAGGAAGCGTGTAGGGTAAAAAATCGTAGAGGGAGACCGAGGGACGTATAGGATGTAGGTTACCGAATGTATTCTCAGATGAAGAGGCTTGCACAGGACAGGGTAGCGTGGAGAGCTGCATCAAACCAGTCTGCGGTCTGAAGACCACAACAACAACAACATACCAGCGTAGGAGTTTTCAGTAACTGAAGATATCAGGCGATTGCGTCCGTTATTATGACGACGAGAATGGGAGGGAGCGCGGGTGTAAACGCCGTAACAGGTGGCCACTGTATTGGAAAGCGAGCGTCTGGCCCCAGGGGCGCCGAGTTCCTGGCGTGGCGAGATTTTAATTAAGGTGCGCTGCCGCGACACACGTGTATGACACGTGTACGTCCGCGTCCCACAGCCGGCGATCGATAGGTGCGCTCAGGGAGGGACACGCCTGCTCTCCCGTCACACCTAACCGCAACACGGAAACTGTGTACCGATAATATCTTCACTACAGTTTGTGGGAAATGCAACCCCAAGCAGAAAACGCATCAATTCAATCAATTTAATACCACAGGTTCTACATCATTACATAAATACGCTAACACGAAAATTGTGGTACAGATTACAAATTTATTCGTACAAGAAGGCCAATGAAAGTTACATAATTCGAAAGATTGTTTGTCGTAGATTTCACGAATATAAATATTATGTGTGCATTTAACCATTAATAGTGGTAAAGGAAGTAGAAATTTTCCTATCTATAGTTTGGATCAAGTTCTACATTCTCCAGCAATCAGCTCACTGATTGCCTATTCGCCTCGACCAAAGACGCTGTAATGCAGCGCATCTGCAATATTAAAATAACCTATTAAAATAAGTGAATATCGAAAAATGGCGTGCTCCCCACTCACTTTCTTGTGCCGTTGACGTGCTTCATTTTCGCAGTGATTAAGAGTGGTTAAAGGAAATGGATGTTTTCATATGAATGCCGATATAAAGGATGATGCGCCGGGAGAGGCATCTAGCGGTGCACGGGTGGAACTACGAAGTCGACATGTTGTCAGCTTTGGAATTCTGAATATTGCAGTATCGAAATAACTATTATGGAACTACGAAATCGAGAATGCCGATATAAATGATGATGCGCCGGGAAAGGCATGTAGCGGTGCACGGGTGGAACTACGAAGTCAACATGTTGTCAGCTCTGGAATTCTGAATATCGCAGTATCGAAATAACATTATTTCTTGGCATTGTATAAATATACGAACACCGAAATTGTAGTTCCATTTCAAATATTAGGCTAATGAAAGTTATATAATTCTAAAATGGCATGAGAAGTATATACTTCCGTTTTTATTTGTTGTTATTGTGTCAGGCATTTTCCTTAATACGTAAAAGATACCGTTTCATACCTCCCAGTGCCGGTTAAATTTTACCAAATATCCCAGCGGCCTCGTATGATAATGTTGGAAACAGATGCTGAATAGTGAGAATCCTGTGAGTATTCATTTTAACCAATCGCTTGACAATGCTGATGTTTTCTCATGGAATCTTCGCTTTACGAGGGCAATTATTTTTACTGAGCGGACGAGGGTACATACAAGAACCTGTCGACCATAAAGCAGGAACAGCATTGTTTGTTTACTTCATGGTCTGTACGATACACTAATCGAGTCATTCTATGTGGTTCGAACAAATAGACAAAGATTTTCTATCGTGTTGGTGATGTTGCCAACATAATCACGCGAGGCCGCCGACATGATACGTAAAATTTTACCCCCAGTGACCATTGTACACACAATTGATCGATTCTCGACCACAGGCAATCTAGTCTGCATAAATATTCTGCGAGCCACAGTGAAATGCATGGAAGAGGGTTCATCGAACCGGTTTTATGATGTTTCTCTGCAGTTCCATTCTCTAAAAAATGTTCGTAAATCTATCGGACTCAACTGCTGGATTATTAGTCCGTAGCTTACAAACTACTTAAATTAAGTTAAACTAACCTAAGGACAACACCCGAGGGGGGAGTCGAACGCCGCGCTCACCGCAGCACGGTGCCCCAATGCGCACGGCTAATCCGCCGCGGCGTTCCATTCCCCAATAGCTCGCGGCAAAAAGGAACACCTAAATCTTTCAATTAAATAAATCGCAATTTGCGATCACTTATGGCATCACTGTACTAGGTTTAGATGGAATACCAAAGTGATCGCAAATTATTTCATTAAAATGAACGCTAAAACGTCGTCAAAAATATATAATTGTATACAAGCCGAGTCTGGGCTCCTGACGACAATTAATTGTGTCTCGATAGCTCATGGTCTGTTCTCCCTGATGCGGGAACAGCGTTACAGAACAAATAGGCTGTGGTAATAGAAAAGAGACAGTGTGGCGAATGGAGATTTGGGTGTGGCGGGAGATTTGCAGGGAAGAGTCCTCTGCAGTCGAGCTGGTCGTTGTGTCATCGGTGGCTAGTATAACTCCTTCAGTGCGGCTCGATAGAAGTCGGCCGGCTGGGGCCGTGGCGAGCGGACGCGGCGGTGTTTACGTCCCTGCTGCTGTCGTCTGAGCGCTGTCTCCGGGTGAGTTTACGCTCTCGTAGCGGCCGCAATAACGTGTTATTGTGTGAATCATGACTAGAACACGAACATGACTGAAGTACCAAGAAGAGATACTTTGAAGTTTGTATTTGATTGCAACTATGCACGACCGAAGTCATATGAAATTAAAGCATGGATTGAGGAATCACTGAAAAGTTCCTTTGGCGATATTATCGGTGTCCATCTCTCAATAGTTAGCAGTACTGTGTATATTAAGTTCAGAAGTCCGGAAATTTGTGACGAAATTGTGCAGTCCCGTGCTGGTAATCTTAAATTCAAGCACTGTGATGGGAACGTTGGTGAAGTTAAAGTGACGCACGCAGGGTTTGGTATTCGGACAGTCCGAATATTCGAACTACCATTTGAAGTTCCTGCAGAAGACATTAATGCCGCTTTGGCGAAATATCTAAAGGTCGTCAGCAATGTTGCTGAAAAATAGATGTCATTTAAAGTACCTGTTTTGAACGGTGTTCGGCAGGTGAAGATCGAATTAAAGACACATATTCCATCATATATTTCGATCTGTGGCTATAGGGCGATTATCATGTACGACGGTCAACCGCGTACTTGCTCTGGTTGCGGTTCAACTGGTCATGTTAGAGCCCAATGTATTCAGAGAAGGGTGACACAGGTACCTACAGGCGAAACAGCGCCAGCTGACAGGATGACGACCCTCCCGATCCCTTATGTGGCTGCGGCCCGATTGCGCCCGAACACGCCGGAGCACCCTCATTTCAGTGAATCTTCCGGTACTACAGAAGGTGTTCAAGAGACGTCTATGGATATTCCCACCCAAGATAATTCTACCGAAGATGTGACAATGGAACACGATCAACCGGAGGGCACGAGCTCGGCCGGCCTCCAGTACGGTGCTCCAGCCCAAGACGACGGAAAGCGTCCGAGTCCCAGTAGCGAACTGGAACCCGACCAAGTGGTAAACGAAGAACCAACTCCGGGAAAGGAAACCTGCTCCTCAGAAAATCAAACAGCAGTCTCTCTCAAGAAACACAAAAAACGAAGGATAGCCCATCAACACACAGATAAGACAGTGCCAATATTGCCCGAGAAACTGACGGAAATTGGTCTCAATTTACCTGACACCCCATCAGCAAATTCCGATCCGAAGCAGCAGAATGGTAGCAAACGGGTGTCGGAAATCTCCCCACCTAATATCAAGCCGAGGGACCATGAAGGTGTGGAAGACCCACCGGGATTACAACCCGTCGGTAGGGAGAGGCCAAGTCAAACGGAAAACGGCACACAAAACAAGACTGCCTCAGTCCGTATACTGAACTGGGCAGATTACGGGGAAGATGTGACAATGGAGCAAGAAACGGGTAGAGCTGGGCCAATAACAGACGATATATCAGCCGCAACGGGAGAAGAATTATACGACCTGCCTCTCCAGTCCCGTCGGGTGATACAGAGTACCGTTTCTAACAACCATTAATGCTTTTATTGACATCGTACCTCTGCGCCCTGGTTGGAGAGTGTAATTCTAACACTGAATGCCTGCGTTTCAGGATTACAAGGTAGCTACCGTAAATATAAACAAGATCATCTCACAACAGAAGATACACAGTCTTCGTGATTATTTATACAGCTGTGATGCTGATATCGCTCTGCTGCAAGAGGTAGACAGCGACTTTCACCCAGATATTCCGGGATACGAAGTACTCAGGAACACCACCCCAGGTAGTACTTCGGGAACTGCTCTCCTAACCAAGGAGGGTGTGATTGTATCGGATGTCGAGCGATTGGAAAATGGCAGAGGGATATCGTGTCTCATTAATGGAGTTAGATTCATAAATATATATGCCCCTTCCGGGAACCAAAATAGAACAAGTAGAGCCCAGTTCTTTGCCAGTGATTTACTGTATCTCCTCCGGCGAAATCGGGAGGACGTTGTAGTTGGAGGCGACTTTAATTGTGTCTTGAAGCACAAGGACCAATGGCCGAACTTTAATGGCTGTCCAACTCTTGCAGAAATGGTACACCAATTAGAACTAGAGGATACTTGGGAAATAATAAACGGCGACCAACGGTGTTTTACGTATCATACTGCGACAACTGCGAGTCGCCTGGATAGAATTTACGTCAGTAAAACCTTGCGGGGGACGGTATCTGCAACGGAAACGTGGCCACTGTACTTTTCAGATCATTCGGCATACCACTGCACCATTCGCATGACACGGCAGAAAACGTTCCGTGGCAGAACAGGATGGAAGTTTAACGTCGATATTCTCAAGGAGCAAGAGTTGAGAGAACGGATGCAAGAGGCCTGGCATTCCTGTTTACGCCGACAACGCACGTTCCCATCGGTACTGCTGTGGTGGTGCCACTGCGCAAAACCTAAATTAATCAGCGTTTTGAAGGCGTATAGTTATGAGAGGAACCGACTACAGAAAGAAACTTTTGAGTTTTACTTTCGATGTCTTCGTGAACTGTATTCTGATGTACCTATCACGCCGGAGAAGTTCATCCAAATTAAAAGGATTAAAGCAAAGTTATCCCTTCTGAAACGGAAACAAATGGAAGGAATTAAAATCCGTTCCAGAGATGATAATTGCACCTCCGACGAACATACGTCCCCCTTCCACCTCGGGAGAGAGAAGCGTCGCGCAAGACAAAAACTTATCACTCGTATAAAGAAAGACGACGGTAATTTCGCAACGACTCAGGCTGAAATAAAAGAGTATATAACCGATTACTACCAGCGACTGTACACAGCAGAGCTGGAGGATGACGAAGCAATACGTACAATGAAAAGTTATCTTACAGTGACACTTGCAGAGACCGACAGGGAATCATTAAGGTGTGACATCGCCGCGGAAGAGATTCAGGAGGCACTGAAAAAGGCTCAGCCTAATAAATCACCCGGAAATGATGGACTACCAATAGAATTTTACAAACAGTTTTGGTATCTCATGGAACGATGCTTTGTAAGCATGTGTAATGAAATCAAAGCGGGTCAGCAACCACCAGCAGGCTTCAATGACAGTGTAATAGTACTGATTCCGAAAGAACACCCACATGAAGATATTACTAAATTCCGTCCCATCTCTCTCCTGAACTCTGATTATAAGATTGTAGCCCGTGTCATAGCAGCTAGAATTAAAAATGTTGTAGCAAACATCATACATAATAGCCAGACAGCAGCAGTACCGGGACGCACTATTTTCAAGAGTCTAGCAGATTATAGGGAGATCATATCTTTCAGTGCCTTAACACGCCCTCAGGCAGCAATTTTAGCTTTAGACCAATCTAAGGCTTTTGACAGGGTTTCACATCACTACCTGTTCGATATCATGAATCATCTCGGATTTGGTGTACCTTTTATTACGATAATTCAAAATATGTACACTTCTGCCAGCTCTAAAATCATTGTCAATGGTCAATTCACCCGTCAGATCCCTATCCAAAGGTCAGTCAGACAGGGGTGTCCTATGTCTATGCCCCTATACGTTATAGCAATTGAGCCTTTGGTTAGAATGCTTGATTGCACGCTTCATGGTCTAACCCTCTATTCTACGACAATAAAATGCATGGCATTTGCGGACGATGTGGGTGTCATTGTACGCTCAGAGCAGGACCTTCGAAACGTTACCTCTAATATGGCTGAATATGAACGAGCATCAGGTTCTACACTAAACTACAGGAAAACTCCTCTCATGCCGATAGGGAGTGGATTTCGCACAGATGCCAACTGCCCATACAGAGTGTGCGATACCATGAAGGTGCTCGGGATAAAGATGAGCAGTTGTCCTCTGAAAACAACTGCAGGCAACTGGAAGGACCTTCTGGCCATGACGAGAGGCTACTTACAACACAACAAAGGACGTGAACAGGACTTGGTGCAGAAAGTACACTTCGTCAACACCAGAATCCTCTCGAAACTATGGTACATTGGACAGATAATACCTGTGGTAGACAGTGTTGCCAGGAAAATTATGTCGGCAATAGGTTGGTATATTTGGAGGGGAGATATATTCAAGGTGGGGATCAATGTAGTTACCCTTCCACCAGAAAAAGGAGGCCTTGGTCTCACCGATGTTTCATCTAAATGCAAAGCACTTCTGATAAGGCGCATTATTCAGCTGTGCCACAAATATCCGGATAGTGCGCTAAGTATGGCCATAAGGATATATAAGCCTCAGAATATGCAAGTACCAATCCACCTTGGCGACACGCACTACAAGGTGAACCACATTAGGATGTTTCTGTTAGAAATTAGCTACCTCCGAATGAAATCGAGCGCCCCACTACATGAACTTACCACCGCTCAACTGTACCGCCTTATGAACGACAGTGAAAGGGCGAAACGAATGGAATTAAAATACCCCGATAAGGATTGGACTGTTTTATGGAAAAACATCAACAACAAAGTGCTCGATACGGATATAAGATCAACCTGGTATAAAATAGTGAATGAGACGATACCAACAAGAGAAAAACTTCACAAAATACATTTGTCCGTAACTGACGAATGCAGGGAGTGCCATCTCATCGACACCTTGCAACACAGATTTGTCTGTGGAGAAAATAAACTTATATGGGAATGGTGCAGGAAAATCCTGGCTTCAATATGCAGAACAGCACCGCAACACATTTCTCTCATGTCGTTACTGAAACCTGACAGCAATTACTACCCAATCAGCAAGAAAAACACGTGGACCTGGTTAGTAGGGCATACACTATACTACATAACCAGTGCACAAGACAAGGCCTCATACTCAGGCTACAGAGTGTACCTCGCTACAAGAGCCCAACTCTTGGAGAAGGGTGCTAACTACAGGAAAAGATTTGCGAATTACATCACGGCGCTACAAATAACGAGGATATGAAGGAAAAAAGAACAAACGGAAAAAAAAGAAACGAGCAAAGGACGAAGAAATACGAATGTGGAAATAAAGGGACGTGTGGCATCCATTATTCAAGGTTTGCCACCTTTTATCTATTACTGTTCATTTAGATCATTTTTCTTCAATTTCTTTAGAAGATGGTTTCGTTCACCTTCCCTAACCTCGACGTAGAGGGTTTGAGTTACCTTTCTTTTATATTTTCATTTTTATTTTCAAAAGACATTCTTCTCCATTACATAGAGAAAGACAAAGGAACTTGCTATCCCTGCACATGACCAGGACATGCGCGACCTTCGGTGACTGGCGCACTCAGGGCTAAGAGACGACAAGTTGAGAGAACGCACGATGACAAATGGGAAACCAGGAACACGAGACCAGGCGTACTGCTTGGGGAAACATAATACATCAAATATCGAGAAGACGAGCCTTGAGTGCTGTCGTTATGCTGAGGTTGAAGTATGGAGAAAATAAAAAGAACACACATTAAACCCATGACTTAAGAAGTATTGCGGGGCAACGTTTCCAAGTTTCTTTCCCGAAGAAATTTCATACCACCTCCAAACAGGACCGTGCCTAGTAAAGCACTGTGGTGAAAAAAAAAGTATTCCCTTTACACCTAGTACAGTGATGCCATAAGTGATCGCAAATTGCGATTTATTTCATTAAAATGAACGCTGTAACTTCGTCAAAAATATATAATTGTAAATCTTTCAGTTTTCCATCTGATTTCTCTTATTTTATTTTCATGATCATATCTTCCTATGTAGGTGAGTGCTAACAGACTATGTTCGCATTCGGAAGAGAAAGTTGGTGAAAGAAATTTCGCAAATATATCTCGTCGCAACAAATCATGCCATTCTTTTAATGGTTTCCACCCCAACTCCTTCATCATTACTTTATCTAGCCTAGCCTATATTGCGATAGTACAAAACGAGCTGCCCTTCTTTGAACTTTCTCTAAATCGTCTGTCAGTCCCACTTGATGGGGATCCCACAATGCGTAACAATACTCCAAAATAGGACCTACAAGTGTGCTATAGGCAGTTTCTATACTAGAACTGTTGCATCTTGTAAGTGTTCTGCCAACGAAACGTAGTCTTTGGTTCGCTTTCCCTACAATATTTTCTTTGTGTCCTATCCAATTTTACTCTTGTGTAGTTTGCGAACGAACTAGTTCAGAAGAGCGCTCCCATAGGTGAACTACGCGAATTAGTTCGCAGATCCCTCGCCTCTTAGTTCGTCCGCTCCTTTCCAAAGACTAACGGAGAACAGCGAAAGGTCACGAGAGCGCGCAGAATCGCGTGATTTCCTTCTGCCAGTTACCGTCATTTCGAGCTGAGATGCAGCTCAGCTGTAGTTTCATACTTCACTGCCACAAATTTTCTTTTGTAAGGTATTCAACAGTGTGTCAATATAACCCTCATTCCATAGTGTAAAGAAGTAAAGGGAACTCAATTTAACATTGCATTTATATGCGAGAAATTATGGATCAACCATTTTCTCTCGCCTGCATGATACTGTTGACAGCTCAGGGTAGAATGTTAGGGATAACGTCGTATAAGCGACACTAAGACTATATCCAAAGTAGTTGAATACCATTGTATCACCAACTCGTGTACATAACTGGTTTATTTCCTTAAGTATTTGATGTCTAATTGCCCAAAAATCCGTAATAGCACACGCTTGGGCAACACTGATCATTATATAAAAAAGCTGTCATGACAAAAGAAAGAGCTCTTTTAGTAGCGGTAGCAAAAGCCAAAAAGAGCGGACGGACTAAAAGGAGCGACCTACTTGGCGGCCGATCTGCGAACTAAAAGGAGAGCTTCCGGCCGCGAACTAAAATATGCGCGATCGGTCGCGAACTTAAATATGTGCAATCGGTCGTGATCTAAAACATGCGTTACCGGTCGCGAACTATTATGCCAAACGGAACTCGCTTCTTAGTTTGTTGGATTCTTTTCCGAAGACCGACGGGCAATAGCGAGAGGGCGCGCAGTAGAATTAAAAAATCACGTGTTTGCCTTCTGCTGATGAGTCATTTCGAGGTGAGCGTCTGCCTGCAAAATTACATAGTTCAGTGCTACAAAATTTCTGTTTTGAAGTATTCTGCACTCTGCAATATCTGATTAATAAATTCCATAACTCTAAGCTTAAACGCGAGAAATGATCCACAAACTGTTTCTTTTGGTTTGCGCGATATCGTTAGCGGCTCAAGCAGCAAGCGCATGAAGCAGCTAGGTGGGGGAACTTCTCCCTCCACCTGCATGCGCAGACCACACCGCTCAGCCGTCACTGGGAACGGACGAACTAAAACAACGAACCAGTTCGCGACAGGGCCGCGAACTAAATTGAGCGCACCCGATCGCGAACTATTATGCGCAAGTCTAATTTAATTGAATTTGATTGATTGAGTTTTGATTGATTTATCGTATAAATCAAGTTTAACGGGCTTATTTAGTGTTCATGTGGATGACTTCACACTTCACATTATTAAGGGTCATTTCCCATGTTTTATACTATGCAGATATCTAAATCATTTTGCAGTTGCATTTGATCTTCTGGTGACTTTACTAACCGATAAGTGACAGCAAAATCCGTAAACTACCTAAGAGAGCTACTCATATTGCCTCCTAAATAGTTTATAAAAATAAGGAACCGTAGGGCCCCTATAACACTTCCCTGGGGAAGGCCAGATATCACTTCAGTTGTACTCGACGACCTTCGGTCAATTACAACGTACTGTGTCCTGTCCGACAGGAAATCGCGAATCCAATTGCAGAATTGTGACAGTATTCCATAAGCACGTACTTTGATTAGAAGACGCTTGTGAGGTAGTGTCGAAAGCTTTCCGGAAATCTAGAAATACGGAATCTATTTAACATCCCTTGTGTATAGCACTGGTCACATCATGTGAGTAAATGGGTTAGGTACGTGACAAGTAAGAAATGATTACCTTTTCAAATCTCAATATTTCCTTTGAGCCCTACTATTCAGTATGTCCTGTGGCCACCATGCGGTGCAATTAGAGCTGATATACGCCGAGGCACTGAATCAGTAGGGTTCTGAATACGTTCCTGGGGTATTTCCCTCCATGCAGTTTGTATCCGAGCCCACAAAGGCGTGTCACTAGTTACTGGAGGACCGTGGCGCGCCAGGTAGCGACCAACCATATCCCAGACATGTTTGTCTGGCGAACGTGTAGGCCAGGGAAGCAGTGGCACCCGTTGCTGTTCGAAGAAGGCCTGTACATTTCTCATGGCCGGGCATTGTCCTCTTGAAATGCCTGAAGCACTGGGAGTACCTCAGGCTCCACAACCACCGTTAGGTACCGATTGCTGTTCAAACCATCACATCTGGTTTTTGTCCGCTACGCCGCTCCACTATGGAGCCCTTCAGGTTGCGTTCACCAGGGTACCGCCGGAAACGTATGCGGCCATCGCTTTAGGACACGCTGAAGAGGGACTCGTCCGAAAGATGACTTTTAGCTACCCAGCACCCCAGTGACAGTGTTCACGTGCCCATTGCATTCAAAGGAGCTTGTGGTTTCTGGGCAATGAAGCCCAACGTAATGGCTTGCTTTCAAGCACATCAGCCTGCAGCAGACGGCGACGACGCAGA
This sequence comes from Locusta migratoria, assembly GCA_026315105.1. Taxonomy (NCBI): domain Eukaryota; kingdom Metazoa; phylum Arthropoda; class Insecta; order Orthoptera; family Acrididae; genus Locusta; species Locusta migratoria. The sequence goes on along the minus strand of CM048750.1, from coordinate 219,020,040 downwards.
CACATTCACACCTGTTGCAGTGCTCCAGCGACGAGCCAACATGTAGATAACGCTGTACGGTCCGTTATGGCCATGCGGACAAGATGACGGTCATCCCGTGCAGTAGTCATGTTCCGTGGTCCAGTTCCAGCTCGTCTCAGCACGTCCTGCGCGAGCGGAAAAGTCACGGTATGAACAACACCGTTTTCCGATCATTCAGCCCAGTTCCAACTCGCTCACATGCCGATATGGCTCTTTGACGTCGACGAGGCATACTGGCATGTCTGTATTGTTTTTACCTCGTGTGTCAGCTCTGCACGGACTACGCTAGACGCAACACCTACACGAGAGGGTTCTGCTCGGCCTAAGTGTTTCCCATCTCGCTGCAAAACGTTTTCATTATTCGTATTGCTTGAACACCCGTCGCCACTTGCACCAAGTGCGCTATCTGGATAATTCCTTCTCGGTGTTGCTCTTTTCACAAACGGTAGTGTATTTCTTTGTTGAGACACAAAGTAATTTACGAAACTGGCTGCCAGTGCGCATTGAGTTAAATCAATGGGTAAAGTTGAAAATTTGTACCAGTCCGTTCCCCTGCTTTCCCAATTAAATGCAACGCCTTCAACTGCAGTACACGCAGCGTTCTGAAAAGTACTGTACACACTATATAAACGTATCTATGGAAATGTATGCGGGCGATCATATGTCAATGGCCTGTTGGCATTTACTGGCACACCATAAACAGCCACACAGAAAGAAATCTAGTGCCGTCAAATCGGGTGACTTACCACGCTAGTCAATAGGGCCATCTGCTGATCCACCGACCAATGTAAAAGTGGTCTTATACTGCGAGAGGCGGCGAGAGCACGCAGAATCGCGTGATTCCCTTCTGTAAGTTACCGTCATTTCGAGCTGAGATGCTGCACGCTTGGGCAACACTGATCATTATATAAAAAAGCTGTCATAACAAAAGAAAGAGCTCTTTTAGTAGCGGTATCAAAAGCCAAAAAGAGCGGACGAACTAAAAAGAGCGACCTACTTCGCGGCCGAGCTGCTAACTAAAAGGAGAGCTACCGGTCGCGAACTAAAATATGCGCGATCGGTCGCGAACTAAAAGGAGAGCTACCGGTTGCGAACTAAAATATGTGCAATCGGTCGCGAACTATTATGCCAAACGTATCTCCTTCTTAGTTCGTTCGATTCTTTTCCGAATACCAACGGGCAATAGCGAGAGGGCGCGCAGCAGAATTAAAAATCACGTATTTGCCTTCTGCTGATGAGAACCATTTCGAGGTGAGCGTCTGCCTGCTATATTACACAATTCAGTGCTACAAAATTTCTATTTTGAAGTATTCTGCACTCTGCAATATCTGACTAATAAATTCCACAATGCCAAGATATAGAGATAACTCCAAACTTAAACGCGAGAAATTATCCACAAACTGTTTCTTTTGGTTTGCGTGATATCGTTAGCGGCTCAATCAGCAAGCGCATGAAGCAGCTAGGTGGGGGAACTTCTCCCTCCACCTGCATGCGCAGACCACGCCGCTCAGACGTCGCTGGAAGCGAACGGAGTAAAAGAGCGAACTAGTCCGCGACAGAGCCGCGAACTAAAGTGTGCGCTCTCGATCGCGAACTATTATGCGCAAGTCTACTTGTAATGAATGGCAGTTTTTGAAAGAACCGCTTATGACTAGGGATGCAACATCGTTGATAAAAACATCGATGTTAAGACATCGATGTTCCTGCCGAAAAATATCGATGTTAAAAAACATCGCTCCTGAAAAACGATACATCGATGTTTTTCCGATGTTTCCATACGTTTAAGAAATATTAGGAAAAACACACTGAAATGAAGCTTAGTTGCCAGAAAGTATCTGCCTTATTTATGTTCTTTCACTAGGCTACGAATACACAGCGAAATGGCAGATTAGAATGAAAAAGAAGTTAGGGATAAGGTTTCGCTACCTATTGCGCTGATTTTATCTACATCTACTTGTTCATTACATGCGAAATAGCTTGTGTTTTGTTGACGTGTTGAATTTTTCTTAGCTGTCGATGCGGAGAAAATTAAACATTATGCATATTTCAGTTATTACTTAATAATGTATTTTTAAAATGAATATTCATCAACGACGTTGCTGAAATGAAAATCTATGTTATACTTGGCTTGTTGGCTTTTGCCTCGGATTTTTCGTCGACTTTTGTTTGATGTTTTAACTGACGTTTTGACAGTACGATATCAGTCTGACTGGGTAACACTCAAAGATTCGATTCCACTCAGTGGCGTAACTAGGTCTTCGCTTTGGGGGGGGGGGGGGGGATAGATCTGCTTGACGAGCAAAATTTTAGTCAGTTTCCAGACAGACTACCATCTACCACTCCCGTTGAAGAAACTAATTCACTGCCATCCAATGAAAGCTTATGGTAAAACACTCCAAGTTTCCAATATTTACCTTTACCATATTGCTGTCATACGATTTTTTTTTTTTTTTCTATTTTGGTAGTGGGGTCTGGGGGGGTTCTATCCCCCTCATTCCCCTCCCATAGTTACGCCACTGATTCCACTGATGCTGGAGGGTGAAATTTCATCAATGCCAGCAGCCCGTGTTGGACAAACATCACATTAATCATCAGATTGTTTCATATTTCACTTACCTACTATTTCAAAAGTATGAAAACAGCGACGAGCGACGACAGCAGGAGCACCACAAATGAGTTGACGCTGGCTGAGCAACTAATAAAGTAATAATGGAGTTGCCAATCAATTGTTGAACGATGTCGATAGTTTTGGACTTCCGTCGTCGATGCATCGGCGATACATCGCTGTTCAAAACATCGATGTTAACATCGATGTTTATGGACCAAACATCGATGTTTTCAAAACATCGATGTATCGTTTGCATCCCTACTTATGAGAAAGCGCTGGTAAAACAATGGAACGTGATCCTCGCAACTAGCCTCCTACTGTGGCGCGTCACGTGACCCGTGTGTCCGTTTTTTTTTTACATTTTTTTAAGAAACCGAGACGCGCGATGGCGGAGCTCGCGGATCTGCTAACGACGGCTTGCTCCGTCGGCGCGGACAGCTCGCCTTTCCGCAGAGCTGAGCGACTTAATTACCGCGGCGCGGCGTAACGCAACCCTCCCCTCGGTCCGTCGTTAGCGATGTCTGCCGTTGCCGTCACCTGACGCCGGGGGAGGGGGGACTGGCAACGACACGAAATTGCCAACGCCCCTGGCCTTAACGCTACGCTCAACTGAAAAGCATTACTCTCTCTTACCACAGTGGAACATAATCAGAGAGGAGATCCCCCACTCCATCTACCACTCTTCCAGGGATTTCTCCTATTTCCGTCAGACGACAGCAGACGTCAGGCAGTATAACATCCCTGTTTCCGTAAAAATGCATAATTACCTTATTCAGAATGAAGCTTTCACTCTGGATCGGAGTGTGCGCTGATATGAAACTTCCTGGCAGATTAAAATTGTGTGCCAGAACCGGGACTCGAACCTGGGACCTTTACCTGGTCCCAAAGGCAAAGGCCCCAGGTTCGAGTCCTGGTTCCGGCACACAATTTTAATCTGCCAGGAAGTTTCATATCAGCGCACACTCCGCTGCAGAGTGAAAGTTTCATTCTGGAAACATCCCTTAGGCTGTGGCTAAGCCATGTCTCCACCATATCCTTTCTTCCACGAGTGCTAGTCTTGCATGGTTCGCAGGGAGCTTCTGTGAAGTTTGGAAAGTAGGAGGCGAGGTACTGGCGGAATTAAAGTTGTGAGGCGGCATCGTGATTCATGTCGGGGTAGCACAATCGGTAGTGCGCTTGCCCGCGGAAGTCAAAGGTCCCAGGTTCGAGTCCCGGTTCCGGCACACAATATTAATCTGCCAGGAGGTTTCAGTTACCTTATTAGTTACGTGTGGAAGGCAACAACGCCGTTTCCTTACAATTCCATGCCCCTGAGCCCATTAATAAAATTGCAGGTTCGATGCCATTGATTCGGAACAGGCTAACACGTATTGGAACTGGGGGGTACAGTTGGTTACTGTCTGAAACTGAGAACACAATATTTTAACAGCAAGTAACCATCAGTGACCAACACGCGCGGTTATAGAAACTGGTATAAACTACAGCTCATCATCTGCTAACTATTAAAAAAAAAAAAAAAAAAAAAAAAAAAATGAAAAAAAAAAAACAGTTCAACTTAGACAAAATGATACTAGCAGCAATCCAATATCTAATTGCAAGTAAAAACGACTGCTAGTAGATCTCAACAGCAACTGAGAACGACGGTGGGCGACTGAGAAAAAGGCTAAAAGGCTGTCGCCTCAGCAGTCAGCAGCCCTCTACACGTGAGCGCTCTGCTCACACTCTGGCGGCCCGTATCGCCACCGCTCACGTCCACCACTGTTTGCGACCTTTCCAGAGATGTTACAGCAGTTAGCAAGCTTGTAGCAACGTCTATAGAAGACAGGTCTGCGCGGATGACGAAAGTGTTATCCGCATCCGCAGCACTTCCTCAAGGCCCATATCCGCGGCAATTTATCCGCATCAGCAGAGGTTAAAGTTTTGAATAGGTAATAGTAATAGATAGACCATGGTATGTAATGATATAATTATTCTTAGAGTGTCATTTCTGCGAGAACTTAACTACTTTTCACTTCTCGAATCATGGTAACTGTTCTATACCTACTCCAAAACAGGCTATTCCAAACAGGAAAACATTGGCGCTCCAGACACACACAGCAGCATTTCTGAGCCCGTGTGGTCGGAGCACTACGTCAGCTGTTTAATACAGGCATATTCTTAAATTTCAGTGGTTAAAACTGATCAGCATAGAGGAGATTTTGTTGTGTTTACATTAAAAAAAAGAAACAGTTCTTTCGGAGTTTTACAAAAGGGCCACTTTATTTTCCCCGTATTAACGCACAAAAGGTTATGTAATACAGAGAAAAGCATGTCATGTCAAGTGTAAAACTGCCGTCTACTTCTGATTGATAACTGTCAGCAAAAAGAGACAATGTCGGCTGCAGCTACGGCCAGCCTATATAATTTAACATTGTGTACCTTCCTATATACGTTACTTTCACTGTACACCGTATCTGATTATGAAAGTTGCTATAAAATGCTATTGTCAATCTTTAATACTTCTGTCACCATTTATCTAATACATAAACACGAATTTTTGTTTGTATGTTTGTTCGTATTTTATGCGTGGCTGTATCGTTCATTCAGTTGCGATGCAACTTCGCCAGCCGTGGCGGAGCGGCCGAGCCCTTTGAGGTGCTATGCTACGATGTGCGAGACCGTTCCCCTTCCACTGTTCGAATCCCCCCCTCGGGCATAGATGTTTGTGCCTTCTTTAGTATATGCTAGTTCATAAGTAGTTTGTTCAAATGTTTGTAGAGTCTATGGGACTTAACAACGGAGTCATCAGTCCCTAAACTTACAAACTTCTTATGAACTACTTACAACTAAAGACGGCACAAATATCCATGCCCGAGGGGGGATTCGAACCCCCGACCGCAGTGGCCGTGCAGACCGTGACTGAAGCGCCTCAGTCCCCTCAGCCACCGCGGCCGGCTAAGTAGTTTGTAAGATGAGGGACTGATGACCCCATAGTTGAGTCCCATAAGCTCTACAAACATTTGAACATTTGATTTTGACACTTTGCCAATATATTGATTGAACTTTTGCGACAGTTATTGAGATATGCCCCCCCCCCCCGCCCCCATCAATACGAAACTGTGCCGTCTCAAGAAACCCAGATCCACACGCAACTTCAAACGGTAAAATTTATTTTCTGACAAGATAAATAAGTTTTTCGGTCACGGTTGTCTTCAAATTTGGCGGAACTTCAGGAACTTTTGTAACTGTTTTGGTATTTAAATAAGTCATTATGCTACTTTGTCCTGTCTCACAAGAATGTTTCAGGAAATTTGAAGTTCCACTTTTGTGTCCAGTATAAGATGATACTTTTTTACACACAAAACAGGTCACTATATTGTTGATCTTTTCCTTGGCATCAAATACATATCCAATTTTTTTTCCAAACTGGCAATTAAAATGTTTTTGCTTCACTAGTATCTAATCACCTCTTTTTACTTTACATGATATAGTATCCATTGATGTCATGTTCATTTTACAAAACATCTGTCATGGTATTCGTTATATATGTGTTGTCACTCAATCACCACAAAGTGCTAACTGAAGGCAAACGGAACTTTGACATGGCACCTCTGGTGGGCAGTGGCAAAGAGTAACATATACAGAGAAGAAGCCCCCCCCCCTAAACCTCTGTCCTACGCTCCCCTCGTAGTTCCGTAAGAAGCAGGAGATGTCAGACGGTTCCCCGGCTTAGTACCGGTAGACGACACTAGAGACGCTTCTGAGGGTGCCCCTCGCACATAGAGGGTAGCGTGGAGGGGAGGCTGAGGGGAGAGCTCGTGCTGCCTGCCACGAGGCCACGGCTGTAACCGGTGTGCCGGCGTTTGAGGGGAAGTGGTGATGGGGTCAGCCGCTACCTGCCGCCTGTTCTGGCCAATTGTAAAGGGCTGCTTCTGACCACAGCGCCATCATGGGACATCTTACGGAACTGCTGGTAATCCTCCCTCCCCGCACCCCTGAGCGTGTGAGCGGTCCCTTAGGGAGGTTTCCCATCCAGTGGCGTAGCTACCATAGGGCTAGGCGGGGCAGTGCCCCGGGGCCCCCCAGCTCAAGGGGCCCCTCGACCTACGTGAGCGACGTTCGAAAAATGTTACCGTAGATCCTTGAACACTTTCATGTTCGCCAATTACTTCGGATAATCGAGGTTCAACTGTATATAAGAATTTAGCTGAATGAAGGCTTTCGACTTTGAACTTTTTGAACCCTGACCAACAAACCTCAAACGCACGAAGTGAAATCCAAAAATTATTCGCACTCCAGAATATAAACATAACAAGGTCCTTTGCTTGTCTGTTAAGACGTGGACCCTGCCATCGTCAGCGTATTGTCGGTTGAAGTCGGAGTTGCCGTGCCTGTCAATCTTTCCGAAATAACAGTGAATGGTGCTGAATTACTAGCATAGTGTTTGACAGTAGACAGTGTGACCACAATTGAATATGAAGTCTCTACAATGTATTATTACAGAACGGTATTATTACGGTAACTCAACTGTTTGTGTAGTGAATTCCCCAAAGGTGTGCTCCATAATCATAGATCCCAATGAAGTGCTGTAACCAATTGCACTCTGAAATTCGTACAAGAAGAAGAGAAAAGATGATTACTTTGTCACAATAGTAAATTGTGCATTCAAGACACTACCCTGTACCCCACCGCCACTATAATAAGCGAAGATGTCAACTTAGTAATTTTACTTATTACTTTTTAAGTCCCATAAGCTCTACAAACATCTCAACATTTGAAGTAATACTTCTTCATTGTTTATATTTCACTAGCTTATGCCTGCGATTTCATTCACCTAGTATGGAGCAACTTCGGAAACTATCCCAAGAGGTCGTTTATCTTTATGTCCTACCCAGGTCCAGATCTACCCCTCTGCAAAATTTCATTCAAATCCAACCAGTAACTTTTGCGTGAAAGCATAACAAACAAACCAACCTTCACAGTTACAATTATATTTGAGAGTACAATGAAATATTATCTGCTGCACATAATAATTTACTTAATAGTATTTAGGTTTGCCTTATTATGTCTTCCAGTAGGTGGTAAGGAACTTATGATGAAGTAGTTTTGCATAGTTTTAGTTTAAAAAGGGCCCCAATGTCATTTTTGCCCCGGGGCCCTTGGTGACATAACTACGCCACTGTTCCCATCTGTATATTTTTAGCTGTGGCAGTGGGCCGGTTGCCACCCAGAAAGCACTGGAAAGACTGCAGATAAGACACGGTTGCGTAAACAGATGAGGCCACAGACAAAAATATACAGAAGGGAAACTCCCTAAGGGCCCAGTCACACGCTCAGGCGTGCGGGGAGGGAGGGTTACCAGCAGTTCCGTAAGATGTCCCATGATGGCGCTGCGGTCAGAAGCAGCCGTTTAAAACTGGCCAGAGCACGCGGCAGGTAGCGGCTGCCTTCACCACCACCTCCCCTCAAACGCTGGCACACCGGACACAGCCGTGGCCTCGTGGTAGGCGGCACGAGCTCTCCCCTCAGTCTCCCGTTCACGCTACCTTCTATGTGCGAGAGGCACCCTCAGAAGCGCCTCTAGTGTCGTCTACCGGTACTAAGACGGGGAACCATCTGACACCTCCTAGCATCTTACGGCACTACGAGGGCAGCGTAGGACGGAGGTTTAGGGGGAGTTCTTCTCTGTATATGTTACTCTGTGATTAGGCGCAGGTCCCTCACGTACTGCAACGTCCACTGTGGCCAGGGGATAAGGACAACAGACTTCCGCTCTACCTGGGCACTGCAAAGATTCCAAGGATGTCCACAGGCTTGAAGTTTTCAGGTAACATTTCGACAGACGTACAGGACAGATACCTCGATCTTTATCCGCATATAACACGCGGATATTCGCGTCGCTCACAGTTTTATCCGGAAACTAAGAAATATTGCGGATATCTGCAGATATTCGCATCGCGCAGACCTCTATCTATAGAAGACAGATCTGGACACTAATGTTCCTTATAGAGCCGCCATTTTATGTTTAGAGCGGATGATTCAGCGTCGTATCGCTAAGAGATAAAACAGTCGCTTTCGCAAATTATTCTGCAGTCAGTTTGAGTATCGTTTGAGGCAGAAATTATATTCTTGCTTTTAGTAAAAAGATACTGATTATTCAAAAGGCCTTACCTCTTACCACGAGACGGCACAAGACGATTCTCACAGATTTGACTCCAATTGTGTGAGAAGAACTGGCTAGATGAACGTTTTAAATTTCTGAACTACGCGGCCTGAGGGGACCGTAGGGAAAAAAAAAGAAAAAAAAAAACCTCCCATGAAAGATTTCCGATTTCAAAATACAAGCAGTATAAACACGTTTACAGTAATAAATTTCAGTTTCGTAATTTCTCAGTAGACGCATTGACTTTCTTGGACTTTTTCCGATATCTCTCTTATTTTTCACAACTTAATATCAGTTAAAACACTAGGATCTTCCTTACGTATCTCTGACACAGATCCACTATCTCGAATTTTTTTCCAGTTACTTAATGTTGAATCACTGGAAACGCGCACACCAGTAAATTTTCATGTGAATCCAAGCAGACATCCCATGTATGAGTCTGTTTTCGGATAGTTAAACACAGGAAACTTTAGTTTGTACTTCGTCTATACCACACCGAATGAAAACTTGACTATAAATACATCAGAAGAAACCACTTACTGCATCACGTTACACAGATACGAATGGGGGAAAACAGACTACTTTTTTCCTCCTAATTATGATTGTAACGTTAGTGGGGTAAAAATCGCAGAGGGAGAAGAAAAGGAGCTTGGAGTTTAACGTCCCGTCGACAGCGTAGTCATTAGAGACGGGGCTTACGCTCGGAGTAATCGGGTAAGAATGTGGAAGGAAATCAGCCGTGCCCTGATTTAGGGAAATCACGGAAAGTGTGTTACCACTGCGCCACCTCGCTAGGTCAGAGGGAGACCAAGAGATGAATATAGTAAGCAAATTCAAATGGATGTAGCTTGCCGTTCTTATTCAGAGATGAAGAGGCTTGCTCAAGATAGATTAGGTTGGAGAGCTGCATCAAACCAGTCTCCAGACTGAAGACCACAACAACAAGACTGTGAGAACGGGCGGGCTGGCCGCGGTGGCCGAGGGGACTTAGGCGCTCCAGTCACGGTCTGCACGGCCACTACGGTCGGGGGTTCGAATCCCCCCTCGGGCATGGATATTTGTGCCGTCCTTAGTATTAGTTAGTTCATAAGTAGTTTGTAAGTTTAGGGACTGATGACCCCGTAGTTAAGTCCTATAACTCAAAAAAAAACAAAAACAAAAAAACAAAAAAACAAAAAAAAACGGGCGGCTGCTGCGGTTGCTCCTCATCGGAGGTTGGAGTCTTCCCTCGGGCATTGGCGTGTGTGGTTGGCCTTAGTGTGTGATAGTGTAAGTAGTTTGGAAGTGCAGGGAGTGATGACCAGAGGTTTACAAACATTTGAACATTTGATCTATAATGTGCAGTGTCGATATTTAACTATGTGGTCGTTTCAACACTACTCATAGGTAGTAGACAATATGTGGAAGTTTGCGTCGGTTCAGGAGGCGTGGACGGATAGCGAAGTGGTTCACACGACCGCTCGCGAAAAGCGGAGAATCCGCGTTCGAGTTACCGGTCGAGCAAAAATTTTGATACGTCACCAATAAATGGTACAGCTGGTGCTGGTTCATGTTCCCAGTTTCGAATACATCGTTAATTGTTGTAACGTTGGCAGCTATTGTCGCCTCAGTGTCCTTTGTTTCAAACATGCTTGCATTTGCATAGATTGCGTCATTAAACATTTGGCTTGCAATTAAGTGGCGTTTGCAAGTCGTGTCACGCGCCACACACTGCCAACAGGACGTGCGGCCTGGCCGCGCCACGAGTGCGGCTGCGCGCTTCGCTTCGGCAGCTGCGAGGCACCAGGAAAGCAACGTTTCGCTTCCGGCGAGCTTGCTTTAATACAAGGTTGGTTTGAAAAGTTCTGGAAACGGAATAGAGAAAAAAAGGTACTCACATCGTTGACACTTTTTTTTTCTAGTGTAGTCTGTTGTAGATCAATGCACTTTGTCCAACGATGTTCCAGTGCACTGATTCTATCTCGAAAATGAGATTCTTCCAGGTCTGCAAAATACTTGTCAATTCCGACTATCAGTTCTTCTTTTAAAATGAATCTTCGTCCACCTAGAAAAATTTCCAGTTTTGGGAAGAGATGGAAGTCTGACGGAGCCGTATCAGGTGAATAAGGCTGTAGGGAAAGTTGCTCTATTCTTGTCCGGCGATTACTGAGGCCTATGTAGACCCCATCTATGTTGCTCAGTTCGTGTCCGCCCACCTGGCCAGGTTCGTCTCACCAGCGCCAACATGTAGCATGTGACAGAACTGCTGAAAAAAATAATAAATAAATAATAATAATAAAGACACTCCGCAACCCTGCTCGCGCCAATGGGCTCTTACCACAGACAAAGAAATACAAACAGGAGCCGGCCGCGGTGGCCGAGGGGACTGAGGCGCTCCAGTCACGGTCTGCACGGCCACTACGGTCGGGGGTTCGAATCCCCCCTCGGGCATGGATATTTGTGCCGTCCTAGTTCGTAAGTAGTTCATAAGTAGTTTGTCGACGGGACGTTAAACCCTAAGCTTCCCCTCCCCTTCATAAGTAGTTTGTAAGTTTAGGGACTGATGACCCCGTAGTTAAGTCCCATAAGCTGTACAAACATTTGACCATTTGAACAAACAGGAAATCTCATGAACAGCTTGTTGGCGTGAGCATGGTTGTGGGGTGGGGGCTTTTCAGTAATTCCATCAGATGACACATGATGGCGCTGGTGCGAGGAACTTGGCCTGGTAGCAGGTGGCAGGTAGAGGGCAATTTCCTGCTTCTCCATCAAGTAGCTCCTCAATTGGCCTCGCGAGGGCTGAGCACACCCCGGTTGCCAACATAACTACGCGTAAAACACTGTTTGTTCCTTGTCAAGAAAAATATTTCTCAGGCGACCCTAGTCATTTAAGAATTGTTCATGGCGCAGTTCCAGAGGAACTAGAATTCCAGCTTGAAAAGAACAAACCTGATCTAAATATCTACAGTTGATGAGTTTGACTATCGTTTTGTGAGACATGGAAATTCGAGGTGGAGCGCGAATCGAACCCGGATTTTCCGTGTCTCGTGAGAACAGTGGACATCGAAAGATTCCGAAAATTAAACAGAGTCTCGTTTTAACGAGACTGTGTTTAATTCAGTACTGTAATGTATCCCTTTTCCTCTGTCTAGGAAACTGTTTGGGGCATGAACAAGCTGGCGGTGTTTTTATTTTTTCAAGAGAAACTCACGTCGACCCCGTTACTCACAGCGGCAGCGAGACGCGGCGTGGCGTCATAAAATATTGGAAGATGGACTCTGGCGCCGGCGGCTGTGGCGCTGGGGAAGCGGCCTGCGAGCGGATAGAGGTCGCGCGCTGTCTGCCGCATAGCGAGGCTGCTGCAAGCGGGTAAAACCGAAACCTCTACTGCAGCCCGGCCGTACGTCAGCCGTCGCCGAGGCAACGGAGTGGAACGAAAAACACTATAAATGTGCACCTACAAACTTTTAGCAGTATTGCTGCATCCACTCCCTGATCAAACGTATCGGGGCCACCGTTAAGCAACGCGCGATTGAGAACTGGAGGCGGACCCGCTAGCATAAATCGAGGCAAGAGTTTTATCAGGAGACAAGCAGTAACACTACAAAGGTATGACTTCTGTGTTTTTGAGCTAGTTTGACGTCTCTCGACACTCCCGTCACTCATTACGTTCCCAAAGCATACATTAAATTGTATATCTTGAATTGCCATTAAAGCGCATTAGCACAGTACAACAATACTAAGAGTCAACAAATAATACAATCCCTTGAGACAACATTGCCTCATTATACCAAAGGTATTGAACATAAGAGGACGCCGGCCACGGTGGCCGAGGGGACTGAGGCGCTTCAGTCACGGTCTGCACGGCCACTACGGTCGGGGGTTCGAATCCCCCCTCGGGCATGGATATTTGTGCCGTCCTTAGTTGTAGGTAGTTCATAAGTAGTTTGTAAGTTTAGGGACTGATGAACCCGTAGTTAAGTCCCTTAGCTTAACAAACGTAAGAGGAGGCATTGAATTAAAATTTATTGAGGCAGAATTAAAGTCTATTTTGTGGAGGGAGACGTGCTTTAAGGCAGTCCGTGTAGTAGCTTCGGCTACAACGCGGTGTTAGCTGAGTGGTCTCAAGCACCTACCAGCCGGGCGCCGTGGCTCAGCGCGCCCGGTCAGAGGGCTCAACGCCCTCTGTAATAAAAAAGCTGAGCCAAGAACTCACCGAACAAAAACGAACATACACGATCAGCGTCCGCAACACGTAGAACTAACCATAGAGCAAAAAAAAAAAAAAAAAAAAAAAAAAAACCTAGTAAGTAGGAGGTCCTGGGTTCGAATCTCGGCCACCGCATAAATTTTAATTCAATGCCTCTCCTTATGTTTAATAACAATACTAAGAGTATTATGAGGCTTTATTTCATAATGGCATTTGTTTTGAACGACTGTTTATTTGATTTGTAGAAAATTTTTCACCAATCAGTCGTAAATATTTAGTTTATTCAGGTCTAGGTTTCGACCACTGTGTCGTCATTATCAATGCTTAAAATAAAACGGTTAAAACACGTATAACATCAGTATGAACGTAACCTCCAACATGGAGGTGGAAATGTTTTACGTGTTTTAACCGCTGTAAGCATTGATAGTGACCACACAGTGGTCGAAATCTAGACCTGAATAAACTAAATATTTACGACTGAACCTCATAAACGGCTTCTAATCAAATTGCGTACTTGTTGTTTACCGTCTCCGTTGTGCGATTGGTTTCGAGATTTCCTGTCATTAACAGCTGATGATTCTGTCGTTTATCTTCTAGTGCAGACGGCAGAAGATCAATACCAACTCTAAAACAGTTTAAATCTAATGTAAACTGTAAATAAATAAATCAGTTGAATTTATATTTGGCTGATTTATCGTGTCAATAAAGTAGAACGGATATCTTTTAGTGCTCATATGAATGGCCTCACACTTTTTGTTATTTAGGGTCAATAGCCAATTTTGCATCAGACATATTAGATAACTGTGGCATTTCATTAATATGATCCTATAATCGTGCTCGTCTCTTCTCTGTGATTTTCCCAGTATTCTTAGTTTTGATATCCCATATTTGAAAGGTGTGTATCGCAGTTTTATTGAAAATGTAATATCCTTCTTAAAGTTCGTACAAGCTCTCTTGGGCCTCAAGAAGAACCCTGTATGCCTGTCAAGTCAGCACTGCCTCTTGTTCCTCGAGCAGACTTATTGCTATGTCACAGCTTCTGATATCAAAAAGACACAGTTTCATTTCATACTGTCAAATAAAACACTCGTGTATTATTTCCACCAAGCTGCAGGATTCTCCTCTCTCTCTTCTCAAAAAATTGCTTTGTAAGCTCGCTGCGGAATTTGTGAAGGGCACTGCTACAGACATCTTCATTGTTTCACGACACACACGTCTGAGTAAACGCTTCGACTTCAGTCAGCAACATTCGTGATTCGTTTAAGTATAAAATCGTACGCGATTTCAGTGCGGTACTGCGCTATATTCAGCAACTGTGGGCAGGGGGGAGGGGGGGGGGGGTAATAGTTTAGGCAGATAGGTAGTCCGTATAATTTCGCGGGCCCTTAAAGAGCATTAAAAGGAATGTGTGAATAACAACTTTTGCCACTGAAATAATTCATTGCCTCTCTGGCAGTTAGTGTCTGCAATTCCTTTGTGTCTTGTTTCACATTGGCTGTGCGATATATATATCACACTAGGTCTGCTAAATAAATAAATAAAATAAAAAAGTCCGGGACATTCATAACCGCGCCAACGCAGTATTGGAACGAAATGCATTTGACCGACATCCCTGCACGCGCGTGTGTCGGACGTGTAACTGCCGGACGCTTCATTATTGAATGTCTATTAGAAATTGTTCAGTGCTGTGTTAAGGAGAATGCTGTGCTATGTCTCACGGTTTGCGAATTTCGGGACTCGATTGTTCAAATGTTTGTAAAGGTGTTGGACCTAACTGAAGTGGTCATCGGTTCCTAAACTTACAAACTACTTAAATTAACTTCTGCTAAGATCAACACACACCTCCTTGCCCGATGGAGGACTCGAACCTCCGACGGGGAACGGCTCCGCACTCCGCGGCAAGGCGCCTTAGAGCGCACGGTTAGTCACCGCGGCCAATTTCGAGATGGCAGAATTAGAAGAGCAAGGCGTGTGCAGTCAATTTTGCGCGAAACTTTTACGGTGACACACCGATTGATGGAGAAAGCACACGGCGATGAGTGATTAAGCAGTCAGTATCGTCACTTGGCGTTACGAACGGTTCTCGTGGTTTAAAATGGGCTGTGGGGACTACAATATTAGCGCGCTATAAGCTGGGAATTTGGACAGCAGAACAAGCGGGCCTAGATAGCTCACCTGGTTAAGGCGACCGCTAGCAAATGCTCAAATGCTTGTTAGGCTTAAGGGACTTAACTGCGGGGTCATCAGTCCCTAAACTTACAGACTACTCATGAACTCCATCCTTCCATGCATCAATCCCGACCTGCAGGGCCAGCCACCTTGCTGCACCTCCCCCATTCCCTTCGGTCACTGACATCCCCTTACCTTAAACAACATGGTCCATGTCTGCCCTGATGCTGTCAGTCCATCCTCTTGCCGTCCCCCCCCCCCCCTGCCCCGTGGCCTTGCTCCTCCTGGGTTGATGTGGAGTGCTGTCTTCGCAACCGAATTGTCCTCCTCTCTGATGACGTGGCCGTACCAACGGAGACGGGCGTCCCTCAGCTTGTCTGTGATGGGCGCCACACCAAACTTTTGCTGGACTTCATGTATTTTTTTACATGATCACATCAGGTCGGCCCCAGGACCAACGAAGCATCTTCATTTCCATCGTGTGTAGCATTTGCTCCTGTTGTTTTGTCATAGGGCGACACTCAGTCCCATAGATTGCTGCCGGGCGTACCATGGTTTTGTAAAATTTTTCCTATCGACGTTGAGGCATCTTTTTATCGCAGAGGACTTCAGTGATTTATCTCCACTTGACCCAAGCTGCATTCACTCTCGTCCGAGTATCGAGAGTTGTGTCATAATCTGAGGTGACAACGGCCCTCAGGTATTTAAAATGCATGGTCTTCTCCAGGTCTTCTTACCTGATATTTATAGTGCCTCTGTCTTGGGAGCCACATTGTAAGTAATCTTCTGGACATTAAGGTGCAGTCCATTTTCAGCCAAACCTGGTGTTTGAGTTCTTGGCCGGTTTGTTCTGCAAGTACCATATCATCGGCATAAAGAAGGGTTCACTACTCATGAACTAACTTAGACTAAAGGCAGCACAAACATTCATGCCCGAGGAAGGATTCGAACCTCCGACGCGGGAGGCCACCCGATCCGTAACGCGGCGCTCCAGACCGCTCGGCTACTATTGCGCGGCGACCGCTAGTCCGAAGCGGGAAATCAAGGTTCGAATCCCTGTCCAGCACAAATTTTCAGTTTGCCGTCCAATTTATTTCATTGCCCTGAAACGGTCGAAATGTTTCCATATTTCAAATTCATAAATTTATGGTCGTTAATGTCAAATGTTTGTATAACTTATGGGACTTAACTACGGGGTCATCAGTCCCTAAACTTACAAACTACTTATGAATTAGCTAATACTAAGGACGGCACAAATATCCATGCCCGCGGGGGGATTCGAACCCCCGACCGTAGTGGCCGTGCAGACCGCTACTGGAGCGCCTCAGTACCCTCGGCCGTAATGTCAACCGAAAAACATGTCCCGAAAAATGTGTTCATATGTTTGTAAATCTTTGGGACTTAAGTACTGAGGTTTTCAGTCCCTAGGTTTACAAACTACTTAAACTAACTTAAAGGCAACACACACACCCAGAACAGAAGGAAGAGTCGAACCTCCGACGGAGAGCATTTGCGCACTCCGCAGCAAGGCGCCTTAAAGCGCTCGGCCATTCCACGGCAGCACATCCGAAAAGAATAAACACAACTGGTTTAAAATGGCCGGACGGATGTTAAATATGACCTACGTTCAGGAAAACATGTAAAGGTAGAATGTGTTCCATTCCAAAAAATAAGGATAACGCTGATAAATTAAGGATAACGCTGATATATGGTGAAACAACGCTCTGGTGGGCGGTTTGCGGGTTTAAATCACCTCGGGGTGTGAGCATGCGGTGCATTTGACCTGCGGTCGTCGAACGGTGGCGCTGGCAGCAGTCCACGTACGCAGAGGTGTGTCGGTGCATGTCAGAGCACGATGCAGCGAGTAAGTGTGCAGGCGTTTTCAGGCGTGGTAATGGTGACTGTGTGTTGAAAATGGCTCAAAGAACACATATTGATGAAGTTATCACAGGTAGAATACTAGGGCGACTGGAAGCTGGTCAAACATTGCAGGTCGTAGCACGGGCCCTCCGTTTTCCACAAAGTGTGATCTCGAGATTATGGCAACGATTTCAGCAGACAGGAAACGTGCCCAGGCGCTACAGTACGGGACGTCTACAGTGTACAACACAAGAAGACCGATATCTCACCATGAGTGCCCGCAGACGGTCACGGAGTACTGCAGATCGCCTTGCTCGGGACCTTGCCGCAGCCACTGGTCCAGTTGTCTCCAGACACACCGTGTACAGGCGACTGAACAGACATGGTTTATTCACCTGGAGACCTGCCAGGTGCATTCTACTGACCCCTGGTCATAGGAGAGCTCGTAAAGCCTGGTGTCAAGAGAACAGTACATGGTCGTTAGAACAGTGGTCCCAGGTTATCACGGACGAATCCAGGTTTAGTCTGAACAGTGATTCTCGCTGGGTTTTCATCTGGCGTTAACCAGGAACTGGATAACAACCCCGTAATGCCCTTGAAAGGGACCTGTATAGAGGTAGTAGTCTAATGATTGTCTTTGACAGAGGAACTGTAACATGTCAGGTGTATCGGGACGTCATTTTGCACCAGTAAGTCCGCCTTTCCAGGGGTGCAGTGAGTGCAGTGAGCCCCACCTTCCTCCTGACTAAGGATAACGCACGGACCCACCGAGCTGCCATCGTGGAGGAGTACCTTGCAACAGAAGATATCAGGCGAATGGAATGGCCTGCCTGTTCTCTAGAGCTACACCCCATCGAGCATGTGTGGGATGCTCTCGGTCGACGTATCGCTGCTCGTCTTCAAACCCCTAGGACACTTCAGGAGCTCCTACTGACACTGGAGCAAGAATGGGAGGCTATATCCCTGCAGCTGCTCGACCACCTGGTCCAGAGTATGCCAACCCGTTGTGCGGCCTGGGTACGTGTGCATGGTGATCATATCCCGTATTTATGTCGGGGTACATGTGCAAAAAAAGTTACTTTTGTAGCAAATGTGTTTCAGGGCGGTTTACTCAACTTTTCGCCAACATCGTGGGCTTACAGATCTCTCTCGTTTCTGTTCCCTATGTACCTATGCTATTAGCGCCAGATTTCTGTAGTGTCACGTTGTGTGGCACCATAATGTATAGTTATTCTTAATTTATGAGCAGGAGTGTATTTTCACAATTTTTGCATTAAAATATTAAGAAAAATAAACAATGAAATAAGATGAAAATTTCTAATCTAGAGAAAGTATTTTCAGGCCTTACAAATAAGTATTGTATTCTGTTGGAAAAACATAAAAAGAGCAGGCATTCTAAGAATCGGCAAGGTTTATGTGGGCAGCAGTCAGAGTTGAGAGACCAGATAGCAACACTCCGGCCAGCTATAAAGTACTCAAATATGTTGCCGCGAAGTGCGCAGTAGCGAAAGAAAAAAAGGTGTCCTGGCGTGCGAATTCGGCTGGTCAGTTGTTTCTGTATTTTTGCCGCCGAGTTTTCAGAGCGGAACTATACGCGACGAGCTGGAAACCCGACGCTCCGCGCACGTGACGTCACGCGGATTTCATTTGTCGGAGACAATTAGCTGTGTTTACAACGCGGAAGGAAATCTGGCTAATTGCTGGCGCGCGTTAAACCGGCCAGAGGACTGCGCCAATCTAGAAAACTGCAGCCGCGCTCGTTTATTGCATTTGCAAACTAAATGAAGGAGCAGGCCGAGCCAGCTCACACAAACAGGGCTGCCTTCCTGCCACCCTCATTTCGCGTGACCCACGAAAAACGCAGTAGGACCAACGAAAGTTACAGTCTTACGGGCTTGAAATTCTCAGATAATAGTGACAGGTGGTGTTGTGAGTAAATGTTCTTCCTTGCACTACATTTTCAGGCTGCTGAGTAATTACCTGGGAAGACGACGTCGATTTTGATCTGATGACAACCTTGATCTTGCCTTCTTTTAACGGTTCCTAATGTTTGAAATCACGTCCAGGTACAGTACACTGCATGCCATAGCGTCGGATGAGTCAGGTTGTTGTTGCATACACTACCTGCTCACTACACTATCTGAAGCCAACTGTTTGTGTAAATCGTTTGGTAGAGTAAATGGAAGTCAGTAGCAACTGTCTGTTACTACTACTATCTCGGTTGCCGTAATGTTGCTATCTCCACTCCGTAGAACTGACAGAAAGACATCGAATCATTTTAGTTCATTCTGCCGATGGCAATACTTCAGAACCTAGATATGTCAACAGATCCCAATTTTTGTTTTTTAAGTTGGGCTCAGTGGTGTTGGTGTAAAGCGCTCGACGGAAACCGAAGGGTCGCGGGTTCAAAACCCGGTCGGACCTCTGATTTTTTTCAGTCTGCACTTTAACCCATCCTTCACCTCTCAACGATGTGAGGAGTCGCCAGAAACGACACGTGGTTCGGATTCCACGTTAAGCTGTAGGTCCGCTTTGCCCGGTTGGAAAAATCAAATGTGTGTAAAGCTTATGGGACTTAACTACGGGGGTCATCAGTCCCTAAACTTACAAACTACTTATGAACTACTTACGAACTAGGACGGTACAAATATCCATGCCCGAGGGGGGATTCGAACCCCCGACCGTAGTAGCCGTGCGGACCGTGACTGAAGCGCCTCAGTCCCCTCGGCCACCGCGGCCGGCGCCCGGTTGGATAACTGGGGTAGCATAGGGACACGCAAGTCACCGAAGTGGCGTCCAATCGAAAGACTTGCACCAGGCCAATGAGCCACACGAAATTATTATTATTGTAATTGTTTTGACTAGTGTATATCAACTGATGAAATTTCACCGTCGTCCGCTAATAGATAACGTAGTGACACAGCTGTCAGAGCGCCAAATGTACAAAATGTTCATCTGTTTGTAAATCTAAGAGACTGAACTACGGTAGTCATTAGTCGCTAAGCTTACAAACTACTTGCACTAACTTACAGTAACTTATGGTAAGGACAACACAAACACCCATGACCGACAGAGGACTCGAACCTCCGAATGCAAACTTCTTCGCGCGTCGCAGCTGGGCGCCTTAGTAATAATTTCATGTTATTTTTTAGTAAATTGGAAAACTTTAAAGAGAGTGCACTAATTTTTATTTCCGGTAGTGTATTTTAACTTATGTTTTACTGAACTGTAGACAAAAAAATACTTACTACGATAGCATGTCAGAGAGGTAATTTTGCAATACGATGGAAGTCATATAACATAAGAAAACATCTGTACGTGATACAATTACATACGATGTGTTCCTATTGGTCTAGTTGGGTGATAATGTCTTTTAACACTTATCTGCGTATCTAAAAATTACCGAGAATATGTACAAAATCTCACCGTAGATTGTAAATCAGAGGCGAGAATTATGCATTCCATACCATACAAAGACTGACATGCGTTCTAATCGCATTACAAAAGGTGCTGTTAGTGGGATCCAATAGGAAGTCAAAAATGGTCACAACTTCTTAAATTGCAATTCGTGAAGTTCCGGATGTAGTGGAATTAAAGGCACTGAAAGGAGAAATATGAGACTCGAGAAAACATATAAAATGATAGTAATAGTAAACTCATGTGCACTTACATTAACTACAAGAGTTTATAAGCAGCCTTCAATGGCGCGTCTTCATGCCATACCTATACCGAGGTAGCAACAAATGGTACTCTATTCTCCTACGGAACAAATGGAGAATGTCGGAATTTTCGACCATAGATATTCGTAGCCTGGGGATGGCATTATTTTCATGGCACCAACGTCTTTATTGTTGTGCCATGTGGTTTTTGGCATAACAATGGTTGTGTCCAGCTATGCTTTTGTTTATAAATAGCTTTTTCTGAAGGGGGTAACATTAAATTTCACGTGCCCAGTGATATCTACACGAACTTGCTGTATAATTCTGTTCTCTGAGCACAGAACCGCAGCGTACCTGCATATTCATGTGTTTTGCCATATTTTAATTTGGTAAACAGTTTCCCATCAGATTATACGTGGCAAAGAATTGCTTGTTTACAGGAGCGGCGGAGCGGCAGAGCGCATTGAGGCGCTATGCTACGGTGCGCGAGGTCGTTCCGAGTCGGGGGTTCGAATCCCCCATCGGGAATGGATGTTTGTTCTGTCTTTAGTGTAAGGTATTTCATAAGTAGTTTTTAAGTTTAGGGACTGAGGACCCACCCCGCAGTTAAGTCCCATAAGCTTTACAAACATTTGAAGCTTACTTACATCTTGTTTTGAACTTTTAGTTTGCAGTGTAATGGGCTGCTACGAGTACCAAATCGAAATATATATATTTTTTCTTTTCATATTCTAGTAAAGTTTCTTAGCAGGCAGCCATATTTGAATTATAAATATCTTTGACGGCACGCTCAACAGCTGAAGCGCAACATCCAGGTAGCCGCTTTAATGTTTTAAATGTTTGTTAAGCTTATGGGACTTAACTACGGGGTCATCAGTCCCTAAGCTTACAAACTACTTATGAACTAGCTAATACTAAGGACGGCACAAATATCCATGCCCGAGGGGGGATTCGAACCCCCGGCCGTAGTGGCCGTGCAGACCGTGACTGAAGCGCTTCAGTCCCCTCGGCCACCGCGGCCGGCCCGCTTTAATGCTTGCCCCATTCACGGTATAGAGATCCCTGGTTTCCCCGGTAGATTAGTGTGTACGGTAGAAGTTCGGAGTTTAATTTTTTAGATTACAGATATTAGGAATAAAAATATTTTATGTGACTGTGCGACTAAAAATGTCTCCATGGACAGCCATAGCGTTGGTTGATAAAGGTGTTACGTTATAATATGAATTGGTGTTATCTCGCAGATTGGAAAATTTTTGCACGGTTATCGATAAGTCAACAATCCGAAGATTGGTTTGAACACCACAGTGCGTTACCAGGCATGGTCCTGTTTGGAGGTGGTATGCCGTTGCCTTCCTCAGACCTTCTAAGTGACTTACCCAGCCAGTCATTGGGAGGACATTTGATTTAAAGTGTATAATCGCAGAAAACCTTTGGTAATGTAGACTGGAATGGAATAAACAGTTTCAAATTCTGAAGGTGACACAGGTAAAATTCAGGAAGCAAAGAGTTTAAATTTCATAGTGGAGCTATATGTCCGCCAAGTTTGAGGCAAATTTATCAAATGTTCAAATGTTTGTAGATCTTATGGGACTTAACTACGGGCTCATCAGTCCCTAAGCTTACAAACTACTTATGAACTAGCTAAGACTAAGGACGGCACAAATATCCATGCCCGAGGGGGGATTAGAACCCCCGACCGCAGTGGCCGTGCAGAACGTGACTGGAACGTCTCAGTCCCCTCGACCACCGCGGCCGGCGCAAATTGATCGTCATGGTTTTCAGAGTAAAAGCCGTTAATATTGTAGAGCATTAAAAGGTATTATAATGTAGAAGATCATTGTAATAACAAATTTCAATAACACACCATATGCTACTGACTACTTCGTAAGACTATTATCTTAAAAATTTTAGAGGTAGCGTTGTGGACGTTGGTGATAAGGTTTTACACATTTTTCTAAATATTGTGGAAACTTAAACACAGATGGAATCGCATTGGTCAAAAGACACCTCTATTAATTTTCGTTGCAAATATCTTTGTGTTGAGTGGATGTATGTAACTATAGTCGTAAATCATTTTTCCTCTTTCATATCTGTTACCCATCTCTTTAATAGCTTCTTATCTTCTAAAGCGAACCTTAATTATTATAAAGCTAATTGCTTCTCAAGAATAATTAAAATTGCAAGACATTATTAGACTCCTTAAGAGAGTTTCTCACATCTACCTTGTAATAATTAATATTTAGTGTTTTCTCACTTTAATTCGTCCAATTAAATGCTGAACACAATTTGGCATGTTCAGACAAACTGCGGAGAAAAATAAGTGTTTTAGCAAATAAAGCATGTCAATTTCGACACTGACAAATCATAAACTGGTTACCCTCTAGTGATTTGATCACTGTTAAAATAGGGGTCGCGTTTATGTTCTTTGCTGTAAGAGCGCTTTAACTCGTATGTTATCCACTCTCTGAAATTTCAGTAAGCCTAAGATTGCTACACTCTTCACTGGCAATAATTTATCTACGGCGGGTACCTAAAGTACATACTTGCCAAAATTTATAGTAAAATAAATCTCTCTAGAAAAGTAGTTTACCGTGTTTCTACGAGCAAGTCTTTTCTTCTTCTTCGTGTATTCCCTAGTCCGCACACTCATGTTACCATAGATCGTCTGCCGGAGATGTGTGTTAAGCTCGGCGACACACGGCTGTCAGTTTATCTTCCGTGAAACATTGCGCCGAGCTGCAGTAGTGCTTTCGTTCGCGGGAGCAAAATCAGAGGGCGCAGAAGAAAAGACCCCGGCAAGACGAGGCTAAAGACCTCCGTAGAGAGAACAATGACCCGCTTGTTTCTGCTGCGCCGCAGCGGAATAATCCTCCTGGCTGTGGTAACAGAAACAAACGGGCGACGCTAACGAGAGGGACCTTTTTCCTCGTTATAAACTAAAGAACGCCTCCATAGCTCCGTATTTTGCTTTACAGGACAGGATAGGATAGGATTTTTTGGGCGCACAACAGCAAGGTTTTTAGCGCCCTGACTAAAGAATTAGACAACAGTAACTAAAGTAGGTCTTGGCAACAACCCGAACCCATATTGCCAGTCAGCGATGGAAGTTGGCAGACGTAAGGTTGGGTACTTCAAAGTCGTTAAACGAAAATGTCAGAGTATAGGGGGACGCTGATCGCTGATGTTAGAGGCATCAGCGAGCCTTCCTGTAACACACTAAAACCTCCGGCCTAAGAGCTTAAGCCAGAGTCGGGAACGTTCACAAAATTGTAAAACTTTCGTCACACTCGCCTCGTCGTTAGCTAAAACAATGGGTAGGGCATGACCAAGATTAGCCGCTGCCCTCTCAGAACGATATAAAATACACTCAATTAAAATGTGGCTTATAGTGATATGCACGCCACAAGCATCACAAATCGGTGGATTCTCCCGATGGAATAAAAAGCTGTGGGTCAAAGGGCTGTGTCCAATTCGAAGGCGCGTCAGTGTCACTTCGAAACGTTTGTATGGCTGGCAGGAGGTTCACCACTGTCGGACAGTTGGTTTAACCAACCGCAGTTTATTACCTGTCACTGCTAGCCACGTCTCCTCCCACAACTGAAGGGACCTCTGGCGCAGCACAGAGTAGACGTCCCACAAGGGAATGGCACACTCCGTAACATTGGGGTCACCGCAGGCCGCCTTGGCAGCCACATCAGCCGCTTCATTTCCGCATATCCCAACATGCCCAGGTACCCAAAGAAATGACACCTCTTTACCCCGCCGTTGGAAGAGGTAAAGTTGGTCATGGATCAATTGTGATATAGGTTCTTTGCTTTACAAATACTTCTTTGATACATACCGAAAGGTGTGACATGCACTTGAATGATTGTTCAAAATTACCTACTTTTTTCTGAATTTTGCCAGAGTATTTTGTGGATAAGGCACTTGTAGTCTCCGGTGCGGTGGCAGAGTGGTTAGATTGCCGTACTACCAATCCAAAGTTCGAAGGTTCGATATCCGATTAAGCCGAGGAGTTTTAGTTGTCACTTTTCACTCCGTTCACCTATGACAGTGTTATTGATGTGAAAAATGCCTAGTTATATCGTGATTCGCAATTCAAGTTATACTATAGGTCACCCTGTAACTGGATGGGTTAGTCAGTTCAAAATCCAGAGGAAGGAAACGGCATACCACCTCCAACAGGACCATGTACGATTAGACTGCGACAGCCTCCAAACCCGCGTGCTACTACTGTAATATTTTATCACTTGAATAAATATGATTTCAAATAAAGACATTTAGGATTAATGGGATACAAAAATCACTGCACTTGATAATGTGCCTATCTGTACAAAAATTACCATACTGATTCAATGATGTAAAATTGTCCTACAAATCTGGTAATGTTTTCAAAATATCACACACAGCAAATATTTCTTTTTTCAGTACGTGATCTAACTATTTCTCTTCTCATCAGACATTACTATAACTGTTACTAACATTAAGTGACCTAATAATATGAACTTTCATTAACACTGATAAAATCTATTAACTATGAACTTCACTGGACTTATGAACAAACTACTTCCTGCTCTCATTGCCGGCCGCGGTGGCCGAGGGGACTGAGGCGCTCCAGTCATGGTCTGCACGGCCACTACGGTCGGGGGTTCGAATCCCCCCTCGGGCATGGATATTTGTGCCGTCCTTAGTATTAGCTAGTTCATAAGTAGTTTGTAAGCTTAGGGAAAATCCAAAGAAATTCTGGTCATATGTGAAGTACACTAGCGGCAAAACAGAAACAATACCTTCACTACGCGATAGCAATGGTAATACTACCGATGAAAGTACTGCTAAGGCGGAATTACTAAACACAGCTTTCCGAAATTCGTTCACTAAAGAAGACGAAGCGAGCACTCCAGTATTCAATCTAAGAACAGCTGCCAGCATGAGAAACTTAGAAGTAGATGTTCCTGGAGTAGTAAAACAGCTTAAGTCACTACACAAAAATAAATCTTCCGGGCCAGATTGTATACCAACTAGATTCCTCTCAGAGTATGCTGATGCAATAGCTCCGTACTTAGCTATAATTTACAACCGATCACTCAGCGAAAGATCCGTACCCAAAGACTGGAAAGTTGCCCAAGTCACTCCAATATTCAAGAAAGGCAATAGGAGTGATTCCCAAAATTACAGGCCTATCTCATTGACGTCGATTTGCAGTAGGATTTTGGAACATATGCTTTGTTCGAATATTATGAACTACCTCGAAGAGAACGACCTATTAACCAATAGTCAGCACAGATTCAGAAAGTATCGCTCTTGCGAAACACAGCTTGCCCTTTATTCACATGAAGTGTTAAGTGCCATCGACAAGGGATCTCAAATCGATTCCATATTTCTGGATTTCCGGAAGGCTTTTGATACTGTACCCCACAAGCGGCTTCTTATGAAATTGCGTGTTTATGGACTATCTCCCCAATTGTGTGATTGGATTCACGATTTCCTATCAGAAAGAACACACTTCGTTGTAATTGACGGCAAGTCATCGAGTAAAACAGAAGTGATATCTGGCGTTCCACAGGGAAGCGTTATAGGTCCCCTACTCTTCCTCGTGTTTATAAACGATTTAGGAGACAATCTGAATAGCTCCCTTAGATTGTTCGCGGATGATGCTCTCGTTTATCGGTTAGTGAAGTCAACAGAGGATCAAAAGCAACTGCAAAACGATTTAGACAAAATTTCTGCAGGGTGCGAAAATTGGCAATTGACACTAAGTAAAGAAAAGTGTGAAGTAATACACATGACCACTAAAAGAAATCCGCTGAATTTCAATTACGCGATAAATCAGTCAAACCTTAAGGTCGTAGATTCTACCAAATACCTAGGAGTTACAATTACGAACAACTTTGACTGGAGAGAACACATAGAAAATATTGTGGGGAAGGCGAACCAAAGGTTACGTTTCATCGGCAGAACGCTTTGAAGATGCAACAGCTCCACCAAAGAGGTTGCCTACATCACACTTGTGCGTCCACTCCGGAGTACTGTTGCTCATTTAGGGACCCTCACTAGGTGGGACTGACGGAAGATATTGAGTAGGTTCAGAGAAGGGCAGCTCGTTTTATTTTATCATGTTACGGGGCGAGAGGGGGGGGGGAAGCGTCACGGAAATGTTGCACGAATTGGGGTGGAAATCATTAAAAGAAAGACGTTATTCATTGCGGCGTGATCTGTTTGCGAAGTTTCAATCACCGACTTTTAGTTCTGAATGTGAAAATATTTTGCTAGCACCCACCTACTTGGGGAGACATGACCATCCCAATAAAATAAGAGAAATCAGATCGAAAACGGAACGATTTAGGTGTTCTTTCTTCCCGCGCGCTATTAGAGAATGGAACGGTAGAGAAAAGTTATGATAGTGGTTGATGAACCCTCTGCCAGGCACTTGAATGTGATTTGCAGAGTATCTATGTAGATGTAGATGTAGAATATGTTGTTACATTCTATTATGAGGAAAGCTGACTTGCCTGCTCGTCTCCCCTCGCGACTGTAGTATAACAGGGAGCCGCAAGGCTTTGTTTCGCTGCACGTCGGTGGCGGAGGTCGCTGAAACTCGATCACTGGGGTGGATGCGGCGCCCCTCCGATTTGGCGCTCCCGAAACGTGAGACCGGCGCAAGTCCTCCGTGTCAGGTCTCACCCTTCTGCTTTAATACGCGACCCTCGCGGGACTGCCACGCAAGCTCGCTCGACCACTTGTCCAGGCCAGAGCCACTCTGGTCCGCAACACTTGATTTTAAGCAAATCGTGTTCCACGTAACATGCGGGACTTTAAGTAAGAGTCAGGCGCTTGACTGCTGTCGCCATTTCACCCTCTTCGCATACAAAATTTCTAGGCATTTGGCTACAAAACGACTTCAAATGGCATGTACATGTAAACAAAATAAATGGAACACTGAGTAAACTATGCCACAGTCTACGTTTAGTGTCTGTCAAAGTTAGTTTTGAAAGTGCCAGAATTGTCTACTTTTCACAGTTCCACAGCGTACTACTGTACGGGATTATTCTTATGCAACTCTATCACAAGAAACAATTATCAGATCGGATTGCAAATTTGCTTTCAAATTGGTGAAAGGAAAGAGGAACTGGTAAAATGACTTAGGGTTAAATGATAACTGCAAGCTGCACTTAACAGTATACATTAGCAAAAGACAAATACCAACTACAATACTTCAAGTACAAACTACCATACATAACAATAAAAACATACAAGTTTTAACTTATTAAAGACAGTATTCATTAACATCAGCTTCCTTACAAAAATTACAATCTGCAGACTTGGCTGCGACTCCAAAACGAATAAGCCTCAAACTTGCCGATTTTTACTCCTCGAGTCTTACACACCGACAGACATACTGGAGAGTTCCACAACGACTCTTACTCATCGACTGAACTCTACGACAGTCACACAGCGACTACCTTAACGCAACATCTGCGAGTGCAAGACACACTCCAAAGTTACAACATAGTCTTTGGTTTACAGCAGAGATATTGAAATGACTTCAGCATATTATATCGATTAATAAAATGATACAAAACATTACATAAATTTGTTTTCCACAGAATTATAGATTAAGTTTCTATAACAAAATATGCTCAAGGCTGAATGACAAGTAAAATTAAGTGAAAATTATATTACGTACTCCTTTCAACTGTAATGCATCGAAGTAGTGAATTAAAGTAAAGCAGTCTACAATCCGAAGATTTGTTTCAACACCACAGTGTTGTAGTTGTAACTTGAAGCAGTCAACAATCCGAAGACTGGTTTGAACACTACAGTGCTGGTATGCCATTGCCTTCCTCTGACGTTCGAACTGGCAATACGCCACCTAGCTCAGTGGTATTCTTAACCCAGAAAAGAGCTGTAAGAGGAATCCACCATGCCCGGCAAACAGATTCCTGCAAACCCCTCTTTCAGAAGTCGTTAATCCTCCCACTCCCCTGTTTGTATATACTTGAAATTTGTAAATATGTTAGGAAAAATATAAAGGACTCAAACAAAAATTTCTATATTCATGAGCACGAAACAAGGCAAAAGGAAAATTTTCATGTCCAGCAAACAAGAACAGCAGCTTATAAATGTTTCACAATAAATAGTGCTGTTCAAATCTATAATAGCCTACCACATAAGATAAAAATAATATCATCATACCAACTCTACTGAAGAACCCTAAGGGCATTTTTTTTATTAGACCATTGCTTTTATTCAGTAACTGAGTTTTTAGATCACTCAGATATAAAAGGCTTGAGCCAAGTCAGTGTTAACACTGCCAGTAGTGCACAATCTTTATGCCATACATGTCTGTTTATATATATATATATGTGTGTGTGTGTGTGTGTGTGTGTGTGTGTGTGTGTGTGTGTGTGTGTGTGTGTGTTTGTATGATTGTATCACACAATCTGGAAAGATTTTTGATAAATAAATAAATAAATAGCCATTTGCTGCTAACCTGTATGTGTTTCTCCAACAATCCTAACGTCTTAGTTAAACGAGGGGCGTTTGAAAATTCCGTGCAAAAATAAAAACTTTGGGGAAACCATTTTTATTTTTCGACATAGTCTCCTTTTAGACTTACCCACTTCGTCCAACGCTGTTCTAATTTGTTGATCCCTTCCGAATAATAGGAATTGTCTAAGCATACAAAATAACTATTAGTTTCTGCAATCACCTCTTCGTTTGAATGAAATCTTCTGCTCGACAACCATTTCTACAAATTGGAAAATAAATAGTAGTCCGAAGGAGCCAAGCCTGGAGAACAGGGAGGATGTGAAACGGGTTGGAATCCTATTGCAAATAATTTTGCAACCACACCTGCTGAGGTGTGTGCTGGTGCATTGTCGTGATGGAAAATGACTTTTTTGTTTGCTTAATCGCCGGCGTTTTCCTTGCAGCTCAGTTTTCAAACTGTGCAATATCGATGAATAATATGCACCTGTAACAATTTTACCGTGTTCCCTTGTGAATCCCAAAAGACCGTCGCTATAACCGGTCTTTACCTTTTTTGGTGCTGATTCTCCCTTGGTAACCCTTTGTTTA
Organism: Locusta migratoria; assembly: GCA_026315105.1. NCBI lineage: Eukaryota > Metazoa > Arthropoda > Insecta > Orthoptera > Acrididae > Locusta > Locusta migratoria. The sequence goes on along the minus strand of CM048750.1, from coordinate 218,990,314 downwards.
GATTGTTCTTTGGTCTCAGGAGTATAGTAATCTACCCGTGTTTCATACACAGTGACGAAATGACGCTTAAATTCCTGCAGATTCTTCCTGAATAGCTGCAAACCTTCCTTGCAACACTTCACACGATTCCATTTTTGGTCAAGCGTGAGCAATCGCGGCACCCATTTTGCGGATAGCATTCTCATGTCCAAATGTTTAAGGAAAATATTATGTACCCGTTCATTCGAGATGCCCATAGCACTAGCAATCCCTCGCACCTTACCTCTTCTGTCAACCATCACCATATCATGGAATTTATCAATGATTTCTGGTGTCTTAACCTCCACAAGGCGTCCAGAACGTTCAGCATTACTTGTGCCCATACGGCCACTCCGAAAATTTTGAAACCACTTATAAACTGTTTTAATCGAAGGTGCAGAATCACCGTAATGTTTATGAAGCTTTGCTTTAGTCTCCTGAGCGCGATTTGCCTTTCATAAAGTAATGTTTAATCATCACACAAAATTCTTATTCGTCCATTCTTTGACAATCACTCGACTTTCTTGATTCATACGAATGCCAAAGACAAATAAATATACCAATATGGCTGAAACTTAGCGTGCGTTCTTTCCAAAGATGCTACTAATTAAACATGACCTCGACCAACCTCCTTGACCTCGATACGCGCCGGTGGTGCTATATCTTGCACTTCGCACCCTTGTTTACAAAGCAACTACTGGCTAGTGAACCTTTCGACATTACTTGAATTTCAGTATCTCCTCCTCTCTCCTTACTGCACAAATTGCTTTGCTTATACGGTAGATTGCCAATTATCCATTATATCCCGGAAAATTCCCAGTTTTCACTTAATTTTTACGAAATTCCCTCCATTTACTTTTTTAGATTAGATGATGACTGCTATAGTGCTCTTTGTCACTTCCTTTCCTTTGGTTTCCTCCCTTCCCCCTTAACGATGATTTCGTGGCTCGCCAATATGAATTCTGTTCGGTGGTGTGCCGGACCGATAATCTCGATGCTCGTCGTGGCAATCAACATTCAATATCGTTCAGTCGTAGTTGCGTTCTAAGATGACAACGTAATATCATTCAGACATTTAAATATTTTGTAAATAGTTAGTCGTACTGTTGAGTATTAATGGAGAATAAAATTCACCAAAACCGAAACCTACGAAAATTTGTATTTGGTTTCTCAGTTATGATTGAAAAATAGGTGTCTCAGTGGTTTTGGAAATTCAGCCCCTAAGGAAGTGAAACAAATGTATTCATAAGAACTTCCATCCACTACATCACACATTTAGAGGTTCGATTTCGAGAAACTTTGAAAAAAAGATTTTTAACCCAAGAAGCAAAATACGAAATTTCATTGACTTTAATAAAACTTTTCATCCCTACTTTCACACCCTTGTGGGTTGAACTCTGAAAATCAATGTAGCAGTTTCTTTTTTATTTCTGTCCGACATTTCCAAAAATTTCTGTAGGCCTACTTAGTTGTTTAATTTTTCATCTCCTATCTCCTTGAATTTCCGATAATGCTGAAACACTTATTTCTTCATTTGTAAATGGGATGGCAAATATAATATTACATAGATTAATCTTCAAAAATACTACCTTAATGAAAAAAAATGTTTGTATAGTCTATGGGACTTAACTACGGGGTCATCAGTCCCTAAACATACAAACTACTTATGAACTAACTAAGACTAAGGACGGCACAAAATCCATGCCCGAGGGGAGATTCGAACCCCCGACCGTAGTGGCCGTGCAGACCGTGACTGAAGCGCCTCAGTCCCCGCGCCCACCGCGGCCGGCACCTTAATGAAAGATTTGTATAAAAGTTGTCATCTTATACTGCACGCCCTAACTGGTGCCGGGCGCCGTGGCTCAGCGCGTCCGGTCAGGGGGCTCAAACTCTCTGTAATAATAAAGCTGAGTCAAATATTCCACGAACAACAAAGAACGAACTGAACCAACGACCGCGAAGCAACGATCTGCATTAAAAAAAAAAAAGAAAGAAGAGAAAAGAAAAGACGACGATGAAGTCTGTTTTGTTTATTGTTATTATTTTATTTTATTTACTCTTATTAATTCTGACCGAAAAGCCAAATATCAAATTTCGCATTCTAGATTCGAAATTGCCTTAATAGCAACATTCTTTCAAAAAGCCTTTCATCACTTACTTCACCCCCTTCGGGATGGAATATCGAAAAAACGCCTACAACACCCTTTGCGATTTTCAAGTATTCATTGTAAGTCGGGAAATTGTCTTTCATGTCTAGAGATTAGTAGCGGAAATTCACTTGACTACAGTGCTATATTTTAAAGAAAGGGACTAACTGTGGAGTGCTATTTACAGTACATTAGCACTTGTCAAGTAGCTTTCATATTCACGCAATTTAATCGTGTGTGTGTATGTGTGTGTGTGTGTGTGTGTGTGTGAAAGATTCATGCATGCTCCTATTATGAGAAATTTGGATTTGAAAAGAAAAGAAGAAATAAAATGTTTGTGGTTGGAAATCCAAAACTTTTTCCGTAGTATTTGACGGAATGCAGCAGCACACGCGCTTGACGCCAGGGATGAAGTGCAGGTGTGTATACTCGAAGGCACATGGCTTCTGTCAACGTTTCAGAAAGCTTTTAGCGGAACAGACCCAGCGAATGCAGCCCCCACCCTCCAGCCTGACATCCGCCGCGAAAGGCTTTGCAGAGACGTCAAATGATTTCCACCGAGAACGGCGGCGCTCTGAAAACTCACCGTTTCTCCATCGCCTTCGTCGATTCCCTCCGCCTCGTCTCTGTTGACTCCATCACCAACATCGGACATGCAGCTTATGCTAGTTTTGGTGAGGAAGGCGGGATCAGGATTGAGGCAGCTTGTTCTCTACTTTTCTGTTGGTGTTGTTTAAAGAGGAACGTATTTACCTTTCTTTTTCTCTTTTTCTTTTTTTTTTTTTTTTTTTTTTTTTTTTTAAATCATGAGATTTTTTGTAAAAATTAACAGATTATTTTTGATAGGCAAGGGTAATTTGAAATATAGGCTAGAAAAATGGGTAAAATTTCACTTACTCCAGCGGCGACCTAGTGGGTTTATGTTGGCAACGAAATGCTCGCGTGACGAGTATAAGTAATTTACTGACCGGACAAGAGTACAGCCAAGAGTCTGTCAACCGTAGAGCGAGAACAGCATTAATTATTTATTTCGTGGTCACCACAAAAGATTATTCCCCACATTTTACGTGGTTCAATTTTCTAGGAGCGTTTAACGGACGTTGCTAAATCAGCATACTATGCCACCCCTGTCGTAGAATTCACCTATTGTAGATCAGTTCTCGTAAGCAATATCAGATCTTCATAGGGTTCTTGTTGTTATGATCTTCAGTCCGGAGACTGGTTTGATGCAGCTCTCCTTCCTACTCTATTCTGAACAAGCCTTTTCATCTCCTCATAAGAACGGCAACCCACATCCATTTGAATCTGCTTATTATATGCGTCTCTTAGTCTCCCTCTGCGATTTTTACCCCAAACACTTCCCTCCAATGCTAAATTTACGATTCCTCGATGTCTAAGAATGTGTCCTACCAAGCGATCCTTGTTTTAGTCAAAGTATGCCAAAAATTTCTTTTCTCCCCAATTTTGTTCAGTACCTCTTCATTAGTTCATCTTCAGCATTCTTCTGTAGCACCACATTTCAAAATCCTCTATTCTCTTCCTGTCCGTACTGCTTATCGTCCATGTTTCACTCCCGTACAAGGCAACACTCCACACAAATGCCTTCAGAAAAGACGTCCTTACACTCTAATTAATATTCAATGTTGGCAAATTTCTCTTTTTCAAAAATGCTTTTCTTCCCATTGCCATTCTGCATTTTATATCCTCTGTACTGCGACCGTCGTATGTTATCCAAGTAACAAAATTCATCTACCACCTTCATTGTTTCGTTACCTAATCTAATTCGTTTAGCATAGCCTGATTTTCTAGGACTGCATTCCATTATCCTTATTTTGCTCTTGTTAATGTTCATTTTATACACTCTCTTCAACATACTGTCCATTCCATTCAACTGCTCTTGCAGATCCTTTGCTGTCTCTGACAGAATTACAATGTAATCAGCAAAACGCAATGTTTTTATTTCTTCGCCCTGAACTTTAATCCCTATTCCAAATTTTTCCTTGCTTTCCTTCACCGCCTGCTCGATGTACAAATTGAATAACATCGGAGAAAGGGTACAACCCTGTCTTACTCCCTTCCCAACTAATGCTTCCCTTTCATGCCCTTCATCTCTGACAACCGCTGTCTGGTTTTTGTACAAGTTGTAAATAACGTTACGCTCCCTATATTTTACCCTGCTTGCTTCAGAACTTGAAAGAATGTATTCCAATCAACATTGTCAAAAGCTTTCTCCAAATCTACAAAAGCTAGAAATGTAGGTTTGCCTTTCCTTAATCTATCCTCTACGCTAAGTCGTAAAGTGAATATTGCCTTCCGTGTTCCTACGTTCCTCCTGAATGCAAACTGATCTTCCCCGGGATCAGCTTTTACCAGCTTTTCAATTCTCCTGTAGACAATTCGTGTTAAAATTTTGCAACCATGACGTATCAAACTGATGGTTCTATAATTTTCACACATGTCTGCACCTGATTTCTTTGGAATAGTGTAAGGTGGTACAAATTCGATATAGGTGCAATTCCGTTCAACGTAAGTTTTCGCACCATTTCTATTGGAAGCACTTGCTTTGTGTGGCGTTGAAGAGTAGCAGGTTTCTACAGCTCGTCCTGCCTTTTCCAAGAAAACACCAATTTGTACTACGGAGATATTTTTTTCTGTTAAGAGGTAAGTGAAGCTACTTAGTCTAATGTGTTAATGGTGACTGGATTCGCTGCCAAAATTGCAATGTTTGGTACCACGAAGTATGCGTTGGTGCCCGAGGGAAAAGGTGATTTTTATGTGGAAGATGCCAGTGATCAACACTTTACAAGGAAGTGATCACAATTGTACCTAGTGTGGTACATTTTTGATCGATTTTTTCTCAATTCTGTAACTTTTGTGTGTGTTTATACCAAGATTTGTAATTGTTTAATATTTGTGTTACATATACATTAAACATTAAGAGTTAAAATTATTTCTTTTCATCGCAATTGTACCACCTTACCCTATTTTTTGCAGGACTGACTGGAATCGACACGAATTGACCTATATGAGTTCCTTTCGTTTTGAATTTTTTTTTTTAATTTTTGCTTAGGTATGAGTCAACAGCCGTAATATATTTTAAAAATGCATAGTCAACCATCAGCTGTTTATTGTATTTAAATCTGTACCGGTTTCGGATATTAGTTATCAATCACCCTATTTAATTTTGTAAGTATCTTCTGGATGGCACTACTATGTTATGTCATATTTCATTGTAACTTGTGTATAATTCATGATTGTAAAATTTTTAACGGACTCTTCTGATGATGGATAATATCGGAAACCGGTTAAGTTTTAAATACAATAAATAGCTGATGGTCGACTATGAATTTTTTAAAATATTTTAGTTACTTTCGTGGTACCATATTGGATTAATACCTTCCAGTACTTTCAGCATTTTCTGTATGCTTTAACTTAGGTGTCTCTGCTCAAAACCCCCAGTTTCTCGCATTAGTCTGGTTACATTCGATGAAATAATTACCGATATCCAGTATTTTATAATGTCCCGATATTTCGACTAGCCATGATGTATTTTATTACCTTCAAATGTATCATTTGGTAGTTTTAGTAATGTTACATTACTTTATCTCAGAAATGTTTTACTTTCATGTGACTGTTTCAAGATTCTGCACAGTATTCTCCATAGATCAAAGATAACATAGACTGCGCGTAACGCAGTGATCTCTATATATCGATCTGTATACTACAACGATTGATCTCCATATAACCAAGATGTGTAAAACTGCAGCGCGCCTCCACATTCATATGTTTTCCACATGATTCAGCGTATTTCGCCATGTCAAAATCTGGCAAAGTATTTCCGTAAATTTGTACGTGACAAATAATTACTTCCTTGCTTCCTGTTTTGAACTTTATATCACTAAACGATGTAATACGATGCAATGGGAACGGAGCGGAAGTGATTTTCTTTTCATGTCATAGTAACATTTCGTAGCAGCCATGTTATAATTTGACAAGAGACAAACATAAACATCTATGAATTGCACGCTTAGACAGTTTTTCCACCTGAGTTCTTGATATTCATACAGCTATTTTTCTTGTCACCAAATGTCTCTTATATTTTCTTGTAGGCAGTATCTATTTTTCTCCTAGTTACACATTCTTCTACCGAAGTGCATTTGCCTTCTAGCGACTACTGCTTGCCGGCCGCGGTGGCCGAGGGGACTGGCGCTTCAGTCACGGTCTGCACGGCCACTACGGTCGGGGGTTCAAACCCCCCTCGGGCATGGATATTTGTGCCGTCCTAGTTCGTAAGTAGATCACAAGTAGTTTGTAAGCTAGGATCAGCAGGTATAACGCTTACACTAACACTCAAGTGAATGAGATATTACGTGTATCGTGGCATTTATTATTACAAATAGAGTATTCACAGCGATCACTCTGCACTGTGCATTGCCCTTTTATTCATATATTAATTGAATGCGAACAATCGAAACACTACACACCGAGACTGACAATATCTTCTAGTAGGAAAATATTTTTTAATAGCCAATACCAAAGACCACGAACAACCTTATGATGGAAGGAATATGGGACAGATATATCTGACATTTTGCTGCCTACAGAAATGGCAACTCGCAAAATTTGCGTAGAAAAGTAGGCCATTGTTGCGAGTAGTGAAGCAATCCCAGTAATTAGTATGCTGAACATCAAAATATCGGACATGCAACCAAACCAGATTATTGAAAAGAACCTGAAGAGTAACATTAATGCTTATTACGAAATAAATTATCAAAATTGCATGAACCTCGAATAAAGTAACGAAAATATATACCATTTCATGTCCAGAATAGTAACGGATAAATTCTTAATTTGTTTGCCATGGTATTGGTACCTGCTGCATATATACACTTTCAGGATTCTTTAGCACGTTAGAAACAATCAATCCTCAAAGGCTTTTCTGGTATCGGTAGTGTTGAAACGACTGTCAGTAAGAATAACACTTCATTTCATTAAAGGAAAAGAGAGAAGTCAAATTTGTATTGTAAAGTGAAAATTATAAAAAAGTACAAAAATATATATTTGCAACATGGAATAGGAACAGGAACGGACGTGGGTAAGAAACAGTTCACTTATTACTTGAAAAATAGTACTCTACATCTTAAAAGATGATCGATAGGAAGTGTCAATCATCGGTAGTTTCTACCACAGCTACAAATACAGGGTGTCTCACGAAAGTCACCTGCCAGGCATCCGCAGATCGCGCGGTACGGCTCCTGGCCACAGCAGCGCCCGATTCTCTGACTCTATTGTGCCGCGGGCGCATACACGGAGTTAAAGTCTAAAAAACATTGCCATCTGAGTAACCTAAGCTTACCTTTATTTACAGTAGATGTTCAAAATGATGTCCCTCGCCGGCCGCGGTGGCCGAGGGGACTGAGGCGCTTCAGTCACGGTCTGCACGGCCACTACGGTCGGGGGTTCGAATCCTCCCTCGGGCATGGATATTTGTGCCGTCCTAGTTCGTAAGTAGTTCATAAGTAGTTTGTAAGTTTAGGGACTGATGGCCCCGTAGTTAAGTCCCATAAGCTGTACAAACATTTGAACATTTTTTTGATGTCCCTCTGTGGAAAGAGCAGCCTGATATCTATTGAACACATTTGCGAACACTCCACGAAATTCGGCTGCCGAAGTCTAGAAAATGACTAGTCGAATCTTGTCTTCCAACTCTTCGAGTGTATGGGGATTGCTTACATACACCTTGTCTTTTAATTTTGCCCAAAGATAAAAGGAACAGGGATTTAGATCTGGAGGAGGCCAGTCAACTATCCTATCATCAAAAACACTTCGTATTGTTGCCATAGAAGCATTGGCAATTTGTGGGCTTGCATTGTCCTGCATGAAATAACCGTACAGCTTTTCGTTGGGTGAAGTTCTTGAAAAAATGGATGCAAGATATTGTTCACATAACTGTCAGAATTTACTGTTTCGTGAAAAAAGATTGGCCCAATTATTCGCCTCGCACTAATTGCGCACCACACTCCAGTTTTCACGTCATGAAGAGATTGTTCATGTAACTCATGTGGATTTTCTGAGCTCCAGCGTCGATTGCTCTGCGAATTTACGTAGCCTGACAAATGCAGCCATGTTTCATCAGAAAAATAAAGCATCTCAGGATCAACTTCCCCATCGTGCACAGACTGTAACAGCCAGTTACAGTAACGACGTCGAGCAGCAGTATCTGAGTTCGTGAGTTGATGCACTACCGTTATTTTGTACAGCTTCAAATTCAGTTTGTGTACTGCTCTGTGAGCAGATGCTCTTGACACACGCGCCTGAAGTGCCAAACGGCGAAGAGATTTTCTCGGGCTTTTTTCCAAGGGAAGAATTAAAAACATTGTGTTTTGCCGACGACATAGTAATTCTGTCAGATACAGCAAAGGACCTGGAAGAGCAATTGAACGGAATGGACAGTGTGCTGAAAGATGCATATAAGATGAACATTAACAAGAGCAAAACTAGGGTAATGGAGTGCAGTCTAAGAAAATCGGGTGATGCTGAAGGAATTAGATTAGGTAACGAAGCAATAAAGGAGGTAGATGAGTTTTGTTATTTGGAAGTAAAATAACAAATGATTGTCGCAGTACAGAGGATATAAAATGCAGAATGGCAATGGGAAGAAAAGCATTTTCGAAAAAGAGAAATTGGCTAACATCGAATATTAATTTAAGTGTAAGGAAGTCTTTTCTGAAGGCATTTGTGTGGAGTGTTGCTTTGTATGGGAGTGAAACATGGACGATAAGCTGTGCGGACAGGAAGAGGATAGAGGCTTTTGAAATGTGGTGCTACAGAAGAATGCTGAAGATTAGGTGGGTAGATCGCATAACTAATGAAGAGGTACCGAACAGAATTGGTGAGAAAAGGAATTTTTGGCATGCCCTGACTAAAAGAAGGGATCGCTTGGTAGGACACATTCTTAGACATCGAGGAATCGTAAATTTAGCATTGGAGGGAAGTGTGTGGGGAAAAAATCGCAGAGGGAGACCAAGAGACGCGTATAGTAAACAGATTCAAGTGGATGTGGGTTGCGTTCTTATGAGGAGATGAAAAGGCTTGCTCAGGATAGGGTATTGTGGAGAGCTGCATCAAACCAGTCTCCGGACTGAAGACCATAACAACAGACAAAAATTGGTGGAATAAGTAACGTTAATTGCTGATGTATTTATTGACAAACAAATAAGATATAAGATGTATTTGCACGTTGATTTTTAAGCGATCTGAAAATTCATAATATTATATTGATGATGAATTCAATGATGTGCCAGCATTACCTATTTGTTTTGGGGATTTTTTTCCCTCTTATGGTTCCTCGCCTTGCCTCCTCCGCTCCCGACAACCCTGTCTGTCAGTTGGCCAACGTACATTGAACCAAGTGTATTCAGATGTACCCCCCACACAGAGATTACAACAATCACACTGACGGCGCGGGCTCGCCTTCTTTGTTGCAGCCAAGAGGAAGAGCGCAGTGGAACTGCTTCAGGAGAGCAAGGCGTTCTACGTCAAGTCTGAGACGGTGCTGGACCGCCAGCAGCAGCTCAAGCACTCTGGCCACCTGCAGGTCACCGCCTCTCCGGGCGTCGATCCGCGCCTCCTCAGGGCTCCCAGGTGTAAGTACCCTTCTCTCCTAGTCACTTCGTGTGTGAGTCAAATAATAACCTTATCTACCATCATCCGCATGAGGCAATACAGAAAAATTATTGATTTATTATTTTTGATGTCCCCACTGTTTTATAAGTGCTTGGGTGAGAGAACCAATAAATTAAAATTTCTTCTATAGAGGCTATACCAACCAGATAACTGTAGCCCATGTAGTTGATAAATTGAAAGTATCAGTGGCGTAACTATTGGGGGGGGGGGGGATGCGGGGGATAGAACCCCACCCGAAAATAAGGGAAAAAGAAATCGTGTAACAGCAATCTGGTAAACGTAAAGTTTGGAAACTTGGGGTGTTTTACCATAAGCTTTCATTGGAAGGGAGTGAATTAGTTTCTTCAATGGGAGTGGTAGATGGTAGTCTGTCTGGAAACTGACTAAAATTTTGCTCGTAAAGCCGATCTATCCCCCCCCCCCCCCCAAAGCCAAGTCCTAGTTACGCCATTGGAAAGTATAATTGTGTCCAGAATTAAAGCAACATACGGGAATATTGTTAGGTTCTGTTTAAAACAGTATAAACAGGTGATAGTAAAGTAGAAAAAATTTAAAGAATACAGAACGAACATGCATCACGGTACACAAGCATGTCTTCTTCATTATATACACATTCCGATAACTGGTTAATGTGCGCAGTATGGGTTGTGACCACCTTAGGCAGCAATACAGGCCTGACAGCGATGGAACATGTGGCGAATGATGCCATCAATTTCATATTGAGACAAGAACGCCCATTCTTCCAGCAGGGCTGCTAGCAAGTCTGGGAGAGTGGTTGATAGATACTGATATGATGCAGCCGGACATCTACTGTGGGATTCAAACTGGGAAATCGAGCAGGTCACATCATGTGTGCAATATCTTCCATTAATATTCTTTTCGGGGCTGCAGCGGGATAACGTCGTCAACTAGACACAATATTTCTGCAGACCAACTGGCTGCCATCTTCAGCTGAGTACACTGATGCACTTACTCTCCGGAAACTGAAACAGATCAGAAACAGCGGCCACTCATACGCCGTTACGGCCCACCGCGCGCGTGCAAAACGTAGAGGCCCTCTAGGGGCAATAGAACTAGCGCGACAGTTGAGAAAATTGGCAAAACTATGAATCGAAACGAGTCTAGTTAAAAGAAACTGCAGGTTGAAATGAATACTGTTGTTGTTTAATGTCAGATAAAATTGGGTTCCAAGTTTTACTTAAAGGGAAGCTCAGGCCCCTATTAATAATATTATCGGCCATACGAATTTCCATTGATTCTTAAAAACACATTCCCAGTAGCAGGAGGCAGGAACAATCATTTTTGTTTCATTATATGGCATCTTGTGTCCCCCATTCAGACAATGTTCAGCAACAGCCGACTTTTCAGGTTGAAGTAAACGAGTACGACGATGATGTTCCACACACAGATCCTGAACTATGCGGATCGTTTGGCTGATGTACGTCTTATCACAATGACAAGGAATTCTACAAACCCCTCGCTCCCTGAGTCCCAAATCATCCTTCACTGACCCAGGGAGGGCCCTAGTCTTTGCTGGTGGTATAAAAACACTTTTAATGTCAAATCATCTTAAAATTTTCGAGAATATACATCCGGTGAAAGGCAAAACAGCAATAGATTCTTAAGCCTGCGTGTTTTTGGAGATACATCTATGACAGTCTTATGGTGTGGCTTCATGGAATCGATGCTTTAAATCATTTTCAGATCATTTCAGTTGTCTCCATCCCGGTATCAAATTTACGATGTAGGTTGAGAAAGCTGGGAAATTTCCTTTTCTGGACGTTTTGGTTTACAAGAAGAATGACGGGACTTAAGGACATAGCGTATATCGCCAACTCACACATGTTGTTGTTGTGGTCTTCAGTCCGGAGACTGGTTTGATGCAGCTCTCCATAATACCCTATCCTGAGCAAGCCTCTTCATCTCCACATAAGAACGGCAACCTACATCTGTCTGAATCTGCTTACTGTATCCGTCTCTTGGTCTTCCCCTGCGATTTTTTCCCCACACACTTCCCTCCAACGCTAAATTCACAATTCCTTGATGTCTAAGAATGTGTCCTACCAATCTATCCCTTCTTTTAGTCAAGGTATGCCAGAAATTTCTCCCCAATTCTGTTCAGTACCTCCTCATTAGTTACGCGATCCACCCACCTAATCTTCAGCATTCTTCTGTAGCACCATATTTCAAAAGCCTCAATCCTCTTCCAGTCCGCACTGTTTATCGTCCATGTCTCACTCCCATACATGGCAACACTCCATACAAATGTCTTCAGAAAGGACTTCCTTAGGCTTAAATCAATATTCGGTGTTAACAAATTTCTCTTTTTCAAGAACGCTTTTCTACCCATTGCCATTCTGCATTTTATATCCTCTGTACTGCGACCATCATTTGTTATTTTACTGCCCAAGTAACAAAACTCATATACCTCCTTTATTGCTTCACTTCCCTATCTAATTCCTTCAGCATCACCTGATTTTCTTGCACTGCACTCCATTACCCTAGTTTTGCTCTTGTTAACGTTCATCTTATATGCACCTTTCAGCACACTGTCCATTCCGTTCAATTGCTCTTCCAGGTCCTTTGCTGTATCTGACAGAATTACTAGGTCGTCGGCAAAACGCAATGTTTTTAATTCTTCACCCTGAACTTTAATTCCTTCTCCAAATTTCTCCTTGCTTTCCTTAATACCTTGCTCAATGTACAAATTGAATAACAACGGAGAAAGATTACAACCCTGTCTTACTCCCTTCCCAACCACTGCATCCCTTTCACGCCCTTCAACTCTGATAACCGCTGTCTGGTTTTTGTACAAGTTGTAAATAACCTTACGCTCCCTATATTTTACTCCTGCTTGCTTCAGAACTTGAAAGAGTTTATTCCAATCAACATTGTCAAAAGCCTTCTCCAAATCTACAAAAGCTAGAAATGTAGGTTTGCCTTTTCTTAATCTATCTTCTAGGATAAGCCGTAAAGCGAGTATTGCCTCCCTTGTTCCTACATTTCTCCTGAACCCAAACTGATCTTCCCCGAGGTCGGCTTCTACCAGCTTCTGTATATAATTCGTGTTAATATTTTGCAACCATGACTTATTAAACTGATGGTTCTGTAGTTTTCACACCTGTCTGCACCTGCTTTCTTTGGAATGGGGATTATTACATTTTTCTTAAAGTCTGAGGGTACTTCGCCTGTCTCATACATCTTACACACCAGGTGAAACAGTTTTGTCATGGCTGGTTCTCCCAGAGACTTCAGTAGCTCTGAGGGAATATCATCTACTCCAGGGGCCTTGTTTCGACTTAGGTCTTTCAGGGCTCTGTCAAATTCTTCTCTCAGTACAGTATCTCCTATTACATCTTCATCAACATCCTCTTCCCTTCCTACAATATTGTCTCGAAATTCATTTCCTTTGTAGAGCCCCTCTATATACGCTTCTTCTACATCGTTGCATTTGCCTTCTAGCCACTCCTGCTTAGCCATTTTGCACTTCCTGTCAATCTCATTTCTTAGTCGTCTGTACTCCATTTTGCCTATTTCATTTACTGTAGTTTTATATTTTCTCCTTTCATCATTTAAATTTAGTATCTCCCGTGATATCCAAGGATTTTTTGTAGGTCTTTCCTTCCTACCTATTTTGTCCTCTGCTACCTTCACTATTTCATCTCTCAATTTTACCCATTCCTCCTCTATTGTTTTATTTTCCCTTGTTTCTGTCGATTGTTGCCTAAAGCTCCCTCTGAAATTCTTAAGAACCTCAGGTTCCTTCAATTTATCCAGTCCCATCTCATTATTTTCCTACGTTTTCAGCCTACAGTTCATAACCAACAAGTTATGGTCAGAGTCTATATCTGCCCCTGGGTATGTCTTACACTGTAAAACCTGGTTCCGAAGTCTATGTCTTACCGTTATAAAATCTATCTGGTATCTCCCGGTGTCTCTTCCACGTATACAACCTTCTTTTGTGATTCTTGAACCAGGTGTTTGTTATAACTAAATTATGTCCTGTGCAAAATTTTACCAGGCGGCTTCCTCTTTCATTCCTTTTGCCCAGACCATATTCACCTACTGTCTTCACTTCCCTTCCTTGTCCTACTACCGAATTCCATTCTCCCATAACAATTACGTTTTCCTCTCCCTTAATTGTCTAAATAATTTCTTTTAGCTCCTCATATATTTCTTCGATTTCCTCATCATCGGCAGAGCTAGTTGGCATATAAACCTGTACTACTGTTGTTGGTGTTGGCTTCGTATCTATCTTGACAATGATAATGCGATCACTGTGCTGCTCATAGTAGTTTACCCGCATTCCTATTTTCTTATTCATTATCAACCCTACTCCTGTGATCCCCCCAATTGATTTTGTATTTATAATCCTGTACTCACCTGACCAGAAATCCTGTTCATCCTGCCAGCGAACTTCACTAATCCCCTCTATATCTAACTTCAACCTATCCATTTCCCTTTTTAAATTTTCTAATTTTCCTACTCGATTAAGGGATCTAACATTCCACGCTCCGACCGTAGAATGCCAGTATTGTCTTTCCTGATGATCACATCCTCCTGAGTAGTCCCCGCCCAGAGATCCGAATGGGGGACTATTTTACCTCCGGAATATTTTACCCGAGAGGCTTCCATCACCATATGTCCCTACAGTAGAGTTGCATGTCCTCGGGAAAAATAACGGCTGTAGTTTCCCCTTGCTTTCAGCCGTTCGCAGTAACTGTGTGGCAAAGCCACATTAGCTGATGTTACAAGGCCAGCTCAGTCAATCATCCAGACTGTTGCCCCTGTAACTACTGAAAAGGCTGCTGCCCCTCTTCAGGAACCACACGTTTGTCTGGCCTCTCCACAGATACCCCTCCACTGTGGTTGCACCTACGGTACGGCTATCTGTATTGTTGAGGCACGTAAGCCACCCCACTTCGGCAATGTCTGTGGTTCATGGGAGTGGAACTCACACATACCGATCTTTATTTTCGGCGACTAGTTGTCAACCGCCACACCAACACATGAGGGTCTGAAAAGAGCGTACGCCATCACTGATGTCTAACATCTGAGTGAAGAACTGGAGCATCTTAAGATTGCCTTTAAACAGACTGAGGAAGCCAAGGGTTTGTAAAATTCCGTATCATTGCGATAAGACGTACATCAACCAAACTATCCACACAATTCAGGATCGGTGTGTGGAACATCACCGCCATACTCGTTTACTTCAACCTGAAAAGTCTGCTGTTGCTGAACATTGTCCGAATGAGGGACACAAGATTATATATAATGAAACAAAAATGATTGTTCCTGCCTCCCGCTACTGGGAATGTGCTTTTAAAGAATCAATAGAAATTCGTATGGCCTATAATATTATTAATAGGAACAAGAGCTTGCCTTTATGTAAAACTCGGAATCCAATTTGATCTGAAATTAAACAACGGTCTTCATTTCGACCTGCAGTATATTTTAATTAGTCTTGTTTCGACCCAACGTTTTGCCGATTTTCTCATCCAGCGCGCTACCAGTTCTATTGTTTCTGTTCTGTCTCTGTTTCCGGCGAGTAAGTGCATTCGGCGTACTCACCTGAAGATAACAGCCAGTTGGTCTGCCGAAATATTGTGTCTAGTTGACGATGCTATCCGGCTGCAAGCACGAGAAGAATATTACAGTCAATCGGGGTAACTTTGTACCATTTTTCTCCATTTTTTGAAGATACTGTACTTAAAATAAATTACGCATTACAACAGACATTGTAATATTTTACATCTACAGTTACTGAGTGCTTGGGAAAGTAAAAATGTATACTAATTATGCAATGTTAGGGTAAAATTTCAATTTTAATACTGGTACAAAGTTACACTGTCATTCAGGGTAACTTTAGACCAGACTTAAAAAACAAAGAATGTTTTCTATGTCTGATGTTCTGGGTAACTTTATACCATGCCAAAAGGAAATCAGGTGTTAATATGAAGTAAAATCAAAGTGTTAATTCAGTATTGACGTTTTACTCCGAAATATCAAGAAATTTGTGCGGAGCTGGCACTGACAGCTCCCGTATTAAGTAAACACAAATAGAGAAAAATACATTCATTGCAGTGAATTGTTTATAATACACATTGCAAATAATAGTACACACATTTTCTTCATAACACAACACAACATATTCAATAATACTAACTAGGAAATAGATTCCTTCAAATATCCTCATCTGATGAACAAAGGAACTCATCACTGATATGAACCATGCCCCTTTTATTAACGAGCTTCATGCAGGATTCATCAATTATTTTTAATATACTGTCCTTGTTGTACCAAGCTGAATCCTTTCTTTCAGGCCACACATATTTTTTTCCTTTCTTAACGATACGACTTATTCTGAATGTCATACGATTGCCTCGCTCCTCCTCTGCAGTGATTTTTCCAGGATAACATTTACCCTTATACACTTCAATGACACAATCATTTACATGAAAGTCACCTTCACATGTAGGTGATTTGCTGAATACATCAGTTATCATTCCTTCTTCTACAACAACGTTCCCCTCAGCTATTACAATTGGGCCGTTTACAATTTCCATTTCATCGGTCATAGTTATGTTCACATCTAATTCAGTAATGATACTACAGCTGTCAGGAGCATCTGCAGACACATTCTTTTTATTCAAAGTTCTGAGTGTTCTAGCATGGGTCCTTACTCCACCTCTTGTCTTCGGTCCTGGTGTACCAGGTTGCACAAATTCTAGCACTTCCCTCGGTTGATTTTCTTCTTCTGCCTCATTTCGGGTTTGTCTCTTCTTTCCGTTGTTACCACTTACTTCTTTATTCTCATAAAAGCCCTAACATCTTCTGCAGACAAACTCTTCCCAGGTTCTATGAGCAACTTAGACTTTTTGACAGTCTTCACATCGAGATCTGACTGTCTTACTATCTCCAAATAGTTCTTGAATAATTCAGTTCCCACAATGCTTATCATTGCTTATTATTGAACCTCTATTGTAATTTTTGAATAATTTAGAAATGAGTGACAGCAGTTTTACAATCAGCTGACAAATGTTTATATATTTATTGGGATGTGAATTTCCAAATTTGTACTCACAAATACGCTAAATTGGTAGGCACAACCATCAAAATCACGTAATTCATGCCATACCAAGTCATTTTAGAAATATTAATCCTACAGGATCTTAATTTATTATTCTAATTTCAATTTGGTAAACATTGTACCATGGTCCTGGTAATTTTGTACTGGTACAAAGTTACCCCCACTCCCATGAACCACAGACATTGCCGAGGTGGGGTGGCTTGCGTGCCTCAACGATACAGATAGCCGTACCGTAGGTGCAACCACATCGGAGGGGTATCTGTGGAGAGGCCAGACAAACGTGTGGTTCCTGAAGAGGGGCAGCAGCCTTTTCAGTAGTTACAGGGGCAACAGTCTGGATGATTGACTGAGCTGGCCTTGTAACATCAGCTAATGTGGCTTTGCCACACAGTTACTGCGAACGGCTGAAAGCAAGGGGAAACTACAGCCGTTATTTTTCCCGAGGACATGCAGCTCTACTGTATGAACATATGATGATGGCATCCTCTTGGGTAAAATATTCCGGAGGTAAAATAGTCCCCCATTCGGATCTCCGGGCGGGGACTACTCAGGAGGATGTGATCATCAGGAGAGACAGTACTGGCATTCTACGGGTCGGAGCGTGGAATGTTAGATCCCTTAATCGAGTAGGAAAATTAGAAAATTTAAAAAGGGAAATGGATAGGTTGAAGTTAGATATAGTGGGGATTAGTGAAGTTCGGTGGCAGGATGAACAGGATTTCTGGTCAGGTGAGTATAGGATTATAAATACAAAATCAATTGGAGGTATCACAGGAGTAGGATTGATAATGAATAAGAAAACAGGAATGCGGGTAAACTACTATGACCAGCACAGTGATCGCATTATCATTGTCAAGATAGATACGAAGCCAACACCGACAACAGTAGTACAGGTTTATATGCCAACTAGCTCTGCCGATGATGAGGAAATCGAAGGAATATATGAGGAGCTAAAGGGAATTATTCAGACAATTAAGGGAGAGGAAAACTTAATTGTTATGGGCGACTGGAATTCGGTAGTAGGACAAGGAAGGGAAGGTAAGATAGTAGGTGAATATGGTCTGGGCAAAAGGAATGAAAGAGGAAGCCGTCTGGTAGAATTTTGCATAGAACATAATTTAGTTATTACAAACACCTGGTTTAAGAATCACAAAAGAAGGTTGTACACGTGGAAGAGACCAGGAGACACCGGGAGATACCAGATAGATTTTATAATGGTAAGACATAGATTTCGGAACCAGGTTTTAAATTGTACGACATACCCAGGGGCAGATATAGACTCTGACCATAACTTGTTGGTTATGAACTGTAGGCTGAAACTGAAGAAACTACAAAAAGGTAGGAAAATAAGTAGATGGGACTTGGATAAATTGAAGGAACCTGAAGTTCTTAAAAATTTCAGAGGGAGCTTTAGGCAACAATTGACAGAAACAGGGGAAAATAAAACAGTAGAGGAGGAATGGGTAAAATTGAGAGATGAAATAGTGAAGGCAGCAGAGGACAAAATAGGTAGGAAGGCAAGACCTGCAAAAAATCCTTGGATATCACAGGAGATATTAAATTTAATCGATGAAAGGAGAAAATATAAAAATGCAGTAAATGAAACAGGCAAAATGGAGTACAGACGACTAAGAAATGAGATTGGCAGGAAGTGCAAAATTGCTAAGCAGGAGTGGTTAGAAGGCAAATGCAAGGATATAGAAGAATGTATAAATAGGGGAAAAATAGATACAGCCTACAGGAAAATAAAAGAAACATTTGGAGATAAGAAAAACAGCTCTATGAATATCAAGGACACTAATGGAAAACCAGTTCTCAGAAAAGAAGGGAAAGCTGAAAGTTGGAAAGAGTATATAGAGGGGCTCTATGAAGGAAATGAACTTCGAGACAATATTGTAGGAAGGGAAGAGGATGTAGATGAAGATCAAATAGGAGACACTGTACTGAGTGAAGAATTTGACAGAGCCCTGAAAGACCTAAGTCGAAACAAGGCCCCTGGAGTAGATGATATTCCCTCAGAGCTACTGAAGTCTCTGGGAGAACCAGCCATGTCAAAATTGTTTCACCTGGTGTGTAAGATGTATGAGACAGGTGAAGTACCCTCAGACTTTAAGAAAAATGTTATAATCCCCATTCCAAAGAAAGCAGGTGCAAACAGGTGTGAAAACTACAGAACCATCAGTTTAATAAGTCATGGTTGCAAAATATTAACACGAATTATATACAGAAGGATGGAAAAGCTGGTAGAAGCCGACCTCGGGGAAGATCAGTTTGGGTTCAGGAGAAATGTAGGAACAAGGGAGGCAATACTCGCTTTACGGCTTATCCTAGAAGATAGATTAAGAAAAGGCAAACCTACATTTCTAGCTTTTGTAGATTTGGAGAAGGCTTTTGACAATGTTGATTGGAATAAACTCTTTCAAGTTCTGAAGCAAGCAGGAGTAAAATATAGGGAGCGTAAGGTTATTTACAACTTGTACAAAAACCAGACAGCGGTTATCAGAGTTGAAGGGCGTGAAAGGGATGCAGTGGTTGGGAAGGGAGTAAGACAGGGTTGTAGCCTTTCTCCAATGTTATTCAATTTGTACATTGAGCAAGCTATAAAGGAAAGCAAGGAGAAATTTGGTGAAGGAATTAAAGTTCAGGGTGAAGAATTAAAATCTTTGCGTTTTGCCGACGACATAGTAATTCTGTCAGAGACAGCAAAGGACCTGGAAGAGCAGTTAAACGGAATGGACAGTGTGTTGAAAGGTGCATATAAGATGAAGATTAACAAGAGTAAAACTAGGATAATGGAGTGCAGTGTAAGAAAATCAGGTGATGCTGAAGGAATTAGATTGGATAACGAAGCAATAAAGGATGTAGATGAATTTTGTTACTTGGGCAGTAAAATAACATGCGATGGTCGCAGTACAGAGGATGTAAAATGCAGAATGGCAATGGGTAGAAAAGCGTTCTTGAAAAAGAGAAATTTGTTAACATCGAATATTGATTTAAGCCTAAGGAAGTCCTTTCTGAAGGCATTTGTATGGAGTGTGGCCTTGCATGGGAGTGAGACATGGACGATAAACAGTGCGGACAGGAAGAGGATTGAGGCTTTTGAAATATGGTGCTACAGAAGAATGCTGAAGATTAGGTGGGTGGGTCGCGTAACTAATGAGGAGGTAATGAACAGAATTGAGGAGAAAAGAAATTTCTGGCATACCTTGACTAAAAGAAGGGATAGATTGGTAGGACACATTCTTAGACATCAAGGAATTGTGAATTTAGCGTTGGAGGGAAGTGTGTGGGGTAAAAACCGCAGAGGAAGACCAAGAGATGGATACATTAAGCAGATTCAGACAGATGTAGGTTGCCGTTCTTATGTGGAGATGAAGAGGCTTGCTCAGGATAGGTTATCGTGGAGAGCTGCATCAAACCAGTCTCCGGACTGAAGACCACAACAACAACAACAACAAAGTTACCCTGAAATGGGCATGAATCTGCCTCTAGCTATATAACAGTGATTATGTCAATATAGTAAATCAGAATTTCAAATCAAGTTATATCACTGCAAACTCAAAGCATTATTTAATTGTTTAAAAACGAAATACTATTAAGGAGGTCATTACTTGTCCTTACAATCACAAATTGAAATCACTAAAGTCAGATGCTCTCTTCACAGTCAACACAATAAAAGACTAACCACAACCAAAAGAGCTTGTAGGAATGTGGAAAGGTACTTGAAATACGAAATATAAATAACAGAGATAATAAAACTGTTACTTTTAGTACAAAATAATATCACTAGACGTAACACCACGCAACTGAAACAAAAATAGCAAGTGGTACAAAGTTGCCCTGACTGGTACAAAGTTACCCCGATTGACTGTATCAGTTATTATGTCGAGACAAGTCTAAGCAACCAGAATATCTTCCATTTCCAAGAAAACATCACTCTTTCATTACCAGGAAAACACCAGTCCTCCATTTCCAAGAAAATATCAACCACCTGTGTTGTATGGGGTCGATCATTATCCAACAAGCCACAGCATCTCACAACAACCGTACATGAGGCACCAAACTGTGATGCCGATGCCTCAAAGCGGTTAAACCTTTCCGAATCACTCACCCATTTCCATGAATAGGTTTTAAAGTGGACAAAATAATCCCTGCCCGCACTATTAGCGATCCTGTTCGATATCAGTCTCTTTCCACTATGTTTGGATCCCGAAATGGAGTTTCACGCTCCCTCCAGGTGCTTACAAGAGTCACTCTCCAGACCAAATCTGTGAAAAGCACATTGGTCTACTATTCAATCGCCATGTGGTTTATTGATGACTCAGCTAGAGACTTCCCCTACTGTAAAGACACGTCAGGGATATGCATAGAACAGGTCTGCAACAACAAAGGCGACTCTGCCCAATTCTGACTGGCGTTTTCTCTGTGCCATACAGCACCGCCTGTGAATGTGTAAATTAGGAATGTGGAACTACTCAACAAACACAACCTCGTTAAATGCCCTGATGTCATCATTGCCATGACCGTAAGCTGACCGGGAAGTCATCTCCCACACAGAACACGTTTGTTGGCACATCTTCTGACAGTTTGTACGATAATATCGTGGATTCGACATAGGACGGGGAAAGAACAGTTTGTTGCTTTAATTTTGGACACCAGTGTACATCAGCAAATAATGTGAAGAATAAGAAAGCTTATCTCAATTAAGTAAAAAGGGCTTCAGGAGAAATTATCCTCCGAATATGAGCAGCAAAACTTAAAATGACATAACTTATCTTTACATTAATCTTGCCCCCCCCTCCCCAAAATATGCTATATTCGCCACTGGATCGTATTGTTGTGTTATTAATAACCAGTAAACCCCTGACCCTTTAAAAAGAATCGATTTTTAATTAAAAAACACCAACAGATTTCTGATTACTTTAATAATAAGTTGATGTCTTAAAAATATGTGGCTTTAAGCATGTAAGAGAGTAGTGCCAGTTTTATACGACTTCTAACAATGGCGCTACTTCATAACCATACACTGAAAGGAACCTAATTGGTACACTCTCTGTACCAGAAGAGAGAAGACTTTTCTTTCAGTGTTTATAGTTGGTTTGCTACTGAAGGGTGCGTCCTATATTCCTACTCATGTTTGCAGTTGATCTTAATTTCAATCGCTAATATTTGTACGAAGTATTGTATAGTGTGTTGCAGAGTAAATATACTGATGGGCCACAACAGTATGAAGGCCTGCTTAATAGCATAATATGGGAAACCTTTGAACGCTATATAGCAGCAGTTTGAGAAGACCTTGGTATGTTTCCAGACACATGTGGCACCAGATAACTATGCACAGCTTCACAATTCTCGCAAAAAAAAAAAAAAAAAAAAAAAAAAAAAAAAAAAAAAAAAAAAAAAAAAAAGCAGCATGTGGTTCTTGCTTGAATCTCAGGTTGTGCGCTAGTCACGTGTTTCACATATTTGAAATGTCAACTTCACTCCGCAATATATTGGAATGTAATTGGCGTATTGCGATGCAATCAATGCCATTGTTTATGTGATTTGTCATGCTGTAGATTGCTGATGAAATAATATAGGATGTCCATTTCAAAAAACACGTAAATTTGTGTTAAAAAACAAATGCTTTCCATTTAGAAGGTTTCAAAATATTTACATTCATGAGCCCCTGCCTTACAGGGAAAGTTGTTTTGTAATAGTTGTTGTTCCAGAAATATTCTGTGTGGTCAAGATAAAAGAGACACCCTGTGTATCTCACAAGGAAAGTACTTCGGCTCGAACAAACACATATACACCAAAATCGTATGAGAGATATTGTAAAGGTCCCTTATCGCACTAGTGATACTCCCACATCTACAAAACTCTGCAGTCAACCGTTAGAGACCTGTCCGTGTGCCATGCCTCATTGCATTTTGACCTGTCGGTTTGCCAATAGAGACGTTGTAGTGTGCCTCCGAAGTTGCGTTTTTTGACTTTTTTTTTTTTTTTTTTTTTTTTTTTTTTTTTTTTTTTTTTTTTTTTTTTTTTTTAGTGAATCGTCAATGGGGCGGCGATTGGTAATCAATCCTGCTAATGTATTCCATCTTCGTGAAGATGGTATTAGTGTAGAAGATGAATCATTCACATGTTTTCTCGTATCTGTTATGGTTCAGAAATATTAGCATATGTTAGATACTGTTGTAAAACTAACACATAATTATGATAATATGGATGATAATAACGAACAACTCATTGCAAGCGGTAGTGCTATGATAAGTGCGGGAAGAGGCAATGGAAGCAGTGGCAGTGGATACCAACAGTCTTCCGATTAGAAGGTTAAAGTTGCAACTATCATCACGGCTTTTGATGAAAATATGCAAGAGAACATATACGATGATTATTACATACGTTATAGTTAAGATATCTGCACTACGTATGGCGTCTACAATTACATCTACAGTACTATCTAGAGCATGATTGCAAAATTTTGCATAAAAACGACACCCACCAGCACATTGAGGTGTACGTAGAGATTCTGTAACTAAACGTTCATACAAATATGTTCGTTCGTGCCCATGTACTTTCCTTGTCAGTCGACTACGTACATCTCTCAGTGCTTGCAGTTTGTAAACAAGACAGAACAAAAACAATAAGGCATTACCCTGCCACGGTCCTCCACGTGTGTACCTTCACTGTTTTGATGTTGCAGATATCCACCAGCACCACCACCAGTACCAGCAGCACCAGCAGGTGGTCGCGAGCCCTGGCCAGGCCGCACGTGCTGCGCCGCCCCCCGTGCCGCCCCGCAGCCCGCGTGCCGCGGCCCCCGCACAGCGCCGCAGTGGACCGCACGCCACCGGTGGCGACCAACTGCAGACCAAGCTGCGCCGCTTGCTAAATGCGGACTCCAAAGAGAATGTATTCGTGCCGCCGTCTACGCCGCCTCCTACCGCACCCACGCCACCGCCACCGCTCCCGCCTCCGTGGGATGATTCCGAAGTCAAAACGGTAGCCATTTACCGTCATTCAAACCATATAAGTGGATTTCATTTGATTTGATTTTTTTCAGGGAAGCCAAAACAGTCTTGGTCCAACCCGCCACTGCTCGCACCGAAACTAAGTTTATTGTGCGGCTTCGCTCCCTGTATATCTAGTAAAGCCAACCAATTCCCTTGAACAGAGCAAGGAGTCCCTTTACCAGTTCGAAGATTATATGTGATGCAGTTTTATCACAGATCCTATATTTAGGGTCCTCTTCTGTTATTCCCATTGTATGTAGGTGTTTTTTGAAATTCCCATGGCCTGTCAGCAATCCAACCATGAGTCTAATCTCTCTCCTGTTCAGGCCCAGGATTGCAGAGATTCTTTTAAAACATGGCTTTGGCATCATTACCTTGCCATGTTTTTGTTGGTAGACTTTGGTCCAATATTCTACATGCTATCTTCTGAGCCAGTTACGAAGCTCCAATCTGATCATTGCTTTGGTGATTGTCAGGACATGTTCCAGTCCAATAAATGGAGTCTCTGCCCCCATCCTGGCTAATCTGTCGGCATGTTCGTTGCCATTGATCCCCTAGTGGCCAGGGACCCACAATAGGTTTACTCTACTGCTTTCCCCTAGCTCCACCAGAACCCTGTGACATTCTGCAACAATTTTAGACCTTGTTGCAGGAGCTGCCAGTGATCTCTGAGCTGCCTGGCCGTCTGAATAGATATAGATGCTACGATCTTTGTAGCACCTACGCAAATTCTCCTCCACACACACAGTGATTTCGGCCTGGAATACTGAGGCCAGTTTCCCTAGAGAGATGACGCCCTCCAGTCTTGGCTGCACCCCGTATACCCCGGCCCCAACGCCTTGGTCTGATTTTGACCCGTCAGTGAACCAGACAATATTCCCCGTATGGTGTCCAACTATTTTCTCCCACTGCTCCCTACTTCTAATTGTTATATTGAAAGGCTTGTTGAAACAGTATGGGGTTATAATATAGTCGGCTGGCATTTCCACAACCTTTCCTATATTTACCTCACTCACTATTTTAGTGTGTGATTATAAGTGGAAATTAGAGAAAATCTTATAATTAGATCACATTCTACTGAAAGGAGTAAACACTCGACACTTGAAAAATGGAGTTCACAAAAGGGTACTAACAACATTTCAATTAATACTCTAAACAAATAATAAACTTGTTTGCATATACACATCTGCAGTCTTGCCAGCACTTCACCCCACCAGTACCACAGCACCATAGAAAATAAGGGTGTGGGGAAGCACAACCCATTCATGAAGCTGAGTATAATGTGGTAATTAGCTTTCTGCATTTTAATGGTAAAAATACAAGTCCCAGATGTATTGATGTAAGTGCACATCAATAGTGCACCAACACAACATAAACGTTAGTGCCACCACACACATTTCTTTGTACAGTGCACCATCACTTCATTTGTACCTTTAAAATGGTGGTGTACACCTGCCAAAATATTGACAGTTGTCAAAGATGTAACCTAGATGCATTCCAAGAAGTTGTTTGAAAATTTCATACTTAGTCACTGTGTCATTTTTAATGTCTGTAGAAAATCACTTCAATAATACTTTTTCTCACAAAAATGGAGACTGGGTTTACTTTGGTGAGCAAACCATTTCTTTGTCAGTAATGCTTCTCTGTTCATTATCATCAGCTCCTGTTCTCTTGTTCCACTGAAACCACTTCCAAAGAATTATATTTCTGAATGCTTTCATTATTCTGCTGTGACCATCAGGATAAATAAAGGCATTATTTATACTTCAGCACTGATTCAATGCTAGAAAATTCAGAAAGTTTACATTACGACTGTGGCCAGATACAAGAAAATTTGAATTAATACTTTTATGTAATGTCATGGTCAGTTTTTTGTTGTATTTTATTTTAATTTAAATTATTTACAATTATATTTGAAGTCCTCCACAATTACCTGAGCACTAATTCAACTCAGTTATTTCACTTACAACTTTGTGTTCTCTGTGGAAGAGAGAATATGATTAAATAATAATTATCTTAATTATTATTATTACTATTATTATTATTTAATTATTTACTTTTGTTCCTCAAACAGCCACCTTTTATCATCAAAACATAACAGTACACTTATTTCCACTCACTGTCTGATGTATGTCATCATGTTTTAATTAAACTATCACACATAACAATGTTTAGCCATCTGTTAACAGTGACTGATTAAACTGCAGCAAGTAACCATGCCACTTGTGCCCACTGTGCACTATGTCAATGCTTCCTTACTTACCTTTCCAGTAGAGTTCACATGCAGAAATGAGCTGGTCATGTTTCACAGAATAACTGTGTTAGTCGAATATTGTTAATTATCACTGCATAAAAATCAAATTGCAACCATGAATGTTGGTGATGCTCCTAGTCCTCTATTCCATTTTCACCCTTCAATGGGACAATTTTGTCCAGGTTTGGATACCTTGTTATAAATTTTGGTTGTAGCCTGCATTTTAGCTGTCTGTGAAATATTCAGCCTCAAAAAATCACCTAGTCACCATGCTGGAAATGCTTGCCAAGGTATATAATTTTTTTCTGAGGAAGAAAAAAACATTAGTTGATGTGATATGAGAATATAGCAAATGAGGTAAAATTTCATAGGCCAAAGCAGGAGCAGGTATTACCTTGTCATGTACAGTAGGATATGGAGCAAACACTCCTTGTGAGCTTCCCAAAAAAGATTTCAGTAATATGCAGCAGTGAAGGTTTGCGTCTAAATGATTATGCTATATCGGCACTACAATGTCATCATGTTCTTCCCTAATTGTTGAGTCTTTACCATGATGAGTGGGATGCTAAAAGGAATCATATCTTAGGCTGATTTAACTATGTTTATTCTCCTGCTGTCTCTGTTCACAGGCTTTTGAAGCATTTGTAGAACCCTGTGTCATTTTAAGAATGTCAGTACAAGATATTGAAACCTGATTTCCACTATTACCCTATAATTTTGATTGTAATAAGGTGGACTTCGCATTTTTCTTTCAATGCCTTCTTCTTCACAGAGAGATGTTCTGCCACTTCATTGTTTGTTGACTCTGCTTGGTTTGAGAATGCTGGAAGCTTATGTGGCACCTAATCAATGAACCATATCATGTACACTTCCCTCAGCTCATCTTGAATTTTTACAGTGTAGTTACTCTTAAAATTCAGAAAATTAATTACTACATGATGCTCAATGTATCACTGAGTTGCACCTTTTTTTAATCATTACAGCACGGTAGTGCTGTCCTGTTTGCAAAAGCCGAAAGCAGACTAGTCATTTTTGATAGTCTTGGTACTTGGTTCCTGTTTGACGTAAGATCTTGGGTTAAAAAAAAAAAAAAAAAAAAAAAAAAAAAATTGGTTTAGTGCAAAACTTCTCTTAATGTAGCTTTTTGACATGTTTAAAAAAAAATAAATTGTAGCACCAAAGATATGTCATAAATTGAATATTATTACACTACTGGCCATTAAAATTGTTACACCAAGAAGAAATGCAGATGATAAACGGGTATTCATTGGACAAATATATTATACTAGAACTGACATGTGATTACATTTTCACGCAATTTGGGTGCATAGATCCTGAGAAATCAGTACCCAGAACAACCACCTCTCACCGTAATAAAGGCCTTGATGCATCTGGGCATTGAGTCAAACAGCTTGGATGGCGTGTACAGGTACAGATGCCCATGCAGCTTCAACATGATACCACAGTTCATCAAGAGTAGTAACTGCATGAGCCAGTTGCTTGGCCATCATTGACCAGACATTTTCAACTGATGAGAGAACTGGAGAATGTGCTGGCCAAGGCAGCAGTCGAACATTTTCAGTATCCATAAAGGTCCGTACAGGACCTGCAACATGCAATCGTGCATTATCCTGCTGAAATATAGGGTTTTGCAGGGATCGAATGAAGGGTGGAGCCACGAGTCATAAAACATCTTAAATGTTACGGCCACTGTTCAAAATGCTGTTGATGCGAACAAGAGGTGACCGAGATGTGTAACCAGGGCACCCCATACCATCACGCTGGGTGATATGCCAGTATGGCGATGACGACTACATGCTTCCAATGTGCGTTCACCGTGATGGCACCAAACATGGATGCGACCACCTTGATGCTGTAAACAGAACCTGGATTCATCAAAAAAAAAAAAAAAAATGATGTTTTGCCGTTTGTGGACCCAGGTTCGTCATTGCGTACACCATCGGAGGCGCTCCTGTCTGTGATGCAGCGTTAAGGGTTAACACAGCCATGGTCTCCGAACTGATAGTCCATGCTGCTGCAAACATTGTCGAACTGTTCATGCAGATAGTTGTTGTCTTGCAAATGTGCAAATGTCCCCATCTCTCGACTCAGGGATCGAGACATGGCTGCATGATCCGTTAGAGCCATGCAGATAAGATCCCTGTCATCTCAACTGATAGTGATACAAGGCCGTTGGGATCCAGCACGGCATTGCATATTGCCCTCCTGAACCCACCAATTCCATATTCTCCTAACAGTCATTGGATCATGACCAACGCGAGCAACAATGTTGCGATACGATAATCGGGAGAGGAGACATACAGTTGAATGTGGAATCTGAAACAAGTATCATTTCTAGCACCTCAGATCATTGAGGGTTGAAGGCTTGATTAAAACACAAAGTGAAAATATTCATGATTCCAGCAAGTTTCGAAACCGTGACCTTTCCCTCTCCAAGCACTTTGCTGCTAACCCAGACTGCAATTTAAAGATCAGCTCCAAATAATGAATACTTACCCAACCTTTGAGATTTAATTTGCAATAAAAATAATATTGAGGTGATTAATCAGGATGAAACCTACACTATGTTTTAAGATCAGTTGAGTAGTTTCAGAGGCCATCATGGTCAAACATCATGACACACACTATATATATATATATATATATAATATTATATTATAGAAGGAGACCTTCCAGGTACGAAAATGGTATAAAATAAAGATTTTTGACTTACCTAAAGTACAGGTTGGTCGATAGGAACACTAAACACACACAAAAACACACAACCATTCGAGCTTTCGCCACCAGTGGTGGCTTCTTCGGGAAAAAGAGGGAGGAAGGAGAGGAGAAAGGGAAGGATACGGGTTTTAAGGAAGTGGAAAAGGAGCCATTCCAATCCCAGGAGTGGAAGGACTTACCTTAGGGGACAAAAAGGAAGGTAAACAAATACACACACACTCACACATATCCACATCCAAACACACTTAGGCAGACATTTGTAGCTAAGTGTACTTGTGTCTGTGTAAATGTGTGGGTGTATGTGCATTTATTTACCTTCCATTCTTTCCCCCAAGGTAAGTCTTTCCTGTCCCGGGATTGGAATGGCTCCTTACCCCCTTCCTTAAAACCCTCATCATTTCCTTTTCCCCTCTACTTCCCTTCTGCCTGATGAAGCAGCTAGGCTGCGAAAGCTAGCATTTTTGTGTGTGTGTGTGTCTGTGTGTTTATTTGTTGCTATATATATATATATATATATATATATATATATATATATATATATATATATAATAAAATAAAGTAATATTTGAGTACTGCCCAAAGTTTCATTGATGCAATTGTTTGTTAAACAATGGAATTTCAGGAAGAATTCAACAATATTTTTAAAAGGATAGGTTGCTACTCGCCACAGAGATGTCTCAATGATATCCAAGAAAGGTACACCCAGGGCCGGATCTAGGACATTTTCCAAGGGGGGGGCAAGATTAAATTTGCCGCCCCTTCTTTCACCCCCCCCCCCTGTAAGATTCGACTTTTTGACGCTAATTGGGTTACATATTTCTAAATAAATGTCACAAGCTCACAACATGAACTTATTTTATTGACTGAATTAAGATCAAAAGAAAACAGAACAATTTTAATACATACAAAAATATTACAAGATTACTCATCGACAAAAATCAATTCAAAATTTCGCTTTTTCTTTTTTTGCTGCAAAACTGTTTTTGATATCATCATAGTTTAGAGAAGTAGCTTGTTTGTGCTCCACGGATATTATACTCAGATTTGTTAAGCAGTCATGCTCCTCAAGTGTATTTAATTAGTTTCAGCTTGCTGAAACTTCTTTCTCCATACGAAACAGAAACTAGAATGGTAAGATATATTTTAACGCTGTAGTAAGATTGGGATACCCCTCTACCAATTTATGTTTATAAATTAAACTTAATGTTGATGATGCAGTGGAATCTTGCAAGGCTCTGTCTACTGCCAGCGCATGTTGTCAGAAACTTTCAACTTCAAGTTCTTCCTCGCTAAGATCTTCTGCCAGTTCCGCTGCTTTGGCCTCCTAGTCCTCCACTTCCATTTCTCGAATTTGCACACCACACAGAAAACTAATTTTTGCACCAATTTTCTCAAGTGCGGTAAACCTGGTACTAAGCTCTGTCAATTATTCCTTATTTTTCTGCGAATGTTGGATACTTCATCCTCACAAAGCTCATTGGCCATTTTCTTCTTTCTTCGAATCATTTATTCGGAGAATACCGTTGATACCTCATTATCTTCCGCTAGCTCTTTTGGCCTCAGAAATAGCTTCAGAGGTACAAGAATCCCGGGAAGTTTTGTAAAACCCAAAAGTCCTTCAATGTTTCGAACAGCTTTATCAATTGTAAAGTATTAACTTCGCAGAAACTGATGAACATGAGCAATTTATTTTAATATTGCTACCAGAAACAAGTTAAAGTAATGAATTTGAGTTTTCTCATATTTTTTAAAATAGATCTTGTCTCTGATTTTGTTTCTGGTGTTGACAATTTATAAGTTTCAGTTTCTTCCCGGGCCTTCAAAACTTTATGAAAATGATTGTAAACATCTTCAACCGCATCTACTCTTGCAGATCACCTAGTCTTGCTGACTGTCTGCTGAATTTGCTCCTACTAAGTTTAAAGAGTGAGCTACAAATGGTACGAAATAGGCCAGTTCATTCTTCTGAAGTATTCTTGACTGGACCACTTTGTACTTTCCAGCCATGTTTACCCTGTTGTCATGAGACTGCCCCCTGCAGTATTTAATGTTCAACCCATCTTGTTCCAATTTTTGCAGTATCTTTTGACTAAGGCCTTCTCCTGTTTTGTGTGTAACTGTAAAAAAGTCAGTAAAACTTTCCACAACCTCTGAGTCATTCGACTTGACATATCGAATTACTTGTATCATCTGCGGATTGTGGCTGATATCTTGAGTGCAGTCAAGCATCGGTGAAAAGTATTTAGCAGCTAAAATATCTTTAATTATATCTTGTTTTATTTTGTCAGCAATCAAGTCACGGGACTCATATTTTTGTAAAAATAGCTAATCTGGCCTTTCTTATGGCATTCAATACGCAGACGAAGGGGGACACTATAGTAAGATATGAGATCAATTGTATTTAGAAATTTGCCACTATGTGGATTACCAAAATCACCATCTTCTTTTTTTCCTCTAAAAGGACTTCCTTGCTTAGCTAGAAAAAGGACAGCATCAATAGTACAGTGAGATTCCTCCTGTTTTATCTGGTCTTGCTGCCCAGTGTGCGATACTTATCAGGTGGGTTTGTCAGAGGACATCGAAAGAGTCGAAAGAAGGGCAGCTTGTTTTGTGTTGTCGTGATACAGGATCTGAGATGGGAATCATTAGAACAAAGGCATTTATCTCTGCGATGTGGGCTACTTACGAAACTACAATCGTCAACATTCTCCTCCGAATGCGAAAATATATTGTTGCCTCCCACTTACATAAGAAGAAAAGATCATCTGAATAAATACGTGAAATCAGAGCTCAAACAGAGAGATTCAGATGTTCTTTTTTTCCCGCGCGCTCTTCGAGAATGGGATGGGAGATAAATAGTATAAAAGTGGTCCGATGAACCCTCTGTCAGGCAGTTAAATGTGATTTACAGAGTATCCTGTGTAGATGTCTATCAAGTCCACCGCTACCAAGAGAGGACTCTAGATCCTTAATGCTTTTGACTTTCAATAAGAAGTGTGCGCACCTGAAAAAACTTTTTTTTTTGTATAAGGACTGGAACATCCTTGATATGAAATATGAATATTCATTTATCTGAAAAAGGAAATCTATGCAAATTAATGAACATTGTGCATTTACTTATGCAATAACGCAAACATCTACCTCATTCTGGCTAATATCTAGTAGATTTTTAAAGTTTGATTAGCTGAAGTACCTGTGACAGGGCAACACTTAAGTCAGCAACCAGGAATTTTAGTTTTATTAAATGATTTCGGTATTTCTTGCAGTCATTTTACTTTTAATAATTCTGTGTCAGTTAATTTTATCAAATTATACCAGAAAGATACATTCCGTAAAAAAAATTAAAAAAGAGTCGGTCAAAATTTGCCATCGTCTAAATTCTGCCGCCCGGGGCAACTGCCCCCTTTGTCCCCCTCTATATCCGGCCATGGGTACACCTAAAAGATTGCAAGTTCACTCAGCTTTTGGCTGTTACAGCCTTCTTCAGAAATATAAACTCATTCTCTCTCTCTCTCTCTCTCTCTCTCTCTCTCTCTCTCTCTCTCTCTCTCTCTCTCAAACACACACACACACACACACACACACACACACACACACACAAATATAATTTCTGAGTACTGTCTAGTGTGAGAGCTTGGAAAGGGGAGGAGAGGGATGAAGGCAGAGTTGGAGTAATATGCCAGCACTGTCTGATGGACAGGAAGGAAGTGAAGGGGAAACATTGGAGTGTGTGGCAGAATGGAAGACTTAATTGAAACTAAAGTGTGGGTAGGGAAGGGAAGGGATATGGAGACAGGAACTAGCAAAGCTTTCAACCTGAAGGACTGTGGGAGCATAGGATATATTGTAGGGAGAGAGTTCCCACCTGTGCAATTCAGAAATGCTGATTTTTGTGAGGAGAATCTGTATGCCATGAGCTGTGTAGCAGACACTGAAGTGAGCTGCATCTTGCATGTCTGCATGCTGTACAACAGGATGGTCCAGCTGTCTTCTGGTGGCAGACAACGACCATTCATGTATACAGACATGCCCATGTAAAAGACCAATAAATTTTAGAAATGAATTAGCAGCCACCCTTGTCAGCTTTACCAACTGATGGGGCAAGTGGGAGGTAGGTAAGGACTCAGGCCACTTCTGCCTCTCCATCCAGTCACCCACCACCTTCCACACACACACACACACACACCATCTGGCCACAAAGAAGCACCCCTCTTGTGACCCAGTACCACCCGCAACAATTAAACCACATTCTCCTCCAGGGTTTCGACTGCCTTTCATCCTGCCCTGAAATGGAAAATACCCTAACCACCATCCTCCCCATCCCTCCTACAATGTTATTCTGCCACCGCCCACCAAACCTACGTAATATCGTAGTCCATCCCTGCTCCCAAACCCTTGCCCCATGGCTCATATCAGTAATATCCTGGCAATAGACCCAGATGCAAAATCTGTCCTATCCACCATCCTACCACCACCTACTCCAGCCTTGTCACAGGCATTCTCTATCCCATAAAAGGTAGGCCAATCTTTGAAAGCAGTCATGTGATCTACAAACTGGGCTGCAACCATTGTGCAACCTTCTGTGTGGGCATTACCAGTAACAAGCTGTCTGTCCTCATAAATGACCATAATCAAACTTTGGCCAGGAGACATCTGGACCATCCTGTTTCAGAACATGCAGCCCTGCATGCTGTGACTCATTTTAATGACTGCTATACAGCCCATGCCATATGGATACTGCACACAAATAACAGCTATTCTGAATTGTGCAGGTGGGAACTCTCTCTCTACAATATATCCTATGATCCCACAATCCCCTAAGCCGAAACCTTTGCTAGTTCCTGCCTACACCTCTCTCCCCTTTCCTATCCACACTCTAGCCTCGTGTAAGTCTTCCATTCTGCCAAACACTCCAGACTCACACCTTCCCTTTGTCCCTGTCCATATCTAATAGAAATAGCTTGTTTGGCTGCTTCAGGCAGTTCATACATTATGTATCAAACAAAATATGTGAATGATTGAATGAACACATTTGGTGCATTTTATTGTGAGAGGAGGATGATTTATGATTCAATAGCCCATTACACAAAAAATCAGACATAGAATGAACATGCATTAGATTAAGATTTGGCAGGACATTGATCATGAATTTTTAAAGAAACTACCATTTTAATTGATTCAGTAGAGCCATGGAAAATCTAAATCTCAAGAGACTGACATTGCTTTGAATCTTAACCATCTCAAATGCAACAAATTACTTAAAAATAATATGTTCTAAAACTTACTTCAGGAAAACAAATGAGCATATACTGGTACATAATTTTCTTGTTTATTTACATTTTTGGTACTCATTTTGTACAATATTTCTTTACTGCAGGTTGCTGGGGACGAGCATGCTCTGTCTTGCAGGACT
Source organism: Locusta migratoria (assembly GCA_026315105.1). Lineage (NCBI taxonomy): Eukaryota > Metazoa > Arthropoda > Insecta > Orthoptera > Acrididae > Locusta > Locusta migratoria. The sequence goes on along the minus strand of CM048750.1, from coordinate 218,955,966 downwards.
TCTGGCTGCAGCAGACATCACAAGTCCCTTCCAGATTTGCACCAAGCTGCAAATACCACTGGCAGCACACAACATTCACAGATTTCAGTACACCCCCAGGCACATGCTACCAGCTCTGGATCTAGCAGCAGACACTCTACAAGGTAATTTATATTTTGTGTGGCAATGCCTGCAATTTTGATATATTACAAAGTGGCTGTAATATCAAACTGTAAGTAATGTGATCTAGAATAGATTTCTGCTTGCCAAGTGGAGGTAATGAGTGGTAGAGGCACACTGAAATATGATTGTTAAATACTATGAGCTGTCAGACAGAGCCCTGCCTAAGATATAGAATAACCTGAAAGTGGTCAGGTGTGTGTTTATGAATTGGTGTGTTTCTATATCTGAAGGATTTCTTCTAATAGCTTATAATATCTTCATTGTGCCTCTCAGCTGCTCAGTGTTCCCCCATGTAGTATCGATCTATCCCATTTCATGTGGCTGTAATGTGATAGGCATGCACCATGTGTGGATAACAGTATTTTACATGTGTAACACTTATGTCAGCCAAGGCATTAAAACTGTGAAGAAATGTAGCTAGGGCAATGATAGCAAAGGAAAAAAAGTAAAAACTACTTAAGATACATTATGTAAGTAAGTATTTTGTATCTACACCTGTACTCTGTGAATAACTGTGAAACAGAAATATATCCATATACTGATGGAAATTCTCCACTTAGATGCTAAAATATTCTTTAAAAGAGATAGATTGGCTGACCGGTACTTACCTTAGTTTTGTACTGCCGACACTCACACAAAAATGGAACAAAAAATAGGACACAAGCTTTCAGAAATATTTTCCTTCAGTAGCTATGAGAGGACAGAAGAGAAAGTGAAGAGAAGGAAAAAGTTATTCATGACCTAGGCCATGAGGTGGTGATGGGTGATTTGTGAAAGTCAATATCTCTGACTATCACAAATCAACCATCATCACTTAAAGTGGGAATGTTCATAGCAATTTAAAATCTGTCAAAACATTTACTTAAGAATGGAAGATTAGGATAGGTGTTTGTAGCTTTGGTTTCTACATATTCATGTACAATCCTAGGAATGTTAACTCCCATGATGACCCATCAAAACATGGCACATTATTGCTATACTTTTTATTTAGTAACCAAATTAATCAATTAAATGTAGTATGACTATATTATCATAATAATAATATCATGTGTTTCAGTGGCCTGGTGTAAGTCTTTCAATTGGACACCATTTCGGAGACATGTGTGTCCCTAACCTACCTCAGTTATCCAACAGTTTAACATGGAATCTGAACCATGTGTCGTGGCATAATTATATATTACACACACACACACACACACACACACACACAAGGAGAGAGAGAATTCTGAAATTGCTCTCCTTATTCAACTTCTTTCTTTCCATCAGGTAACTGAAGATAAGTGTCCCTTGAAACAGCTCTTCAAGAAATTTGCCAGGAGAAACTGAAGCATCAAAACATATATCCATCTGTGCATGTGCTAATTACAGGCTACTAGATTCTCCTTCGTCATTCCGTTACTTAGTTTATAGCAAAATATTTTGGTGTTTTTGTTTTGTCTATCCTTTGTTTTTAAAATTGGGTAACTTTGTTTTGGAAAAATTCCTAGCAGGAGATATATAGAAAGTAGATGAATATTACTTACCAGGCAAATGAGCACCGGTAGTGATAGTAACACAAATTTCATAGGGATGCACTAGGAGGTGACGGAGGTTAGGTGAGCGGCGGAAAGACACTCTCGGTGGAGTGTGAAGGATGTCATGAAGGCAGCATCCCTATGAAATATCCAAACCACCTTACCTACTTTCTGGCTCCTACCTTTGTAACCACCCCCATTGTAAAACCTGCCCTATCCACCCTTCCACCACCACTTACTCCAGTCCCGTAACCCGGAAGGTGTACACGATCAAGGGCAGAGCCACTTGCGATAGTACCCACATGATTTACCAACTGACATGACTGCACTGTGAAGCGTTCTATGTGGGAATGACCAGCAACAAACTGTTCATTCACATGAACGGTCACAGGCAGACAGTGTTTGTTGGTAATGAGGATCACTTTGTGGCTAAACACGCCTCGGTGCACGGCCAGCACATCTTGGCATAGTGTTACACCGTTCGTGTTATCTGGATGCTTCCCACCGACACCAATCCTTCAGAACGCCTGAGATGGGAACTTGCCCTTCAGCATATTCTCTCTTCCCGTTGCCCACCTGGTCTCAACCTCCGCTAAATTCAAATTCCCGCCCACCATCTTTAACATCTTTGCCTTGATTCTCTGGACAGAGCCTCTATCTCAAGTGGTATCTCTGTCCAACTTCTTTGCTTTCACAGTATATCTGCCTAGGTATGTTTGCATTTGTGTATATGTGTGGGTGGGTGTGTGTGTGTGTGTTCGTTTACCCTCCTCCCCCCCCTCCCCAAGGTAAGTCTTTCCTCTCCCCGGATTGAAATGGCTCCTTACCCACACCCTTAAAACCCTCATCATTTTCCTTTTCTCTTCTGCCTGAGGAAGCAACTAGGCTGTGAAAGCTAGCATTTGTGTGTGTGTGTGTTTTATTTATTTGTGTTACTATCACTACCAGTGCTCCTTTACCTTGTGTGCCTGCATGAATGTTCTATATTCTGAAGAAGGCCATGGCTGACAGCTTAAGTGCTGTATGTGTATGTGTCTTTTTTATGTGCCTGTCGCAGCTCATCATTCTGTCTTTGTGGTGAGTTGTAAATTGTTCTTACTATATTGTTTGTATTTTTTTGTGATGGTATAGTTGTTATTGTTAACAGATACAATATAACAGTTCAAATTCATTTTAAAATCATGTAACACTCTAACCACTTGGTCCATTAAGTCAACAAGTACTTGTGTCTGAGAAGTTGTAAAAAGAGGAACTCACTTCATCTTGGCTTAAATCACTGCTTGCCCTTTGAGAGTAACAACACAATCACTTTTAATAGCAAATGCAACAGTTTCAAGATTATCATCCACAAATTGTATAATCAGCAAATACAATTTCCAACTGTTTATGTATTTGAAATATGCTTTTAACATCTTAGTCATATAAGAACATCCCGTATTTACAGCCTCCCATTCCTCTACCAGAAATATTTTTTCTCCCGATCAGTTTTTTTCCCCTATACCATTAATTAGACCTCTTATGTGTTCTACATTGTTACAAGTAGAATTTCACTCATGTGAAACCATTTGTGTTACAGCTAACATACTAAAGATGCCCCAAAAATGTTATAGCATGTTGTGAGATAGTGATGGTGTCAGTGATAAAAATAGTTTTTGGCATTTTAGTACACAATAATTACTAATCAAATTACTAAAATACACAAAATATTACACAGATGCTGCACAAGAACTCAGTCTACGGGTTCTGCTATGAGCACTACTTCAACTGGTGGTCGAAATCAGAGTCAAAGGAACAGCTCACGCCACAGTTCACCATCCAGGAACAGCATTAAAAAGAATAACTGTAAGTATCAGATTTTAAGGTAACTTTTAATAGTAATAGTGATAGTAGTAGTAGCAGTAGGCCTAATATTAATGTGAATGTCAATGCAAAATTGATTATAGATTTTATTCTATATGAATAAAGAACAACAAATAAAGTAGTTACATACAAACTTGAGAAAGAGAATGTTTTACCAATACAAATGGGGAATCAGTCAGAGAGAGGTACTGGTATACAAGATTCTGTACACATAACTGGCAAGATAACACAGGAAACTGAGAATATGGAGCAATTGGTTTTGATTTACAAAATATAAAGGTGCCAGAAATACATTCTGACATTTTAACTGAAAATGAAAGGAAGACTTGGTAAAAATCTAAATACTTTTAAATTATTCATCAAAATAAGAAAAGTAGTCAACAATTTAAGATAGTCATAGAAGTTTGAAATCCTCAAACAACCAAGTACATGATTTAGGTAAAGATAATATTCAGGGCATTTCAAATAAATGTTTATAACCTGATACAGCACAATGAATAAACAATATGCATTAGTAATCACATAGGAACTGGGAGTCCCAAACACCAGGAGAGGCTGCTATGATCACAAGGAGGCGTTGTTGTACAAACACAGGTCTGAAGACCACCACAATTCACACCAACAAAGTATTGGAAGTAACATGGCTAGCTACATGTATCATGAAATGGCTGAGGTTCATTTTATATATAACTAGCTAAAAACTCCCGCATTGCCCGGGTACTTGTTTATTCCAGTTCAACTTATTCAATTTTCTCTCTCTGTGCACCTTCTCTTTTCGTCTCTACCCATCTTCTCCCATTTTTCTCACTGTTCATCTTCTCTCCCCCCCCCCCCCCCCCCGTTCATATCCTTTCACCTGTCTGTCACCATCTTTCTCATTCTGCTCTTCTCCCTCTCTGTCCGTCTCCTCCCTCCCCTTTCTGTCCATCTCCTCCTCCACCTACTCCTCTCTTTCCTGTATATGAAAACATACATATATGCGCCAAGTTTCATGGTGACTGGTCAAACGGTGTCAAAGTCACAAAAATCCCTACGCTAAGCTAAATTCACTGGCATGTAAATTATAAAAATATCCTCCATGAAAACATAAATTTATGTGCTGACTTTCATAGTGACCAGTCAAACAATTTGGATGTTTCTTTAACTACCCTTCGCCATCTACCTACGGAGGTATTAATTCGGGGTATAAGCTATCTTCATTCCACATTTCATTCAGTTCCGTCGGGCTGTTTCAGCGTGAAGAAAAACAAACGTGTTAACTCACAGTAAGGCACCTTCCGCCATGTACGGTGGCTTCCTAAAGGTAGCTCATGCGTTAATTCAGGGTATAATCTATCTCCAAATTTCATTCAAATCTGTCCAACCCTTTCAGCATGAAGGAGATGCAAACACATTAACCCATTGTAAGGTACCCTCCGTCACGCACCATACAAAAGGTATAATCATAGTATAAGCTACCCTGTCCCAAATTTCATTCATATTCGTCCAGCCATTTAAGTGTGAAGGCATAAGATATGAAATAACTAACTGTAAAGCACCCATTGCCATGCACCATACAAAGTTAATTGTTGACAAAGTTTTATCACAATTGAATGTATGGTATGGCCATGTATAAAATACGAACAACAAACAAACATTAATTTTTATATATATTACATATATCCTGAAGTATGTGTCATACAGTGGTATAAGTTTGATGGCACATTCAGTTATACATATTGATACTATATGCAAAATATGTTGTGAAGACAGTCAGCAGTAATCAAGTAAAACATCACAAGATCATGCCGGATAAGACAGTTTTATGGCATCTACAGTGAAACTGTTGTGAGCGATAGACTTCTTTTCGCTTCATCATTTTGTGGGAGGGGTCAGTTACAAAATGCATCATAAACATCCAAAATTACATGCAAACTTTGTTGCAGGTCTCTAACTACTAACATTTTCCAATAATTGACACATAAATCTGGGTATTCTCACATGGGCCTCTCATTATTTATGATGTCATATCTCCTGAGCTATGTGTCGTGCTCTTTTGTTTTTGGGTCAGGAACCTTCGTGGGCGTATGGTGAACAGTTCACCAAAGTTTCATTGCAATCAAATGAATGGTTTATATATATATATATATATATATATATATATATATATATATATATATATATATATATATATATATATATATATAAAAATAGACGAAGATTACTCACCAGGCGTGAGTCTGCTCCAGTCCTGAAGCTCTGAACCAGTACTCCAACAACCTATTAACAGCTTTCACATCCCGCGGCTATCCTCCTAATCTGGTAGAGAAACAAATTGCCAGAGCTACTACCTCATCCCCCCAAATTCAGAACCTTCAACAGAAGAATCCCAGAAGTGCCCCTCTTGTCACCGGATACTTTCCGGGACTGGAGCGGACTCTAAATGTGGCTCTCCAGCAAGGATACGACTTCCTTAAATCCTGCCCCGAAATGAGATCCGTCCTTCATGACATCCTTCCTACTCCACCGAGAGTGTCTTTCCGCCGCCCACCTAACCTCCGTAACCTCCTAGTCCACCCCTATGAAATCCCCAAACCACCTTCCCTACCTTCTGGCTCCTACCCTTGTAACCGCCCCCGTTGTAAAACCTGCCCTATGCACCCTTCCACCACCACTTACTCCAGTCCCGTAACCCGGAAGGTGTACACGATCAAAGGCAGAGCCACTTGCGATAGTACCCACGTGATCTACCAACTGACATGCCTGCACTGTGAAGCGTTCTATGTGGGAATGACCAGCAACAAACTGTCCATTCGCATGAATGGACACAGGCAGACAGTGTTTGTTGGTAACGAGGATCACCCTGTGGCTAAACACGCATTGGTGCACGGCCAGCACATCTTGGCACAGTGCTACACCGTCCGGGTTATCTGGATACTTCCCACTGACACCAATCCTTCAGAACTCCGGAGATGGGAACTAGCCCTTCAGCATATTCTCTCTTCCCGTTGCCCACCTGGTCTCAACCTCCGCTAAATTTGAATTCCCACCCACCTTCTTAACATCTTTGCATCAGTTCTCTGGACAGAGCCTCTGCCTCAAGTGGTATCTCTGTCTAACTTCTTAACTTCTATAACTTAACTTCTTTGCTTTCTACAGTATGTCTGCCTAGGTGTACTTGTGTCTGTGTGAATGTGTGGGCATGTGTGCATTTGTTTACCCTCCATTTTTTCCCCCAAGGTAAGTCTTTCCTCTCCCGGGATTGGAATGGCTCCTTACCCCCTTCCTTAAAACCCTCATCATTTCCTTTTCCCTCTCCTTCCCTACTGCCTGAAGACGCAACTGGGTTGCGAAAGCTTGCGATTGTGTGTGTGTGTGTGTATTCATTTATTTATTTGTGATGCTGT